>CM053791.1:427098035-427530535 GCA_028749045.1 Cupressus sempervirens | reverse complement strand
TTGTGTAGAGTAGTGATGGAATTTTCATTTCACAAGCTAAGTACCTAAAGGATTTTTTTGAATATATTTGGATTGGAAAGTTGAAAGCCTATTGGTACACCTATTATAATTGGTCACAAGTTATCTAGCAAGGATGAGACACTTACAATTGAGCAGAAGAAGTACAGATCCATGATTGAAGGTTTGCAATATTTGACTCACACTAGACCAGATATAGAAAATGTAATCTAGATTGTGGCTAGATTACAAGTTGATCCTAAGGAATACCATTATGCAACAATGCAGAGGATATTCATATACCTGAAAGGAACATTTGACTACAGAATTTGGTATGATAGATCATGTGATTTTACTCTATGTTCATATAATGATGCAGATTGGGCATGCAATATGGATGACAGAAAGGACACCAGTAGTGGATCATTTTTTCTTGGAGGAAGGTTGGTTTCTTGGCTAAGAAAGAAACAAGATTTGATTTCTTAGAGTACATATGAGGCAAACTATGTTGTAGCAAAAAATAACTGGAAGCAACTAATGTGGATGAAATAGATGCTGAAGGATATAAAAATTGAGTTTGCAAAATTTATTATCATTTATTGTGATAACACAAGTACAATGGGTATGTCTAATAATCATTTATTGCATTCTAAGACTAATAATATATTTATTAAATATCATGTGTTGAGAGAAAAACTAGTAGTAAAGGAGATTAGATTAGAGTATATGACTACTAAAGATCAAATTATAGATATCTTTATGAAACCCTTACCTAAAGATACATTTGAGTACTTGATAGGTATGCTTGGGATTATGCCCCTGCCTACATTTGAGGAGATGATGTAGTAAGTACATCAGTCGAGTGGTACAAAGCACTATTGTTAGAGTGGACTGAATGATGATGCTTCCTATATGGGAGAGTATTTGTGATGAGTTGAATCTTGAGGACTCTTGGTATTTGTTCCTAAAAAATGTGTTTGGACACTTGGACTGGTTGAATTGTGAGGCCTCGCCCCGACCCATCGTAGCATAGTGATACATTACTATTATTTTGATATTCATGACTCGAGATGTCGAGACATTATCTAATGCTTAGAACATACTTTATTATTTCATGTTGTGTGATGTTACTTTCAGATATATTTGATGATTGTCATTTAATGTTTCATGTATATGTATGTTAATGAAATCAGTAAATGTAGGATTGAGACTCTAATTTAAGAGATTTTAAATGATTAAGAATTAAGCAGGATGAAGAAACCCTTATTGATGTATGTTATAATTTATGAGAATTTTTGATACGTATACATTTATGTACATGTGATTTTACGGGACTACTGATGTCTGCAATGAGTGTGCAGATATTTAGCTGAGAAACCCTACGGAGGAACAAAACTGATCTTTTTGTGCTAATTTTGGAAACCTTGTTGTTCGTAATTCCCGTATTGTACTATGAGATGTATGTATGTATCTTTCTGTGTTCAGTGAATGTTAGTGCTCATAATTATGTTCTTTTAGTGTCGCTTGACACTTGTAAATTGGTTATGTTCTTCAGTATGCTGATTAGGGTTAGTTATGTAACCTTTGCACCCAAGTTGAGTTAAGTGAGTGTCAGTTTGCTTATTGGGTTCTTAATCGAGTTTAGTCATCCCTAATCTGGATTAGTGCTAAATTTTTATTTTTGAGTTGTTAAATGGTCCTACTTTATTTCCTAGCTTTTGTTTGGCTCTAACCTATTCCAAAGGCTTTATATCATGAAATTATTATACCGGTATGGATATGGGTTAGGGGTCTTTTCCAACCCCTAAGCCCCTTTTTTTGACTTTTGAGGCCACTCAAAAAGTCTCCTTTTGCCTTTGTGCAAAAATTGACCATGGTTATCTTGAGTTACCTCACCTCATCTCCACTTAGGGTTTAATCATAGTGTAGGTTGAGTTAGGAGTTTCTATAATTGCAAGTGGGTGGGGTAGTTATTGAGTCCTTGGGTGGTTGAGTTGGAGGCCTATTTAGAGGCCCTTCTTGGTCTTGTGGAGGTTGTTACCCAATCTCTACATTTAGAGAGGAGTTCTTGAAGATTGAAGGAAGGAAGTGGAAACTCTACTCAAATTTGTTCATTGCCATTACCTCTTTGTGAAGGTAGGAAATTCTCATCTCCCTTATTCAATTTTTATGTTTTGTTTCATGCTCATGCTGCTTTGTTGTTGTTTCAATGGTTGTATGGTTGTGGGTATGTCGGGAAGATTTGAAAACCATGTTATTTTGGTTGTTTTCCTTTCTTGTTTATGTTTGTTATTTTGAGATTTTTCTTTCATGGGGGTTTTGGTATCACTCACCCTTGGAGAGGGCAAAAGTGACCAATTTTGGGAAAGGTCTATTTAGTCGGACTCCAACCAGTGTAGAGTCTCTTCTCAGGATGAGAAGAGGGAGAAAGGGTAGGGTGTTATGGGCCCCTACCCATCAACACAAACCTTGTATGATTTTGGTATGTTGAATTGGAAGAACGAAAGTTCTTGGTTTATAGCCCCAATTGGGCATCTGTTGGTGTTGTGCTTGACTTCTCCTAGTCGAAAGAATCCACCTTTCCCTAGTTTTGATTCATTGTGAATCCTATTGTGTAAACCATGTATGAATTATACATGTTTGATTGTCTCTTGGTTATGCTTGGTTGTCACCTGATCAGATTCTATTTCCTCCATGGTTCTAGAAGTGAGTTGCAGAAAACATTATAAATCCCTTGATTAGGGTCATGAAGAAAATTTGATTAAATTGTTGAAATTTGGGATTGAGATCCTATGTAACTTGTAATTTCAATTTTGATTGTAGTGGCCACGACGCCAAGTTTTCTTCCTAGTTCTTTCTCGGCTAAGCCCTTGAATCAGGTTGTTAATAAAATAAGTGATTGAGTAATTTTTGCTTCTCTTAAAATTTTCGTATTTTATGTTGTCATATGAATGTGTATCAAAGATAAGATGAAACAATGATGTTCAATAATGCAAGATTCAAATTGTAAATGTATGGCATTTCCTTTGAGTTTGGTATGATTTATTTTATGGATGGTTGTGTTGAATGTGAATTTGAAAGAACATGTAGGAAAGAATTATGTCAAGATATCCAAACTTAAATTTGAAAACACGATAGAGGAAAGAACTTGGTGTGTTTTGATACTCCCATCAAAATGAATAGAGCATTATCATTTTGATCTCTTTATTTTCTCAATTGCCTTAAGACTAGTTTAGTCACTATGTTATTCCAATTTTGCTCCATCAATATAATAGATATTTAAATGAATATGTAGATGATTATTTCATGTAATGTGGGTATCATTGAAATTCATAGTATTTAGGGATCATAGAAATTATCAACCCGGAATTCATAAGAGATTTATGTAGGTTTTGATGATCTTGCAATAGTTATTTTGTTGAGCATGATACATAATAGGTGATAAGTTAATATCATTATGTATTAAAAACACCAATCCTATAAAATTCCATAGCGAGACTTAAACCTACAAGCAAGTTTCAAATGCATGAAAAATAAGAATAAGACCTGTAGTAGCACATATATCATTCTGGAAATTGTATGAGAGATCTTTTTATTTTGAATGGGAGCAATAGAGAATATTCTTTTAAATATTCTTTCCATTTAAATTTTGTGATAAAACGAAATCAAGATCAAGCATAATATACATCTTAAAGTTTTAAAAGAAATTCAAAAAAAAAAATTTAAAAAAAAAAAAAAAATATATATATATATATATATATATATATATATATATATATATATATATATATATATATATATAACATCTCATCATCCCCTCACCTATTTAACTTTATGACATTAATATGTTTCCTTCTTGGTGGACGTCACTTTGGAAGGAGGTTTTAAAAATGTGTTAAAACTTGCAAAGTCAAACTTTACTACCACTTGGTGACGCCACCGTACTACCACCCTATCTTTGTTTGCGCTAGCCTACCTTGTCTTGGCTAGATTGCTTTGGCTTTGGTTTGATTTAACCCTTTTGTTTCATTTCCTTTCATTTGGTTACCTTTCCTTTATTTTGGTTGGCCTACGCATGACATAACCCTTGGACTGCACTCAGAGTTGATTGGGCAGAGCGCTGTCCCAAGGACAATGCTTGGGAAGCACTCCTTGGGAAGCGCTTTCCCAAGTGGGTCATGGGAGTAGGGTTAGGGGGAATGTAGAGTAGGGATGTAGGGTATTAAGTGGATGATAGTAAATTTAATGATTTTTAAGATTAAGTTAGTTTAGTTTCATTTGTTTATTGTGTTAGTTTTTTTAAAAATAATGTTAAAAGTAAGTTGACATTAAATATTATAGTAGTGTAATAAATTTGCTAATTAGTTGTAGTTTTAATTAAAATTGTTTAGGTATGGTTGTTTTAGAATACAGATCTTAGATTTAGATAGTTTAGGTTTTTTTTTAGATTTGTTTTAATTGTTTATTTTTTTTTAGGAAGCTTTAAATTTCATAATTAGTTAGAATCTTATTTAGTTGTTAGTGAATTAAATTTAAAAATGAGTAAGTTTATGATAGTTGATTTTTATGTTAAAATAGTCGGAATGTTTAAGTTAATAAATTTTAGATATATTTATATTCAATTTTAATTTTAGTTAATTATTTTCTTAGAGTGACTTTCTTATATCGATTAATTTGTAAATTGATAATTGTCTAAGAGTTTTGTAATTGATGTTGGTTATATACCTCCAATGAATCTACCTCAAATACATTACCTTGTCATTTAATTAATTGTTTCTTATTGTTGAAAGTTAATATAGAGAATCTGTACTAAAACTTTTATCTATCATTTCAAACTTAGAGCATGTTTAATTATTAATTATTACTTTAAAAAAAAAGTTTGTGTATTTTTTCACTCATAGTTTGGGCATGACATTTTGGTATCAGAGCCTGTGTTTCACCACTAGGAAGCTTAAAGCGTTGTGCTTTCTAAA
Organism: Cupressus sempervirens; assembly: GCA_028749045.1. Taxonomy (NCBI): domain Eukaryota; kingdom Viridiplantae; phylum Streptophyta; class Pinopsida; order Cupressales; family Cupressaceae; genus Cupressus; species Cupressus sempervirens. The sequence goes on along the minus strand of CM053791.1, from coordinate 427,525,565 downwards.
AATTAACTCAAACTTTTAATTTTGTAGATGCCGCCTATTACTCGTAGCCGACGAGGCAATGGTTGTAGGGCTAGGGGTGGTAGAGCGGGACAGGAGGATGGACCACCTCCACCACCACCACCTCCAGCTCCACCACCATCGAACCTGAACCAGGACATTATAGATGCACTTCAGACTTTGATCGGTGTAGTTTAGTAGAGAGTAGTACCTGTAGTTTAGCCAGTTCAGCAGATTCCAGTAGTGGAAGCAGAGGGACCCGGAGGAGGCAAGCCCAAAGTTAGAGAGAGGACTAGGAGTCCCCCACTGAGGCAGTTAGAGGGTCAGGGTCAACATGAGGAAGAGTCCATACACTAGAGAGGACCCCCTTTTGACAGACCTCCTAGACATGTAGGAGATGACATCAGGGAATTAATTCAACTCGGACCACCATTGTTTATCGGTACCACTGAGAGTTCAGTAGCAGAGGCATGGTTGCAGAGCTTACAGTGGTGCTTCAGGTTATGCCCTTATGGGAGTAATCTAAAAGCATGCCTAGTAGTTCATCAGTTGAGAGGGGATGCCTCCAACTGGTGGCACCAAGAGGAGATTATTAGTGGAGTGAGGATGGACACCCTCACATGGGAATCTTTCCTAAAAAGATTTCGAGAGAGGTACTTGTCAAAGCATTTTTGGCAGAAACAGATAGAGGAGTTCCATTCTCTTTATCAGAGAGGCCTTATAGTGGCTCAGTACGAGAGTAGGTTTCTCAAGCTCCTTCCTTATGTGGAATACATGAAGGATGAGAAACTTCGAGTGCATCACTTTATCATGGGGCTAAATTTCTCTCTTTAGGGACCAGTTTGGATGGCCTTCCCTACCACCTTTAGACAGGCAGTGGAGATAGCACTAGTTGCTGAGGATACTCGAGGTAGGTAGGAGTCACGGGATTGGTCTCAGAACTAAAAATCCTCCCAGCAGAAACCCCCTTAGAAAGGGAATCAGAACTATATAGCAGGGTCCTCTAAGGGCTAGCAGTCTTAGTAGCCAAAACCCCAGCAGCAGCAACAGAGACCTTCTCAGGGTTATCAGGGCTCCAGGCTCAAGCAGTGGCAGTCACAGGGTCCTAGGTAGGATCAGAAAGTACAGGCCCCATAGTCACAGTCAGTAAAGACTCAGCAGTCTTTTAGGGATGGATTCAACAAATCTAGCAGGTCAGGGGGCCCACAGTAGTCTAGGTCATAGGTTGCACGATCTTATACTCGCGAACCATGCTACACTTGTGGTGGCATGGGTCATATAGCTAGGGAGTGCCCATAGGGACAGGCATCTAGTGGTCAGAGCAGGGCTTTTTCAGAGCTGACATTTGGTGACATGGGTAGATCCCATAGAGTTTTTGTAGTGGTTGACAACCGCTAGGATGAGCATCAGGCCACAGTCATCAAGGCTACAGGTATCATACAAGGCCGTATGATTGCAGTTTTATTTGATTCCGAGACTACTGACTCTTTTATATCTCCATTTGTGGTGGAGAGTTGCGGGCTAGTGGCAGTTAGATAGGATGTTAGTTGGGAGGAAGAGTTAGCCTCAGGAGCCAGAGTGTTAGTTAGTTCCTTGGTGTGGAGTTGTCAGATGCAGATTGGAGATATGTCCACTAGGACTGATCTACACATTACCCCTCTAGGTTCTTATGATGTTGTTCTTGGCATGGATTGTCTTTATGCCCACAGCACCAAGATGGATTGTCAACAGAAGAGGGTGGAATGTGTGGATGATGATGGTATCTCTAGAGAGATCTTCAGAGTGAAGAGGCAACTGTCCCTTTGTATGATTTTCGCTATGCATCTTAGACGGTGCATGCAGAAGGGTTGTCAGTTGTTTGCTATCACTATTAGTGACAGAGAGGAAGATTTTGTGAGGGAGCCATCCCTTGATGATTTTCCAATCCTTCAAGAGTTTGCAGATGTGTTTCCTTCAGAGCTTCCTAGTATGCCTCCACCTAGAGCAGTGGATTTTCACATAGACCTAGTGCCACGAGCCGAGCTAGTTTCAAGAGAACCATAGAGGATGACTACTCATGAGCTTAGTGAGCTAAAGGCTCAGTTGGAGGAACTCTTAGAGAAGGGGCATATTCAACCTAGTGTGTCACCTTGGGGTGCACCAGTGATCTTCATCAAGAAGAAGGATGGATCACTTAGGTTGTGTATCGATTATCGGCAATTGAACAAAGTGACCATCAAGAACCGATATCCTCTTCCTAGAATCGATGACCTCTTTGATCAGTTGCAGGGTGCTCGAGTATTTTCAAAGATTGACCTTAAGTTGGGTTACCATCAGTTGAGGATTGTGGATAGTGATATCCCCAAGATAGCTTTTCATACTAGGTATGGCCACTACAAGTTCACCGTGGTACCTTTTGGCCTTACAAATGCTCCAGCTGTATTCATGAGCCTCATGAATGGAGTATTTTGTACATTTTTGGATAAGTTTGTGGTTGTATTTCTTGATGACATTCTAATTTATTCTCATGATGAGAGAGAGCATGAAGAGCACCTAAGACAGGTATTGCAGAAGCTGAGAGAGAATCAGTTGTTTGATAGCTTGTCGAAGTGTGCATTCTTCAAACCCGAGATACATTATTTGGGTCATGTCATATCAAGTGATGGTGTCTCAGTAGATCCATCAAAGATTAAGGCTATCATGGATTGGCTAGCACCCACCAGTGTTACTGAAGTGAGGAGCTTTATGGGGCTAGCAGGATATTACCGATGCTTCATTTCAGGATTCTCTAGATTGGCACACTCCATCACTTCTCTTCAAAAAAAGGGGAAGAAGTACGAGTGGACAGAGAAGTGTGGTAGAGCTTTTGAAGAGCTCAAGAGAGCCCTCTCAAGTGCACCAATTCTTGCAGTACCAGATCCTGTTGCAAATTTTGTGGTATGCACCGATGCATCTTTAGATGGTTTAGGGGCAGTCCTTATGCAGGAAGGGCGACCTATTTCCTTTGAGTCTAGGAAGTTGAAGACTCATGAACTCAATTATCCTACTCATGACCTAGAACTAGTGGTAGTGGTTCATGCCTTGGTGAGATGGTGACATTTCCTTCTGGATCATAGATTTGAGCTTCACTCTGATCATCAGAGCTTGTAGTACATATTTTCTCAGCCAAACCTTAATTCTAGGCAAAGAAGGTGGATGGAGTTCCTGTGTGAGTATGATTTTGATGTACATTACATCAAAGGAAAGGAGAATGTGGTTGCAGATGCCTTAAGCAAAAGACACTATGAGCTTTCATCTATGACTACTTGCACTGACTTGAGAGAGCGAATCTTACAACACTTACCAGCCAATGAGCTTTATGCAGAAGTTAGTCAGCTAGTACATTCTCAGAGACCCTTGGAAGGGAAGTTTTCAGAGTATTCTTTGGAGTCCAATGGACTTTTACGTCATAGGGGACGTATGTATGTACCTTCAATTGGTGGTTTTCATGAGCTCATTGTACTTGAGGCTCACAGAGCACCTTATGCTGTGCACCCCAGTGTTAAGAAGTTACATGAAAATTTGAGGTAGTTGTATCATTGGCAAGGCATGAAAATGCAGATTGCTAGCTTAGTTGCGAGATGCCTTGAGTGCCAGAGGGTGAAGGTGGAGCACCATCATCCTGGCAGGCTTCTCTAGCCGCATGAGATTGTAGTGTGGAAATGGGACACTATATCTATGGATTTTATTGTTGGTCTTCCTATGTCATCTCATCGCCATGATGCCATTTTGGTGATAGTTGACACATTGACCAAGGTTGCCCATTTCTCACCCATGCGTACTACATTCACAGCATGAGACATAGCTCAGGTGTTCTTGTAGGACATTTTTAGACTTCATGGTGTTCCCCATAAGATCATCTCTGATAGAGACTCTTTGTTCACTTCTTCATTTTGGAGAGAGCTGCAGTCAGCTTTGGGCACTAGGCTCAATTTTAGTACAGCGTACCATCCTTAGACCAATGGCCAGACCAAGCGAGTGAATCAAGTTTTGGAGGACATGCTATGTATGTACATGATTGATCATCAGGTCAAATGGGAGGAATACCTACATCTTGTAGAGTTTTCCTATAACAATGGGCATCATTCTTCCATAGGTATGTCACCTTATGAGGCCTTATACGGGAGACCATGTAGGACACCCTTGAGTTGGGACAACATCGAGGATTCAGTATCTATTGGTCACAAGTTAGTAAAGGAGATGGAGCAGTAGGTGACCCTGATTAGACAGCACCTAAGAGAGGCACATGATAGGCAGAAGAAGTATGCTGATGCAAAGAGGATAGATCGAGAGTATCAGGTTGGTGATAGAGTGTTCTTGAGGGTGTGGCAACACAAGAGTCTGATTCATTTCGAAAAGGGCTCTAAGTTGGCACCCTAGTTTGTTGGGCCGTTCGAGATCCTTGAGAGGATAGGACCTGTTGCATATCATTTAGCTTTGCCACCTAGCCTGTCATGCATCCATGATGTATTTCACATTTCTATATTTAGAGGATACATTTATGATGATTCTCATATTATAGATTGGGATGCTTTATAGGTGGAGTCGGACAGACAGCTAGCACTAGAGCCTATTTGCATTATTGCCCGACAGACCCTAGCATTTCGAGGCCGAGAGCTGGACTAGGTTAGGGTCCAATGGGATTGTTATGATGAGGTCACGGCTTCTTGGGAGGATGTAGCGCAGCTGCGATCTCAGTATCTTTATCTTTTTGATGAACTCCAGGAGGAAGTTCATGCCTAGTGGGGGAGGATGTGAGGCCTCGCCCCGACCCATCATAGCATAGTGATACATTACTATTATTTTGATATTCACGACTCGAGATGTCGAGACATTATCTAATGCTTAGAACATACTTTATTATTTCATGTTGTGTGATGTTACTTTTAGATATATTTGATGACTATCATTTAATGTTTCATGTATATGTATGTTGATGAAATTAGTAAATGTATGATTGAGACTCTGATTTAAGAGATTTTAAATGATTAAGAATTAAGCAGGATGAAGAAACCCTTATTGATGTTTGTTTTAATTTATGAGAATTTTTGATACGTATACATTTATGTACATGTGATTTTACGGGACTACTGATGTGTGCAATGAGTGTGTAGATATTTAGCTGAGAAACCCTATGGAGGAACAAAATTGATCTTTTTGTGCTAATTTTGGAAACCTTGTTGTTCGCAATTCACGTATTGTACTATGAGATGTATGTATGTATCTTTCTGTGTTCAGTGAATGTTAGTGCTCGTAATTATGTTCTTTTAGTGTCGCTTGAAACTTGTAAATTGGTTATGTTCTTCAGTATGCTGATTAGGGTTAGTTATGTAACCTTTGGACCCAAGTTGGGTTAAGTGAGGGTCAGTTTGATTATTGGGTTCTTAATCGAGTTTAGTCATCCCTAATCTGGATTAGTGCTTAATTTGCATTTTTGAGTTGTTAAATGGTCCTATTTTATTTCTTAGCTTTTGTTTGGCTCTAACCTATTCCTAAGGCTTTATATCATGAAATTATTATACCCAAAGGGTATGGGTATGGGTTAGGGGTCTTTTCCAACCCCTAAGCCCCTTTTTTTGACTTTTGAGGCCACTCAAAAAGTCTCCTTTTGCCTTTGTGCGAAAAGTGACCATGGTTATCTTGAGTTACCTCACCTCATCTCCACTTAGGGTTTAATCATAGTGTAGGTTGAGTTAGGAGTTTCTAGAATTGCATGTGGGTGAGGTAGTTATTGAGCCCTTGGGTGGTTGAGTTGGAGGCCTATTTAGAGGCCCTTCTTGGTCTTGTGGAGGTTGTTACCCAATCTCTACATTTAGAGAGGAGTTCTTGAAGATTGAAGGAAGGAAGTGGAAACTCTACTCAAATTTGTTCATTGCCATTACCTCTTTGTGAAGGTAGGAAATTCTCATCTCCCTTATTCAGTTTTTATATTTTGTTTCATGCTCATTCTGCTTTGTTTTTGTTTCAATGGTTGTATGGTTGTGGGTATGTTGGGAAGATTTGAAAACCATGTTATTTTGGTTGTTTTCCTTTCTTGTTTATGTTTTCTATTTTGAGATTTTTCTTGCATGGGGGTTTTGATATCACTCACCCTTGGAGAGGGCAAAAGTAACCAATTTTGGGAAAGGTCTGTTTAGTCGGACTCCAACCAGTGTAGAGTCTCTTCTCAGGATGAGAAGAGGGAGAAAGGGTAGGGTGTTATGGGCCCCTACCCGTTAGCACAAACCTTGTATGATTTGGTATGTTGAATTGGAAGAACGGAAGTTCTTGGTTTATAGCCCCAATTGGGCATCTGTTGGTGTTGTGCTTAACTTCTCCTAGTTGGAAGAATCCACCTTTCCCTAGTTTTGATTCATTGTGAATCCTATTGTGTAAACCATGTATGAATTATGCATGTTTGATTGTCTCTTGGTTATGCTTGGTTGTCACCTGATCAGATTCTATTTCCTCCATGGTTCTAGACGTGAGTTGCAGAAAACATTATAAATCCCTTGATTAGGGTCATGAAGAAAATTTGATTAAATTGTTGAAATTTGGGATTGATATCCTATGTAACATGTAATTTCAATTTTGATTGTAGTGGCCATGACACCGGGTTTTCTTCCTGGTTCTTTCCCGGCTAAGCCCTTGAATTAGGTTGTTAATAAAATAAGTGATTGAGTAATTTTTGCTTCTCTTAAAATTTTCGTATTTTATGTTGTCATATGAATGTGTATCAAAGATAAGATGAAACAATGATGTTCAATAATGCAAGATTCAAATTGTAAATGTATGGCATCTCCTTTGAGTTTGGTATGATTTAGTTTATGGATGGTTGTGTTGAAAGTGAATTTGCAAGAACATGTAGGAAAGAATTATGTCAAGATATCTAAACTTAAATTTGAAAACATGATAGAGGAAAGAACTTGGTGTGTTTTGATACTCCCATCAAAATGAATAGAGCATTATCATTTTGATCTCTTTATTTTCTCAATTGCCTTAAGACTAGTTTAGTCACTATGTTATTCCAATTTTGTTCCATCAGTATAATAGATAGTTAAATGAATATGTAGATTATTTCATGTAATGTGGGTATCATTGAAATGCATAGTATTTAGGGATCATAGAAATTATGAACCCAGAATTCATAAGAGATTTACGTAGGTTTTGATGATCTTGCAATAGTGATTTTGTTGAGCATGATACATAATAGGTGATAAGTTAATATCATTATGTATTAAAAACACCAATCCTATAAAATTCCATAGCAAGACTTAAACGTACAAGCAAGTTTCAAATGCATGAAAAATAAGAATAAGACCTGTAGTAGCACATATATCATTTTGGAAATTGTATGAGAGATCTTTTTATTTTGAATGGGAGCAACAGAGAATATTCTTTTAAATATTCTTTCCATTTAAATTTTGTGATAAAACGAAATCAAGATCAAGCATAATATATATGTTGAAGTTTTAAAAGAAATTCAAAATATATATATATATATATATATATATATATATATATATATATATATAACATCTCATCATCCCCTCACCTATTTAACTTTATGACATTAAAATGTTTCCTTCTTGGTGGACGTCACTTTGGAAGGAGGTTTTAAAAATGTGTTAAAACTTGCAAAGTCAAACTTTACTACCACTTGGTGACATCACCATACCGCCACCCTGTCTTGGTTTGCGTTAGCCTGCCTTGTCTTGGCTAGATTGCTTTGGCTTTGGTTTGATTTAGCCCTTTTGTTTCATTGCCTTTTATTTGGTTACCTTTCCTTTATTTTGGTTGGCCTGCGCATGACATAACCCTTGGACTGCGCTCAGAGTTGATTGGGCAAAGTGCTGTCCCAAGGACAACGCTTGGGAAGTGCTCCTTGGGAAGCACTTGCCCAAGTGGGTCATGGGATTAGGGTTAGGGGGAATGTAGAGTAGGGATGTAGGGGATTAAGTGGATGATAGTACATTTAATGAGTTTTAAGATTAAGTTAGTTTAGTTTCATTAGTTTATTGTGTTAGTTTTTTCAAAAGTAATGTTAAAAGTAAGTTGACATTAAATATTATAGTAGTGTAATAATTTGCTAATTAGTTGTAGTTTTAATTAAAATTGTTTAGGTATGGTTTTTTTAGAATACAGATCTTAGATTTAGATAGTTTAGGTTTTTTTTAGATTTGTTTTAATTGTTTATTTTTTTTTAGGAAGCTTTAAATTTCATAATTAGTTAGAATCTTATTTAGTTGTTAGTAGATTAAATTTAAAAATGAGTAAGTTTATGATAGTTGATTTTTATGTTAAAATAGTCGAAATGTTTAAGTTAATAAATTTTAGATATATTTATATTTAGTTTTAATTTTAGTTAATTGCTTTCTTAGAGTGACTTTCTTATATCAATTAATTTTTAAATTGATAATTGTCTAAGAGTTTTGTAATTGATGTTGGTTATATACCTTCAATGAATCTAACTCAAATATATTACCTTGTCATTTAATTAATTGTTTCTTATTGTTGAAAGTTAATATAGAGAATCTATACTAAAACTTTTATCTATCATTTCAAACTTAGAGCATGTTTAATTATTAATTATTACTTTAAAAAAAAAAATTGTGTGTTTCTGCCCTTGTAGTTTGGGCATGACATGAATACTTGGAGTAGTAAAGTGACATAATGAGAACTTTGTCACTAATGTCAATGGGGGACAGAATATGCATGAGAAACACTCTCTAGTTGGATAAGGGAGAAAATGCATAAGAAAAGTATGAATGAGAGAGAAATCTCTACTTTATTAGGGAGATTTATAAAGATTCATGTAAATAAGAAGGAGAAATATCTCTATGAGGGAGGTATGTATTGGATGTTATTTGTTGTGAACAATTGTTTCCAATCCCAAAGAAGAAGAACAATAGTGTAATGTTCCAGAGGATTTCAAACTTGATTAATGAAGAGGATTTGAGAAGATGATAATAGAAGCAACACCAACAAAGTCTCAATTTGGTATTCTTGGAACTTAGATGTTTTTCATCTATGTTTCCACAAATGCCAAAAGGGGAGATTATTAGCATGAATTTTGATGATACTACTATGGGAAGGAGGGCGAGAGAGAGAGAGAGAGAGGAGAGAGAGAGAGAGAGAGAGAGAGAGAGAGAGAGAGAGAGAGAGAGAGAGAGAGAGAGAGCGCTTGAAGATTATGAGTTATATAGAGAAATTACAAGTGTCAACATGAATGTTGATGATACTACTTTGAGGGTGTATCCCAACCATTGGACAGTATTGACATGTTGCATTCATGAATATGTTTTTCATTGATGTCAACATAACAATAAGTCTATGAAGACTAGAAGAGTAACACATAGAGATATTATAATCAAATAGAGAAGATGTTACTTATATGGTGATGTGTGGTCATGGACATGTCCTACACAATATCTCAACGATGTGGCTCAATGTGCAACATGTAAGTCAAAGATGTATAGAAGTTATACCTTATTTATAAAGAGTAGTATAGAAATAGAGCATTAGGAAAGAAGTTCCTAATTTTTGTTCACTATCTGATATATGAGATGTAATGAAGATATGTGTGATCAACTGGTAATAGAGGACACTCTTTTGGTGATTTTAGGAAGTACACAAGCCCTAGTATCACACGTGTGAATTTTTGTATAGATTGTGGGTTGATAGTTCTATCGTAATTGTAGAAAATTAATTATATTATTATAATTAACTAGAAAAGCCTCAAGGCCAACTCAAGGAATTATTTTGAAGAAATGGTATAAAGGAAAGACATTTTCCTTATTTGTAATGATAATATGAGTGTTGTGATCACTATATGAAGTGTGAAGTTCCAAAAGGAGTAGAGTGTTTATTGAATGGAAGTAAGTGATCCAAGAGATTAGAGGATGTAATTTTTGTGATCTAGCTACAAGATAAAAAGGAGAAGAGGTATGGTTGATACGATAGAGGAAGGAAGTAATATTCATTTCTATTATTTTGCAAGGAATAATACATAGATCATTTGGATAGTGGGTTCATTGGTCTTAACCTTGAAGTTGTTTGAGCAGTGGGTCCAACTGTCTTCCACAACTTCTAATAGGGATTCAAAGTCCTCTAATAGGGATTGATATTTACTAAGTGTTGTTATAGATTCCTAATAGGGTCCATCCTCTAAAAAGGAATATTTATATTAGTACATCATCTTGTGGTTATCATCCCCACCAAATTTTTCCATCTGATCAACAGTTTACCCAGATAACATATTTGGTGTTATTGTGTATATCTTATTGTGGTTTCTGAATATTATTCATATGGTTAACTTTGCTTAAAGTTTATAGTTGTGATATTGGTTGGATAACTAATTCTCGCCCATCCTCCCCCCCCTACCCTTAGTTATATTGATGGACTATATATTTTAACAAGGAGTTGGTGTGAGAATGAGAGGTAAGTGCAAGAAGTTGGGCCTCACTTTTTAACAAAAAAGTGAAAGTTTTTTTCCTATTTTTGAAATTTCTTATCAATTGATCTCATAATTTGACACATTTAGAGATTGAATATAAAAAAACTTCAAAAATAAAAATTGTAGTATTCAAAATCTACTTTTTAAATATGTAATTTATTTGTGTTCCTATATGATATATATAATTTTTTTGGTATGGATACCTAGAAACCACTTTTTCAAAATGCATGTTTGAGGACCAAACCACACTCATGTATGAACACCATAATTTGACACAAATAAATGAATTTTTGTAAATCCTTTTAAAGAAAGTTACCTAGAACAGCAAAGATTGATGATAATATTTTTATTTAATTTTGTATTCAATAATTTTTATTATTGTGAATTTTTAATTGGCTATAAAGGTAAATTTAAAAACCTCATGTATGGACACCATAATTTGAGAAAAAAATCTTCATCTTTTTTCCAAAAATTCTTGTTTTTATCTTTAAAGGATTGTATGTAGATTAATGACATATAAATTAATTTTAGAAAAAAATAAAAATTAAATAGTTATTAAGGTTTAGTGAACCTCTCTATTTTACATTTAGGTACCACCTTTGATAAAAAAATAATGCAAAAATAGTAAATAAAATCATACAATGTAAAATTTATATTTCTAAAATCAAGACAGTGAGAACTCTAATGGTTCCTTTTTTGTAGAATTTTTGATCGACAAGACCCTCTAAAAATTATGGCAAGGTGTGAATTTCTTAGTTCAATGGCTTAGCAAAATCTTGAGAGGTCAAGGCATGGGCTTGGTCTCACTAAGCCTATCCCAAACTAAAATCTAAGGCTAGAGAAAAAAATTTCACCCCATGTTGTAAGAAATGGGCACCTATTATTTCAGATTTAAAAAATAGGTGCCCACTTTGAAAAAGTACAATCAACATTTAAAATACATTTAAAATTGCAAAAAAAACAAAAAAAAAAAATGAATTTTTTAAAGACAAGCACCCATTTTTTAATACCCTTTACCCATCACTTGATTTTTAAAAAATCAATTTTTTTTATTTTTTAAGTTTTTAAAAATGGGTACCCATTTTTAGAAAATATAAATGTGTACCAATTTTTTGAAATAAATATGGGCACCCAATTTTTATAAAAATGGGTGCCCTTTTTTGAATTTCAGATCAAGATCTTGAGCCTAAAATGGTTGCTCATTTTTTAAAGAGCATGATCTCAATCTATAGACTTCGATGGAATTAAGACCCAACTTCTTGCTTCTACCCTACAAGAGGTCAATAGTTAGAAAGATAGAGATTAGGAGTTAGTGAGTGAATAAGTGAGTGAGTTTGTGTGTGAGAAAGAGATAAGAGGAAGCAAGATAGGGAGAGATGTGAGAGAAAGATAGAAACTAAAATAACACTCTTACCTACCTATTCAATCCATGTTTGGAAAATAAAAACTACCCATTTTAGACCATGATTTATTCTAATGGATGGAAAATAAAATCTTGATTTCCTACTATTACTTTAGTTACATTATGTTATAGATATCTTCAATAGATTTCCAACGCATTTTGAATGGAGCCAATTGAAGTCTGGATGTGAAAATTATGCCTTCCATAGTGAAGCCTACTTTTATTTCTTCAAAATCCGATTGGGTTTTGCATAACCCAGTTGTGTTTGAATATATTTTTCATCCTAGATACTGGATCAGATTTCAAAACCTGATCGGGTTTTATTTTTTATGTATTTTTTTATGGGCTTGGTAACCAAGCCTAGCCACTTTTAGAAATTTCATATAACCTAATTGAGTTATTGACATTTTTGGTTTTCTTTTATGTGGTGTCCACTAAATTGTACACCATCTTGGTGCACCCATCCACACATCAAACACTAAGTCTATAACACTCGATGACAGTAACAAAAAAATGTCTCTATAATTTTGACTCTCATAACAAAAAATCATATATGTTGGCACCAATGAAAAACCAAGTAAAAAATGCAACACATAAGTATTCAAACATATCTCCAAACATGCCAATAGACTCCCCTAAAGGAATACTGTCAATATTCATGCTAACATATCTTTTTGTCTTTTCAATATTTGTGAAAACATTTTAAATTACTATTTTATCAATTATTACAAAACTTACAATAGATTACCCTAACATTGACCATTTTGCGAACTAGACCCTTATTATAAGACACCCCCATAAAATGCACCTAGACAACCTCTCCTGAATTCACAAATCACAATTGTGTCCCATACTATAAAATCAATGATAATCAGATTTAGTTCCATAACATTGGTTCTCAAACCTCAAAATATCATGAATAATCATTAAAGATAAATCCCATTAAACATTAATTTCCATTTGAATCATGGAATACATCATGACACCCAATCTAATAATTACCTTAGAGGAAATCTCAAAATCCTATTCCATACATCCTATTTTGGCCAACTACACAAACCACATAAAATCATCACAAAATAAAAATCATGAGGCCTTACATAAATCACAGATAAACACATAGTTTCATCCATATGGTTCAATTCCATCATTTTCTATTGTTTAGTTTTAGCTATAAAGATGTGTTGAGTAAAAAGTAAGAATATACACATTTAAATAAATTATTACACTTATATACTTTAATTAAATAACTATTTAGATGTTAAACCTCTTTGTGCATTTCAAATTTAATGTTATTATGACTATGCTATTGATGTAATTGATCTTAAATTATAAATGGCTTAATTAATAATATAAATTTATATCGTTAAGTTAAATATTGATATTAATTCCATTTCTAGAATATTAATTTGACTTCAACTTAAGTCTAATATTAATATTTACTTTTCCTTTAATTCATGTGATTATAAATAGCTCTAACTTAGAATTAGAATTTAAATTAGGTTATTGATAATTTTATCTAGAATATAAAATAATTATAACTAGATGATTATATAATGAGCTCCACTATAACTTTGCTTAAAATATAATCAAATCACAATTATATTCAATCATTAGTTTAACTAAACACATATAAAGAAAAACATTATTTTTGTAGTATAAGAAACTCATCACTATGAAAAGATAGTAAAAATCATTTTAAGATACATCATTGAACATCATAATAAAAGTAACCACATTTACTAACCACAAGCATAGAAGATATCTTCATTACATGTAAGTGAATAGGGTAAAAACTAATCTCTCTACCAATGTGTAAGACATTAATAACTATTCATCTATTTTGTCTTGTATTTTTTTAGAGTTGATATGGAATAGGTAATGGAAATACTTGAAATTAAACAAGATAAGGTACATACATCAAAATAGCTCCAAATTGGAAATACTTATTTTGTGATGTTTGTGCTCAGTTTTTGGAAAATTTGCAATCCATTTTGGACTTGAAATGTTGAGATAGAGGAAACCTTGAAAACTTTTATCCTTCTAAGAGTAGGTTTAGCTTGACCCAGTTGATGGGGCAAAATCTTACCCCAGTGCACATGCAATTGTGCCCCGAGAAGTTGACCTTGACCTATACTTCTCTAATGAAAATTATGTTGGTAGATCTTAGAATTTTGCCGAAAAGGGTATCCAAATTTGTAATCCAATCTTTGAAACAACACCTACATATATATGAAAGTGCAGTTTTAGGGTAGCTGTATAGGGGTTTTCCCTAGTCAAACCCTAATTTTGGTGATTCCCACCTCCACGAATAGCTAGATATGATAGAATAAGTGTGTATCAAATGTGTAATGCCAAGATTTAATTTACTAGATTGAAACTCTAGCATGAATATATATATATATATATGTATGTATGTATGTATGTATGTATGTATGTATGTATATGTACATGTATATATATGTATATATATGTATATATGTGTGTGTGTGTGTGTGAAAGCAACACATAGACTTGAATAAGATAAGAAAGCATACCAAGCCCCCAAGTCTAAAGTACTCCTACCCAACTCAGAATCCACCCCATGCTTGTACCTTTGAATGCTTGAATATCGACAATGGTAGATCAAGGAAGATTGGATCTCTCTTTCTCCAAATATATGTTTGCAATGTTATAAAAATTATTGATATCCACAATGACTTGATCTTCTATATCATTCTCATTCAATCTTACATCTTCCTAGCATGATCTCTTGATTCTAGTTGTCCTTCTAGTTATCACATTTGTGCTCTCTAGCTGTCTTCTAGTTGTTCAACGATTCAAATGAGTGTCTTTATATAGAGGCTTCAAGGTGAGGCCCCTAGAGTAATGTGATGATCCATAATTCAAATTTCACCTTGAATTATGGTCTAATCACAATAATCAACTAAGGAGGGAAAATAATTAAATGAATCTCAAATTAAACCCTTTTCACATTCAAATCTAAAATCTTGACATTGATTTTCAGACCCTCCCTAACCTTGACCAATGTTTGGGATGAACTTGACCCTACCCTGGGTCAAGGTTGACCTAGTAGACCTTGCCCTAGGTCAAGGTCAACCTAGGTGTCAAAACCCAACCAGAGTAGAAAGTAGAAAGTCCCGAGGTTACTTGAAACCTAGAAATGATGTCAGAATAAGATTGAATGCCATGAATAGGCACAAAATCCTATAATGAATATGATGAAGGTTAGGAGGACCTATTTCTAAGTCATACCCAAGAAATAGAGCCATAAAGGATGGAAATTAAGGAGAACCTTCAAGATCCTAACCCTAATTTCACTGAAAATGAAGGAATTAAGTGAAGAATGCATCCTAAATGAAAATACATCATGATAAATGTACTAAAAGAGGGTGCTAAAACTATCAAGATGGAAGTTATTCCATTTTAAGATGATATATTTATCCCCCACTTTATCTCAAATATGACACTACATGAATATGCAAGCTAAAGTAAGGAAACGTCATAGTAAATAAAAAGGGATATAGCCAAGTCCTTCATGTAGAGATCCTACAAAAAACTATTAGAACCTAAAATGCACAAGGTTAATGAAAATAAATAAACCACCTAAAGATTATTAAATTATATTTGAGAAGTGCATAAAGCCCCTTATGCCCCCACTATTTTGGCTTTCTATTTTTGAAGGGTAAAATAGGTTGATAAGGATAACTCTAGACATTGAATATGTAGTTTGTTGAAAAGATATTCCTTAGTCCAATTATAAGAATTCATAAACTTCCTATATTGATTCAAGGAGTTAGGTATCTGAATCACATTTCCAACACCACTAATGGTATCAAAAATGGAGTTACCAAGCTCAAGTTATGATGAAAAGAGTGAATGCCTATCTAAATGCATGAGACAAGAGGAATCTGAGTTTACCATGAATAAACCCTAAAGGAAACCCCAATTTTAACTATAAATCATGAAAAGAAAATCATACTTTCTCATTCTTACCTTTTGTAGGGGTGACCGCAAGAAGTTGGGTCGTAATTTCGCAAAAGTAAGATCCGCAAAATTGTACTTCTTAGAAATGGATACCCGATTTTAAAAAAATTGGGTACCTATTTCTAAAATTAAGCTTCAAGCACCTGAGCCAAATTTCAAAAATTGGGTACTCGATATTCAAAAGCAGATCAGGTGCCTGAGGCACTCAAATGTCGGGCACCTGATTACTTTTAAAAATCAGGTACCCGATTTTTAAAATTCAAGTACCCAATTTGGAAGAATTTATTTAACCCCCTTTTTTGGCATTTTTGAAGTCATTTTCATGACCTCAAAAATGAGAGCCTGATTAGAGACGCATACGGGAGCTCGATTTTCAGCCCTACCGACCACCCCCTTGCTGCTAGTTTTTGATATACCGACTATTTTAATATATTTTGTACTATTTTACTTTTTTTTTCAATTTTCAATTTAATATGTATGTTAATTTATTGTTTTTTTCATTTTTAATATACATAAAATTGTAAATTTACATTGTTAATGAGTAGATGTTTAAATTTTTGTATTTGTTAATTAAAATATAGTTTCGTAAATGTTTATTTAAAAAATTATTATTTTAGATGTTTTGAAATGTATTTAATTTATGTATTTATTACAATGTTGAATGATTAGATTAGATGTAAATTCATTATTTAAACATGTAATTTTACAAATAAATATAACCTCGACCTAGAACCATATAACCTCGACCTTGTTTTAACTATAATCTCAACCTAAATTCATTGTTTAAACTATAATCTTGACCTAACCATATAGTTATGTATAATAAAACCCTCAACATATATAACTAAGTACTTAATCACATCACAGCCTGCCAAGGGATCCAAACAAAAAAATTCTAGTATTTAAAATGATTTTACTTAAATTGTATTGTACTTTGTTTCATGGATCAAAAATGGATGATGTAAACTACTTTATAAGTGTATATTCTTTCAGCCTTTCATAACCTATGACATGTAAAGTGGATGATTGTGCATTTTGAATTAATTTGCCAAGTGGCATTCAGAACAAATATATATAAATTATTTAAATGGATTGAACTGAAGTAGTTAATATTCTTTCATGTTGATGTGTTATTTATTTTACTTTTAGTACTTATAATTATTTTAAAATGAAATGTAAATGTGCTCATTAAGGAATGCTATCTCTTATGTTTTTTATAAATTTAAATTATTGTATGTATGCTTGCTTAGTAAAAATTTTGATTAGTTCTTTTGATCCCTTGGCTAGGCATCACTTGGGATTAACTATAATGTCAATTTGTATTGAATTTAACTCTAATCATAACCCTTACTATCATCTTAACCTTAACCTTAATTTTCTAAAACCTACACCAAGTAATATATAAATAATTAAATAACTTTCCTATCTTACCTTGAGTACTAATTTTATAAATGTCAAACCCTAAAATTGTAACCTTATTTATGATTTAAACTAAATTATCCTAGAGGAGCATCATATCTACATTTACATGTCATGTATATGTGAATCTAGAAAAATTTGTACATATCTAATTACATCATTTATTGCATATGAAGGATTTAAAATTTTCATTATATATATTATCCATGCATATCATATCAAAAGTATCATATAGAGATATGTCATTTACAACATGTCTATCATAGACAATCAAGAAGGGTACTTAGGTAAATTTATATATACTTAACACTATATATTATAAGAAAAGAAAAACACCATATATAGGAGCATCTCATGTACATAAACTAAAAAAAATTACCATGACACATGTAATGAGATCAAATAATATTTGTAAGATTCATTGCATATTAGTTATCAACATGTATAGGGGTGATATAATCAAAATATCAAAAAATGAGTGATATCAAAGTATTATATCTTAATATTTAATACTAAAATAAACTAACCCCTGGGTTAACCTTGAACCAAATTGAATATATTAGACTAGATTGAAAGGTAACCCTGGCCCTTAACTAATTAATATTATACTTATAAACCAAATTGAATTAAACCATGATCATAAACCTAATTATATATCCCAACTTAATAGTAGAAACCTTGAATTTAACCTTAAGTCCTTTCCCCAACCATTAACCAAATTGAACCATTACCCTAAGATTGAACCAAGTTAAACGTTGACCTTAAGACTAAACCAAATCACCCTAAACTAGAACTCAATAATATATTCAACACTTTAAAACAAAATTCAAACCTAACTTTTTTGAATTAATGTTGGTTTTTAATCTAAAAGCTCTAACTATAATTCTATATCTAAAACCAAATTTAGCATTTTAAAAATTAATTCAATTTATTAACTCTTGTCCTAATTGAAACCTAAGCATGTAAACCTAATCAAATAGTACAAACCAAATTGAACCCTAATCCTAAAACTAATTAAACATTGATATCAAGGTCTCAAAATGAGACATCATAAAAAAATTAGAAGAGACTTGAACGAATCAGGCATCTAATTAAGTAACCCTCCCTCACCATCAAGAGGTGGAGGTGTCCACATCAGTGCGAGTAGGAGCCCAGAATACACCCTTGGATGCCTAAGAATATATCTAAAGAAGTGAATAACTTTCCTTTCCACTAGATGCCTAAACCTTTATATCCTAAGTGAGTATTCATCATGTAATATCTAATTAGGAGGGTATTAAAGCACTCTAACACCCCAATCCCTAACTAGATAATTATGTTAGGGTGGACTAATTTCTATTTATCTTGGGTTGGAAGTGCCTAAAAGTTTTTTTTGGAGACTGGAGATTCCCCTATTTGTTTCCTATTTTCCTGTATGGGTAGCCTAAATGTTTATTGCCTTTGCAGAATGGAAGGCCACATAAAAAAATATTTCCTTATTCTATAAAAGGAAATACCCACCCCCTAGTGATATATAGTAAGATCTTTTTCCTAATTTTACTATCAATTTTTTTGGTTAGAAGACGATGATAGTTCAAAATGATTTAGAAGATAGGGATAAAATGAGAACCATCATTCCTAGAATGAAGATGCATTATTCCTTGATAAACCTATTTCTATCATAAATCAGCTCCTCCATCCAAAAAATTAGTAATGAGAAATCCCTACGTCAAGTAATCAATGGAGGGCTCATAAAATTGATCAAGTGATCAATGGAGGGCTCATAAAATCCCTAGGTCAAGTAATCAATGGAGGGCTCATAAAATTGATCCCCAAGGGGAGATAAGAATCTCATTAAAAAATAGAGATAGGACACTCCTAAATACATATCATACAAAATTATTGCCAAGGTCTTAGCCTCTAGACTAGAAGATATCCTACCCAAGATCATTAACCCTACACAAAAGTGTTTTGTTAAGGATATTTATGCATATTGGAGAACTTGATAACCTATTGGAAGACTTTGGATTAGGAAACATTTCTAGGATAGAGTGTAGGCATGCTCAAGTAATTTATTATGAAAATTTCTACAAAAGGGTGGAATGGAGTTTCACTATGATGATGTTGCAAGCCCAGGATTCCATCCAATATTATGTCAAATGGTGTCCTCTCTTATGATTGGTGTCAAGGTTTTAGTAAAGAAATTAATGGGGTTAGATCATAATTTTTAGGACTCTCTAGATCAGTTATGAAAGGGTGTCCTCTTGCATCCTCTTTATTTTTTATTGTTGTTGACTCATTACATTATCTCCTTAGAGATAACCAGTTGTCTCTAAAAGTTAGAGGATCTACTCTTCAAATAATTAATAAGTATCTAACGTATAGTTTGTTGATAATGTTTGTGTTCCTTTTAAGCTAGAAGAGTGCAATATGAGTCATTTAATGATCAAATTGGACCTCTTTTCTTTGTATTGGGTAGTAAGATTTATGTCTCTACATCTATCTTATTTGGGCTAAATATTGAGTCCCCTACCTTGTGTAGTAAATATGGTATTGGTTGGAGATTTCATAATTAAGTGGTTAGGTACCTAGGGATTCCATTTGTAGTAAATCCTAACATATAAATGAAATGTGTCTTTATATCAACA
Organism: Cupressus sempervirens; assembly: GCA_028749045.1. Lineage (NCBI taxonomy): Eukaryota > Viridiplantae > Streptophyta > Pinopsida > Cupressales > Cupressaceae > Cupressus > Cupressus sempervirens. The sequence goes on along the minus strand of CM053791.1, from coordinate 427,505,680 downwards.
AGAAAATATTTGGAAAACACAACAACTGGAGCTCTAATTATCTCACTTTAGTTGGTAGAATTCAAGTATGTTAAAAGATTCACTCCTCATATTGGGTGTAAGTTTCTCATCTTCCTACTCATTTTGTTTAAATCAGTTTGGTCTTCTATATAAATCTATTAGGAACATTTTTTGGTCACATGGAAAAGGAAATATGAAGAATAGTGCTACCAAGAGTAGTTCAGATAAAGAAAGGAGATTAGTAAGTTTGAATGAAAACTTTAAGAAAGTTCAAGGGATTACTCTAGCAATAAAATGGATAGCCAAAGCTTCATAAGGTAATGAATTATGGATTATGATTAGAATTAGGATTATTATATGGTTAGGGATAGGGTTCACATGTATTAGTTCATTACCTAACATGATCTACACTTATAGTTTGCATTAAAAAGTGGATAATATTTAGGATTCAAACTACAATCATAAATATTTTTTAATCAAATCATAATTCTATCTCTAAACTTTCATTCTAATTGCAACCTTAACTCTCATTGTAACACCATCTATTATATATCTTATAAACAATAGGACCATAATAAATATTCAAAACCTAAATATAATTCTAACTAAAACCATAATCCTAGGCAAGTTCCCTAACATTAAAGGACCATAATCATTATAATAATCTTAAGCTTAGCCATCATGAAAACCGTTAACACAAAAAAATTGTAAACCATAACCTTATCATTATCTTAACTTTGTTTCATCTTGAGATGAACATATCATCCATAATGATTTCATACAATCCCCCAGTGTCACAAAATAAGTGTACATGAAAGCAAAATTAGCTTGGTGGCTCCTTTTTTAATAAAAGAAACCTTCAACTAACCTAGATTTTTTTTTTGGACTATTATTTTATGATTAGACTTAAAAATTTGGTATTTAATGTTTAATTTGACTTAAGTGTTTAACTTTATTTATTTAATTGATATGATTTTAATAAAGATATGCGCATTTATATAGATCTAGTTGATAAATTTTAGATTTAAATTTTATTAAATAGTAATTTTGTCATGTTTTATGTTTTATGTTGTTTAAACATATATGTAGATTATGTTTCATGGACCCACCCCCACCCCCTCCCCCTCCCATACCCCAAGCTCTGCTCCCTCCATTTACACCTCCACCTCCACCTTCACCTCCACCTCAACCCACACCTCCACCACCCACCATAGATGAGATCTGTGAGACCATGAGGCATAACCTCAACGACCTCATGCATGATATAGAGGCTATCCAACATGAGAGGAACCCCTCCCCCCCCCCCCCCCCCCCCACAGCTACTGCATCTTGCAGATAGCATGCAAGGCGTGATTGACTACATCCATAATTTTTATTTAGACATTGATTCATTTAGATTATGGAGGGAAAGCATGCATACCTTCTATTCTGATGGCTTATCATACAGAGAGGTTTATAACCTGCATATAGGTAAAGGGAATTTTCAACATTATTTTGTAAACCCTAAGATGGGTGAAGCAATTAGTGATAAGGATCCTTGCATTTCCATTAGGTGGTGTACACATCCATGTATAGCAACACATTTTTGGGAGTGGTGGTGGATGGTATTTGACCATCCACCACACGGTAACCATGAGGTGCCCATGTACTTCCTTAGGAATTTATGGGCTGAATTTGAGTTGGGTTTGAAACCCAACTATTTTGATATGAAAGCATTTTAGGGGGTTGGTAGAGGGATTCTTTAGGATAGGCCTGGGGCAAAGCTAAGTGATAGAATGAGAAACTGCAGGTGAGATGAGCCCCTTATACCTCTTCCTACACCTATTGTGCCTGCTCCTCACCATCATCAAGTAGTTTCATCTACTTTTACCCATTTGAGTGCCCTTTTGGGCAATTTATTACAATAGTGGACATAAATGGTACATGCTCCTTCACTTTGACATGTTTGTACTATTTGTGGAGGCATATGCATAGGCCCCCAACGAGATCCTAGTGCAGCACATAATTGCCATTATGCTGAGGGTGCAAATTTTGATCATGATGTATATGCTAGCCGTGGTGATGGTAGTGATGAGATAGATGTGTCATCATTTTTTGACCTCATGTAGTAGGGAGAGCTTGGAGAGAGTCAAGACTAGTAGGTAAAATTTTAATTTTAATATAAATATAAAGTACACATAATTATTTACTTTCTACATACATGTGTAATTATATTAACTATATTAATTTGTACTTTTGAAATAATAGAGGATGGATGATACTATTCCTCCTAGGAGATAGTATAGTCTTTTTTCGAGACCTATAGGTGTTGGCATCCCTTATATGGTATGCACTTTGAATTACACTATAAAAATGTACATTCAAATTTGAATTTAATAACATGTGCTCATACGTTCTTTTTATTTGATTTTGTAGGGATTTTCTGCATCTACACAGATTGATGTTAGAACAAGTCCTACTCCAGTTACCACTGAGGCACAACCTCAAATACATGTGGTATGAACCTTTGACTGAAGACAAATAATTTGTATTATTTTTATGTATGTACATTATTATTAACTTATAATCTAAACAATTTTGACTCACATGTATATATATTTTATGTGTTTTGATTTTACAAACAGGAGCAATATCATACTCATCCATACAGGCCTCGGTATAGTCTATTTTTGACTTCATCTTATGATTATTGTGCTAGCATACCTGTAGACACATCTGTGACATTGGCTACCACTCAAGTATGATATATATATTATATATACATGTTAAATTTATAGTGTATAAAAAATATAGTGTACAAATTATGTACTTTATAATTATTCATGTATATTTAATTTTGACTAAACATTTATGTATCCATAATTTTAGGACTACATCACCACAAGTGTTGCTGAGAGCACAGGACTTAGCCACAAGGAGGTACCTACATTGTCATTTGAGGTCAGTATTGTGATTTATGTACATAATGTATAGTTCATTATGCTCTAAAATCAAATTAAAAGAATGTATGTATTGTAAATTATAGGACCTCACCACTACTACATTTTGTAGTTTTGATAGTGCACTTCCTCCCATTACTGAGGGACACCCATCTCATGTGGTATTTATTTTATTATGTAGTGAATATTTAATTTATTTGCAAGCTAGATTTTGAGACCCATTTCAATTAAGCATGTACATGATGAGACATGCCTCATGTTACATAGGGTGATCCATCTACCTCATAGGGTGTCCGACATGACGAGATGGCTCATATTACACATGATGATTCATCTGAGTCCTCTTCACATGGAGTAAAGAGGACATTCGATCAGATAGATTAGGTCTTGTGGGCACTTTTAGATTGTGTTTTTAGGATGTATATTATTTATGATGTATGCACTTTGTGTTCAAATAGTTAAAACTGTATGTTATTACATGTATTTTTTCAGTTCATAGATCATGTTATGATGTATGTTAGACCATGTACTATTTTTTTATGACTTCTTATCATGCTTGTGTATGTAGTATATATTATTATGTTTCACCATGTTTTAAGTATATTCAAACCATTTTCTTTATTCTGACATATTTTATTCATGAACATATGACACAATTTGTAACTATAAATGCAAGATGAGCAATAATTTTAACTATCTATAGAGCATTATTGGATAAATATCACATCAAATTTATGCATTGAGATTCATACAAATAAAATGGACCTACTAGATTAAAAAATGTATTGATAACGTATCTAACAATGTATCATAAGTGATTTTAATGTGTTGTTTGGTAATGTAAGACTCATTATCACTTAATAAGACCTATTATGTGGTAGTAAACATATGAATACCTATCATAACCTATAACAAACATAATGACCTATTAAGACTCCTATGTCCCTTAAGACACACATGTATGGATAACGTACCTAACAATGTATCATAAGTGATCTTAATGTGTTGTTTGGTAATGTAAGAATCATTATCACCTAATAAGACCTATTATGTGGTAGTAAACATATGAATACCTATCATAACCTATAATAGACATAATGACCTATTAGGATTCTCATGTCCCCTTAAGACACACATGTATGGATAACATACCTAACAATGTATCATAAGTGATCTTAATGTGTTGTTTGGTAATGTAAGACTCATTATCACCTAATAATACCTATTATGTGCTCATAAACATATTAAGACTTATTAAAATGTATAGAAATTAATATGACCTATTAGGACTCCCATGTTCCCTTAAGACACACATGTATGGATAACCTACCTAATAATGTATCATAAGTGATCTTAATATGTTGTTTTGTAATGTAAGATATAATCAATACAATGAATACAATGAGTAATGATCTAACATATAATCAATACAATGAGTAATTATCTTTAAATTATCATGTGCAAGTGACTTGTTTTTAATATTATAATCAATATTTTGTACAACATATTTCACAATATATGTAAGACAATGTCAATGATATATTTATAGTTCAGTGAACTCAAAACATAAAATTGGTTCAACACATCTCTTCAAATGAGGTCTTGTAAAATAAAAATGTAAAACAAAAACACACATGTTAATAAACACATAAATTAATATTCAAGGTATCTGAACTATGTAAATATATGTGTAATTTGTATGTACTTACTATGTAAAATTGCACAAGATGTTGATGTTCGATCCACTTTAACATTATAATTTGCATAAATTGTAATTGAGACCTAAATAAGAGGTATATAAGTTCTCTAAATTGGTATTGACAACACAAACATACATGTAATTAAATTATATAAGTACATATATATAAAAATAATGCAATAATGAAAAAACTTACATGTGTTTGATTTAAATGTAGTCATCCCATTGTATCATCTGCATCCTCTCTCTTTTGCAATGCATCTATGATTGTCTCGTGCTCATCCATTGAAATTTTCCATAATACCTCATTGGCGAGTCTCCCTTTGTATCTTTCTAATTTGATATTTGTTGCCACAACCAAATGAGAATAGTGTAAAATCTTCTTTTTGGTTTGGTAGTCTTCAAATGTTGGCAAACCATTTCTTCTTGTTAGGTATCTATGTAGCCAGGTGCTAGCTACAATGACAGACCCAATTGGATACTCAAAACCATCATCATCTACTTGATGAAATGTCAATTTTTTCTTAGGTTCCACACATCTAGCTAGCCAATACTCAGTCCATTCATCATTATCACTAGGTGCAATAATAGCATAAACATGTCCTACAAGATAAGATAAAGTATAGAAACACTTTAATCACATGAGTGTACATATGCAAATTATATAAATTGAAGCATGAGATCACAAAAAAATCTAATTAAATTGTGCATACCAGGTTCTATGAGGTCTAAAATACGATCATAGTCTTCTAATGCAAAAGTAACATTTTGGCCTTCATTTACTATATCATCTTCAAAATGGGTGTCAATAGGTGGTAATGATCTTTTTTGCCAATCTTCAACCCATTTTGTATTCTCACATTCTTCCCATTCACCTGCAAGACAAAATTGACTAAAACAAGCAAGCTTCCTAGTCCATATAGTCCAAGTGTTAGAATCTGAACTCCTAAATGAATGCCATTTAGCTGATCCACTAATTGTATCACAATCATATCTTGAAGGGATATTATTTTCTTCAACTAGGTAGAAGAAATTTTTGATTGTTGAGTTTTGACTAGATCCCGTGTATAAATATTTTTTACACCATTCGAAAATCTCATGTGCATTTTTGAGTTTAGCTTTTTCCTCAAATTTTAATTGCTCTCTACTAAGGGCTCTCTTCATGCATGCACTAGCACCATCATGTTCTCCTTTACCATGTCCAGCCTCAAAAAAACTCCACACATGTTGGATATTAGTTTGCTTATGTGTCCTACTCAACCAATAGAATATTCTAGCATTCTTTAATTGTCCTGTACAATTATTTGACCACATCCAATGTTGTGTCATTTGAATTTGTCTCTCTTTTAAATTATCATAAAAGACCTTGAAACAATATTGGAAAAACTCAGATGAATGAAGTTTATTATCACTTAAATAAAAATGGTACTCTCTCAATATTTTTTGATCCTCCTCTATACTATCAAGTGCATGCCTATAAAATATATGAAAATAAATTATTACTTGCATTGAATTGTAATATTGTGGTTGTACCTCTTCTTGCAGTGCAAGCGTGTAGTTCTTTGCAAAGTCAACAATTGAAAGTATAGTACCAATTGGAAATGTATTCTTACATATGTGAAATTTTCCATCAAGCCATCTAGAATATTGAGAGTGTTTAACATATTTTGGTATGATCACATTCTTAAACTCATCCTTAAATGCATTACAACTAACTTTATCTATAACTAGATCATACCTTCTTCCAATCTTCCCATCCTTCAATAGATATTCAATAGTTTTGAATCTTTTTACCTTAACTAATTGTTGTCCAAAAGTAGTCAAAGAATTTTCATGCAAACATTCATCTAACAAAGAAAGATTGCCACACATATCACATGTACTAGAAAGACATGCATTGAAAAGAAAGTATTGATTATTAGGTGGCTTACAAAACAAACTTGATATGAAATCTTTTATAATTTGAGGTGGTATTTTTATACCACATTCTTGCAACATTTCTTTACTATGCATGGTACCATGTATAGATTGAAATACATCATAATGATAACGAAATTAAATATGAGTTTTACAACAACATGTGATTCTTTCCTTTTTAATCCTTATATACCATGGTTTACACTTTTCAAAAGATCTTTGACTAATGGTAATATTTAATACCTTACCATCTACAAATTTTTTAAACAATTCAGTTTGAGTCATGTCCAAAAGGTGTTTAGGATGTGGATCACATATTTTTTACTCAATTCTCAATTTAAGAACATCTCTTCAATTAGGTGATACTCTTGTATTGTCATGCCAAAAAATTTCAATAAAACTTTTGACTTCAATAGTAAGTTTCATATTACATCTCGAGAGTCTACCACTAGAAGTCTATAAAATATTTGTTGGATCACATTCAAAGTTAACCCTTCTCTTTACAACTCTTTCTAAAGTCTTATGATTCACATTAAGATATCCACTTATTTTGCTAATCAATCTTTTGTCAGATGTTGATTTGTTAACTAAAGTTGTTGTTATTGCTCATCATGTTGCATTCTTATCTTTAGATCAACTTCTCTTTCCGATAACATAAAAGGCACTAGCAATAGTGGATACAACTTGTTTTAAAGACTCATTTGTATTCTTTGGTTTTGCATACATTCCCAACCTTCTCATTAATTTTTGCATTTTAGACATTTTAATTAGTTGCAGCATTAGCTGACATTGAAACCCAAATTTCATATTATAAAAAAAATGCCTATACAATCTATTAGCATGTGTCCTAATTTGTCTCCATGAAACCAATCCCTCAAGATTATCTAACACATCATTAGGAATATGAAAATTATGTTCGGACACTTTACTATCATCCTGACATGTTTGTTCAGTAGTTGGTGTTTCTATGTCTACATTCATGCAAATTTTATTTTTAGACACTTTACTATTTTCACTATTATTTGGGATTTGAATATCATTTTCAAATTTTCTTGGTATTTTTTTCAAGGCAGGCATTTCAATTGGAGTGTTTTGTGCATGATCATTTGACAATTGCTTCTCATGAAGAAAATCTGAATCATTTAAATCATAACCTGCTTCTAAAAAATCACCAATTTCATCACGAGAGAAAATTTGAGGATTTGGAGACACACCTCTATTGAATGCATGATTAGAATGTGCACTTGAATTTTCTTGTATTGGGTTCTCTTCTTTGACCCCTTCATCCATCGTGGTATCCTCAATGTCTTTCTCCTTTGAAACATTGTTCAAGTCTCTAATTCTCTATCTTCTCTCTTGTTGACGTCATGCTTCATTCTCTTTATTTGCTGCAATCTCCTTATATGTCAGAACTTTTTCTTTCTTCTTTATTCAATATTTTGATCTCATGTTTGCACCAATTTTGAATTTGAATCAGTAGCTTGCAAATTGTATAAGAGGGCAAGAAAATAGAATACACATGATAGAATTCATTGTTGCAGATCGAAACTGTTATTCAATCATTTCAATCATTGAAACTCGGTCTGTGGGGTAGCTTTTGGGGTCCAATAGGTACATTAGAAATGGGTACTCGATTGCTTAAAAATTGGGCACTCGATTCTTCAAAAATCGGTTACCCAATTTTAAAAAGAATTGAGTACCCAATTTTTAAACAGTCAGGTACAACGGTTGAAAGGAATCGGGTGCCCGATTTTTGAGACATGAGTGGGAATTTGACATGGCTCCCAAATTTTGCATGCGGTTTTTTGTTGGGGAAAGGCATGGCATAGGCTTGGTCCCACCAAGCCATGCCTTTATGATCCTTTTTTTTACTAAGGCATTTAATCGATAATTTTTAGTATTGTCGTAATTTTTTTATAGTCCTTCCCATTGAATTTTTTGATGACACAAAAACCCATTATAGGTTTTACTATTCTAATTTCAAAAATGTAAATTTTATAGTGTTATTAGTTTATTTTCTATTTTTCCATTATTTATTAATCAAAACTATCTCCTATATGTTGAAAAGTGACATTCACTAAAACATTAATAACTTTTTTATTTTATAATTTTTCGTAAATTAATTTATATGTAATCAATCTACATACAATTCTTTTGATCTTAAAAAAAAAAAATTGAAAAAAGTGAGATTTTGCTCAAATTATGTTTTCCATACATGGGAGGTTTTAAAATTTACCTTTATAGCCAATTAATAATTAATAAATAAAAAATTATTCAATAAAAAATTAAGAAAAAACATTTTCATCAATCTTAAGTGTATTAGGTAACTCCTTTTAAAAGGATTTGCAAAATTTTATTTATTTGTGTCAAATTATGGTGTTCGTACATGAGCGTAGTATGGTCCTGAAACAGGCATTTTGAAAAAGTAGTTTTTAAAGATCCATACCAAAAAAATAATGTATCATATGGGTACACAAATACATTACATATTCAAAAACTAGATTCTGAGCACTAAAAATTTTATTCTTGGAGTTTTTTTTATATTCAATCTCTAAATACCTCAAATTTTGATGTCAATTGACAAAAAATTTCAAAAATAGGAAAAACACTTCCACTTTTTGGTCAAAAGTGAGACCCAACTTCTTGCACTGACCTATAGATTTGAAAAGAGGAAGAAATATGTTGAGGAGAGATGAACTTCAAGCAACATGCATGGAGCTGTTGAGACAATTCCTAGCTACCAGACAACCACTTACCAGGGTGAGTTTGTTGTTTTGATTCTATACTTCCTCAATATGTGATTTATGTAGGAAAGGTTGATCTTGACCCTTAAAGGTCAACCTTGTCCCAAAAATTTCAACATAGACTATTATATTTCCACTCATTCTGGGATGAGGTCATCCTTGACCCAATAAGGTTGACCCTGACCCAAAAAGGTCAACCTTGTCCTAGTAAGGTTGACCTTGACCTAGTAAAGTTGACCTTGATCTAGTAAGGTCAACCTTTGCCCTAGTCAAGTCCAGTTTACAAATTTGATGATATAGAAGACTGATATGTTTTTCATCTATGCTTATAGGGCATGATTCATCTCCAAGATTATCCTTTTGGAGAGTTACTTATTACTATTAGAGAGAGATTGTCCAAGATGGATGAGGAGGGTATACAACTACTAAGATATGTAGGGCTATATTGGGTAGTACACATACCACATATTAGAAAACATAGAGCCATGTTATTAGATCTTATAGAGAGGTGGGATGAAGAAACATGCTCCTTTTATCTTCCCTTAGGAGATATCACAGTTACATTAGAGGATGTCTACAAGATCATACGACTTCCAATCTGAGGTGAGACCATCAAACCTAGAGCTTAGCGAGTATGTGAGGATATCCTTATAGACAAGAATATTTCTTGGGACATGTTCTATAGATACAGACCCAATCAAATCATGTCCTTTTATCATTCATATTATCATGTCCTACCCCTCTAGTATAGAGTGTGATGCTTAGTATGGTATCCTTGGTTGCGTTGGCCAACTCAAAGGAAACCATATTTTAAACACCACCCACCCATGTTATATAGAGGATGGAGAGTGAGAGGACTATATTCTCATGGGGTTGTAATATGCTAGCTCAGCTATACCATGAGCTATGTCAGTTGGTTAGATATCAAGGAGAGAGCTTATCGATATGCACTCTCTTGCATATTTGGTTGTTCAAGTACTTTACATGTACACATCCATACAGTATCTTAGTGATGGTATATGTGAGTACAGTGAGAGTCTTTTCTTATCTATTGTAGAATGCTTGGAAGTTTGGAGATATCTTGTATTGGAGAGTATCTCTAGACTGCATTCTAAGTGTGGATGTGATATGGAGACCCTACTACCGGATGACAGAGTGGCTTGATACTCGATTCTAGCATTGGAAATATAAGAGGAGTAATTGAGAGGGGAGGGGTGAATCGGTGACCACTAAATAAACCCCAGATCCCTTAGATGTTAATACAAAAATAAACTCTAAAAATTGAATATTGTTGATGCTCGGCAATAAAAGAAATGTTTTAACTTGGTAAACACTATGATTGCTTGTTAAACATTAATATGAAAATATTTATATATCATCTATGATTACTATTACTTTAACTTAGTTTTAGAACACATAAAGAAAATAGCATGAACACATTTGACACCAAAATTTAACATGGAAACCCAATTAGGGAAAAACCACCAATTATAACTAGTTACTATTTTCACTCTTCTGAAGTCAACCCTATTAGGAACCAACCCTGTTAAAGGTTACAAAACACATTGTTAGGTGTGACCCTATTAAAGGATTTAATCACCCTATTAGAAGTGTCCTTATTAGAGGTCTTGAGATAATTCAATAGAACTGTGACCTTGTTAGAGGATTTGCAAATAGTTGTTAAGCCAACTCTATTAAGAGATTTAAATCATGCTACAATGGTTAGAGAATAATAGTGAGATGAATTGATTTAAATGCACCTAATTTGCTGATTATAGATCTCTATTTTGGCTTATACTTGATCCTTCCTAATTGAATATAGCTTTTTTTGTTCCACAAGGATATTATGCTTATCCTTCAAATTCACTTCCTCTTCCCGTCATTAAATCTTCAATAACATCTTCATGTATTACACCCACACACTTTGAAGTCACAACTTGACCTTATACTTATATCTTCCACTTTGTTGAGTTGGCTCAAATACAACTTAGAATAATTAATATTTATCACCTTAGTCGGTTGGAATTAATAGATAAATTAATTAAGCTTATTATGCCAAAATAAGAAAATCCTTTGTTAGCCAACTTAGCTCGGTAGAAACTAACTCAGAAATGATTTCCTTTGTTAACCAACAAAACCTTGGTTAACACTACAATCTCATGAAAATCCTTTGACAACTGAGTGAGATCGATTAGCACTAGTTCCATCCAAATTTCCTTCATTGATTGAGTGAGCCTAGTTAACAATCTCTTTTTGCATCTTTTCCTTAGACACCTGAGTGAACTTAGTAGACACTTCTTTCTAATATAGGAAAACACAAGAATGCTTGATAGACATAGAAAACTATCTTCACTACCCATGTAAGCTCAACATATGCTAACTGATAATGATATGACATTTGTGTGACATCAAAGACAACATAGAATTAATTAATAGTATCCAACAATCTCACTCTTTGGCATTGATGGCAACACAACATGTCATAGCAAAATGAAATTTTGGATTGGTTCTTTGATAACTCCCTCTACCAGTATGAGATCTTCCTTTCACTTGATTATGTCTACAAAAACTACTACCAAGTTCATTTAGAACTTTCTCCCTCTTTCAGTAATCTTCTTCTTTGGAAAACTTCTCCCTCTTTGGTTCCTTTTTTTATTCTGGTTCCAAAATTTTCTCAAAGATGTGATAGCAAACTTCTCCCTCTTTGACAACACATTCCAAAGACAATAATTATATAAATACCAATGTACCTTAAATACTGATTCATTTGCAATATGCCCTTGCCGATTTTGCACCAACTGATTGATCTTCAATAGGTTCTGGTTGATGCATCACTAAACTTTATTTAGTGAACTTTAGATAGGGGAATGACCCCTAGCTTACCTCTTAGATATAAGAATACATCCTTAGCTAATGTCTTGCTGAATATGTCTACAATCTATTCTTTTGTATTAACATATTCCAATTTGACTTCTTTATCTGCACTAAGTCTCTTAAGAAGTGATATTTTATAGCAATGATCTTTGTTTTGGACTGCATTACTAGATTCTTTGGTATATTGATTGCACTATTGTTATCACAATATATGACTACTAGATCTTTGATTTCTACCTTCATTTCTTCCAATAGTTGTTTGAACCAAACAATGTTAGAACAATTGACTAGTGCTGCCACATACTTTGCCTCTGCTATGGATTGAGATGTACAATTTTGCTTCTTGCTTGTCCAAGACACTAGTCTTTTACCAAGAAAGAATGCTCCACCACAGTGCTTTTTCTATCATCAAGACTTCCTACCTAATCAGCATTAGTAAACACTTTCAAGTCCAAATTTCCTCTAAATTAGTACTATAAACCATAGTCTTCAATACATTTCAGATATCTCATAATTCTTTTAATTGCCATCATATGGTTTTTTTGAGGATTTACTGAGAATCTTGCCACTATCCCAACTACTAAGGTAATGTCAGGCCTTATGTGTCCTACATACTATAATTTCCCAATCATTGATTTGTATAATGTCTAATCTACTTCTTTGGAGTAATCATTTTTGGAAAGTATATGTCTAGTAGACATGGGAGTTCCAACTAGTCTTGAATCTTCCATTCCAAATTTTTTTAGTATCTCCATATACTTAGATTGAGTGACGTAGACACCATTTTTCTTCTATTGTATCTACAATCCAACAAAGAATTTTATTTCACCAAACATTGACATCTCAAATTCTTTACTCATTTCTTCTGAAAATGCTTTGAACAAGTCATCATTTACTGTAAAAAGTATCATCAACATATATTTCTACCAACACAATCTTCTTGTCTAGTCCTTCCATGGTATATAGACTACCAAGTAATTATGAAGTCTTTCATACCAAGCTCTGGGAGCTTGCTTGAGACTATATAATGCTTTCTGTAATTTGCAAACCATGTCCCTTTTGTTAGTATCTATAAAACCTTCTAGTTGTTCAATGTAGACTTCCTCATCAAGAATTCCATTCAAGAATGCAAATTTAACATCCATTTCATATACTTTAAATCCTCTATGTGTTGCATATGCTAGTAAAGTTCTAACACCTTCTAGTCTTGTTATAGGAGAAATTTTTTCACCATAATCAATACCTTCTTCTTAAGAATAACTTTTCCACACTGATCTTTCTTTGTTTCTTGAAATTTTTCCATATGTAGCCAGCTTATTTTTGAATACCCACTTTGTACCAATTATATTTTTATCCTTGGGTCTAGGAACAAGAGTCCAAGTTTAGTTCTTTTCTATCTCTTCATTCATTTCTTCAATCCAAAATTCATTTTCTAGAGCATCTTTAACACTTCTAAGTTCAAATTAAGTACCTAAACATGTACCTTTTAATTTTTCTCTTGTCATTGTTCCATCCAATTTGTCTCCAATGATTTGATCAAGTGAATGATGCCTTCTAACATATGTTGTTAACACAGGCTCTTTGATCTTTGAATGAGTTCCACCATCTTCATCTTGAATTTTAGTTTCAAGATCTGGTCCTGTTGTCTATGACTTAGGTCCATTAGGCTTAATTTGAACTAGCTTGGTAGCCTCTAATTGTGACTCAGGTCCTTCAGGCTATAACTCAAGTTGTACTATCTACAACTTAGTAACTATTGAAGATTTTAGGGACTTGGGAGATGAAGCTTCCTTTCTTTTAGATAGATTTGGTAGGGTATTAGGTTCATATTAAACAAATCTTCTGTAATCTTTTGGTTTCTTTTTGCTTTCTTCTTCACTTTTTTCTGCAAACTCATCAATTTTGACATGTGCACTTTCTATAATTTTGTGAGTAGACAAATTCAAACATCAGTATGCTTTACTTCTATAGGAGTATCCTAGAAATATTCCTTCATCACCTTTTACATCAAATTTTCCTTTTCTACATTCTTTCAATATATAACATTTGTCTCCAAATACTTTCAAGTAACTTACATTAGGTTTGTAGCCATACCATAGCTGATAAGGTGTTTTGTTTGAAGATTTCTTCAACTAAACTCTATTCAAGGTATGAACTGCAATGCTGGTAGCTTCCTTCCAGTATTTGAGAGCAACCTTCTTTTCAATCATTAGAGTTCTTGTAAAATCCATGATAGACTTGTTTCTTCTTTCAACTATACCATTCTATTATGGCATACCATGGGTTGATATTTTCCTTTTGATTCCTCTTTCAATTCAAAAATTATTCAATTCATTGGAGATGAATTCACCACCTCTATCTAGAATAATCATCAACAAAAAGAATGAAAATTTTTTCTCCACTATAGCTTTCTATTCCAATAGGTCCACATAAATCTATATGAACAATTTTCAATACTTCTTCTGACTAATTTTTTTTCTTTTGAAGCTAGTCTTTCCCATCTTACCGATTTGGCAATTCTTGCATAGACCCATGTCAGGCTTCTTCAAACTGGGAATACCTCTTACTCTTCTATGTTTTCTTATCTTGAAAAGATTATAAAAGTTCACATGACATAGCATTCTATGTCATAACCAACTTTCTTATACTTTAGCAATAAAACATGAACAATCATTGAGATCAAAATAAAATAGATTACCTTTTGTTTACTTGGCAGATCTAACAAGATTTCCTTTTCCATCCATTAGTTTGGCTCATCCATTCATGAATTCTACCTTGAATCCAATATTATTCAATTGTGCCACATTGAGTAGATTATGCTTTAGTCCTTCAACCCAATAAGCATTATCACATACAAGTTCTTTTGTTAATAAAATACATCCTTTTCCTTTTATGTTACAAGGTTCATTGTTTCCAAATCTCACACTGCCTCCATCATAATGTTCCATCTACTCAAATTTTGTTTTGTCTCCAATTATATGATGTGAATAGAGATTTTCAATAATCCATCTATCATTTTTTCTAACATGAGAGATAAGTGCCATCGTATCTCCTTCATCATCAGATTAATCTTTTATAGTAATATATACCATTACATCGTCACTATTATCAAAATCTTTAGCTATAAAACAAGATTTCTTACCTTTATCCTTGTAGTCCTTGGAATCCTTCTTGCATTTTTGCTTATTGCTTTTCTTTTCATCTTTGATTTCTTTATTCAAACACCTAGTAGCAATGTGACCAACTTCTTCACAAGAAAAATAGAACATAGGAACTTTACATTTGTACTTCTCAATTCCTTTGGAATATTTCCTTGCAAGTAGGGCTTCAACAACTTCAAAATCATTGTTTGAACTTTCTTCTTATGTTCCATCTTCTTCACTTCCTAATTTACTAGACTTTGATTTCTTACCCTTTTGTTTAAGTGAGAGTTTAGCTTTAAAAGTAGATTCAACAACCTTTGAACTAGGAACATAGTTATCAAAATTATCTAACTCATAAACTATCAATCTTCCAAAAAAAGCATCCAAGTTTAACTTGTTGTTTGGATCACACCTTATCTCTTGAATATGAGTCACTCTAATTGCATAAATAGGAAGAAGAGTTTTGAGTACTTTACTTACAATAATTTTCTCCTTAATATCTCCTCCAGATGCTCTGATTGCACTTACACTGGCCTTGATTCTTTTCAGATATCTCACAATGTTTTCATCTTCTCTCATTCTCATTTGGTAAAATTGTCCTCTAAGAGTTTTTTCTTTGGTTCTTCTTACATTATCATCTCCTCCATAGATATCTTTTAGTTTGGTCCACATTGCATGAGTAGTTTTGCGATCCTTTACCTTACCAAATTCAACATAACCGAGAGCAGATGCAATATTAATGATCATGATATTATGATTCTTCTTTTTAGAAATATCTTCAAATGACAATGTTCTAGTGGGATTTTTGTATTCAACATCAAAATATTTGCAACCTGAATCAATGATGATAGTAAGATGTAGCCTCATAAGTCCTTTTTGTGCTACAAAATTATCCTTGTTTAGCTTTAGAATTTCTCTTTTGTAAGAGATCTTGATCTTTAGCTTAGGTCTTTGAAACCTTCTCTACAAGCACCAAAAGTTATGATACCAATGTTTGGAAATATAAGAGGAGTAACTAAGAGGGGAGGGGTGAATTAGTTACCAATAAATAAATCTTAGATCCCTTAGATGTTAGTATAGAACTAAACTCTAAAAAATTAATATTGCTCATGCTCAACAAATAAAGAAATATTGTAACTTGGTAAACACTATGATTGCTCAGTAAAAATTAACATGCAAATATTTAGATATTACCTATGATTACTATTATTGTAACTTATATGTAGAACACAGAAAATAGCATGAACACATTTGACACCAAGATTTAACATGGAAATACAATTTGGGAAAAACCACCAATCACAACTAGTTATTTTTTTCACTCTTCTGAAGTGGCCCTTATTAGGAGTCAACCCTATTAAAGGTCATAAAACACATTGTTAGGTGTGACCCTATTAAAGGATTTAAGCACCCTATTAGGAGTGGCCTTGTTAGAGGTCTTGAGACAATCTAATAGAACTGGCACCTTGTTTGAGGATTTGCAAATAGCTATTAAGCCAACTCTGTTAAGAGATTTAGATCACTACTACAATGGATAGATAGTAAAAATAAGATGACCTAATTTGAAAGTAACTAATTTGCTAATTACAGATCTCTATTTTTGGATTGTACTTGATCCTTCCTAATCGAATATAGCTTTGCTACTCCAAAAAGATATTCTACTTATCCTTCAAATTCATTTCCTCTTCTCATCATTAAATCTTCATGTATTGCAAACACACACTTTGAAATCACAACTTGACCTTATAATTATTTCTTCCACTTTGTCAAGTTGGCTCAAATACAACTTAGAATAATTAATATTTATCACCTTAGTTGGCTAGAATCAATAGATAAATCAATTAGGCTTACTATTCCAAAATAAGAAAATCCTTCATTAGTCAACCTAGGTCGGTAGAAACTAACTCAAAAATGATTTCCTTTGTTAACCAATAGAAGCTCAGTTAGCACTATAAACTTGTGAAAATCCTTTGGCAACTGAGTGAGCTCAATTAGCACTACAAACTTGTGAAAATCCTTTGGCAACTGAGTGAGCTCAGTTATAATTGGTTCTATCCAACTTTCCTTCATTAACAAAGTGAGCTTGGTTAATAATATCTTTCTCCATCTTTTCTTTAGATTCCCGAGTGAACTTGGTAGAGATTTCTCTCTAAACTAGGGAAACATAAGAACACTCGGTAGACATAGAAATCTATCTTCACTACCTAAGTGGGCTCAACATATACTAACTGATAATGATATGACATATGTGTATGATCAAAGACAACACACAATTAATCAATTTTATCCAACATCTAGATGATATACTCATAGTGGTAAAAGCTACTAGAGAGTCATCACAATAACATAGTGGTGCCATACTACTATGATCAGGTGATGAGATAGTTCAGGTTAGTATAGGGAGTCCCTAGAGTAGTACCTCACTATGTGCATCTAACAAGGTATTATCAAAGACTAGATGTCACACACTAACTATTGACAATAGATATAGAGGATAGTGATGATGATACAAAGGATATAGAGGTACCATCAGATGTGACCTACTTAGGCATGAGCCAAGATTACATTAGATGTTGGAGTCTACAGGGCTCTCATCCCATAATCCCTAAGGATTATCCTATAGGTAATCTAGGTGCTTTAGAGAGGACACACCAAGATGATGGAATAGTAGAGGAGGATGATGATATCAGAGATGAGGAGGAGCACATCTCTAAGGGGAATCCCATCGAGGAGGAGATAGTAGAGGAGATAACAGAGGAGACAATAGAGGGGATGCCCTCATCTAGTGATATTGATGTAGATATACAAATTTATCACATATCACCATTGAGATCATGATAGGCCCCACGTGCCCACATAGAGACACCACCAGTGAAGCCTAGACATTGCAAGCATAGAGAGAGTAGTCACTCCATGCCCCATCATCTAGACCTTTTAGTGATGTCTAGGAGGGAGACCTATGTATGAAATAATAGAATGTGATTAAATATCTATTTTGATTTGAAAAGGTGTGAAACTAATAAATTTAATTTTTATTCAATAGCTAGCGTAGAAGAGTAGTGGAGTTTTTCATCCAAGGTTCTAAAGAATACATGCATATCCTACTAAATACCAGTGAGTGAGTGAGAGTTCTCTTGGCTACAGAGACCCTAATAGGCATGTCAATATCTTTGTAGTTTTTAAACAAGATATAAGGATGTGTAGAGAAAGGGAGGAGAAACTGATAGATGACCTACAGAGTGCCTGGGAGTGCTCACATAGTATGAGCATATCCAGGAACCATACATGGACACACAAATCTACCTCTTCCTATAAATGTCCAAAGAGTTCCATCAACCATCGACCATCAGAGTGCAGTGATAAGCGTAGGGATAGATAGAGCCATTGGCCACATGTGTATCAAAACTAAAATCACTTTTTGATGAATGAACAATTTCATTATTTATTAGTTCTCTGTTTGATATAAAACTTAATAGAAAGAAAGAAGATGCAGAAATATATTCAATATGTAGTATTGTTAAAACTACATAACCCATAAAAAAAAGTCTATAAGGAATATATAAATGCAGAAAGAAAAGTAAGAATAAAATTAAGGATAATACCATTTAAGATGCATAATATTAATAGGTTACTTAAATGCAACACCATGCATATCAACAAGTTTATAAGAACCTAATCCAAAGTCCTCAATAAAAACAAAAGGTCGAAGTAAATTAGGGCTAAACTTTCCTTTTCCATGAGGTAAAGCATTCACATTTCATTGATTCTCATATAAAAGTAAATCACAAATTAAAAATGGTTGCTCAATTACCTTATGATTATATTACTTCCTTAGAGATTTGTGATAAGATTTTATATGTTCTAATGAATGTATTCATTGTTCATCCAACATTTCTAACTCTTGTAAATGTTGTTCTCGAAAAGTATCTTTGTCAATTATCCCATGAAATGATATAGAGAAAGAAGGTATTTCTAATTCCAAAGCCGTAATAAAATCAGTACCATAAAAAAGATTGTAAGGAGAAGTACTTGTGGCAGTACAAATGCTTGTCCTATAAGGCCATAAAGCATATGTTAATTGAGTATGCCAATCTTTCACATGCTTGTTAACTATTTTTCTTAGAATCTACTCAATGATTTTATTTGATGATTCAACTTGACCATTAGACTGGGGATAATAAGGAGTCAAAAATTTATGTTGAATTTGATATTTTTCTAGTTTTACAACTTTTTTTAAAAAGAAGTACCATTATCCAAAACTATCATTGAAGGTATACCAAATTGTGTTATGATATTATTAAATATGAAATCACAAATAACATTCACACTTGTTGAATGAAGAGGAACAACTTCAACCCACTTCATGAAAAAATCTATAGCAGTTAGAATGAAAGTATGCCCTTAAGAAGAAGATGGCGATATCTTTCCAATAAGGTCAAAACCCCAAATACTAAAAGGCCATGGAGAAACTTGATTACAAAGCCCACAAGCAAGAGCATGAATAAAATTACTATGTTGTTGACATTGAGGACATTTCTAAACAAACATAAACTAAACTTGTTCCATAGTTTTCCAATAATTTCCCATTCTAAGTAATTTATTAATCAAATAATTTCCACCAAAATGCCCTCCATAAGAACTAGAATGAGCTTCTCCCAAAGCTACTAAAATTTCAGTTTTATTGAGACATCTTAGTAAAAAACCTTCATAAAAGCATTTGTAAAGTGTATCTCTTAAAATGATGTAACATGCTACAAGTTTCCTAATATGATTATGTGTGTTTCTTGTTGATGAATTGGGAAATGTAACATCTTTCAAAAAATGAAAAATATGGAAATACCATTCATCCAAATGCAAATTAAAACAATCTGAGGTAATCATTTCAAAAATTGCAAGAATTTTAAGAATTTGTATAGTAAATTGAAAGTTTTCAGCATTATTTTCAAGATATGCAAAAGAACCTACACTTGCCATAACATTTGTATGTCAACTATCTTTTCTAGGTAAGATTTGAATTGTATAAGAAGAGAATTGTGAAAGCACATCAAGAGCCAATTCTCTATATTGTGTCATTTTATCATTCTTCATTTGATAACCTCCTTTAATTTGTTCAACAATAAATCGTGAATCTACATATATTTGCAAATGTTTGATCTTCAGGGATGAAGCTACTCATAAACCAACTATAAGAGCTTTATACTCTGCAAGGTTATTAGCACAATGAAAAGTTAATTTGTATGATAACAGAATTAGATTTTTTGTAGGATTTAAAATAGTAGCAACACTAGAACTTGTTGTACATTTAGATCCATTGAAATACAATTTCCAAATATCATCTTGCTGAATATCTAGAATAGTATCATTAGAAAATTCCATAGAAGTAGAACATGTTTCTGAATGAGGACAAGGAACTCCTGCTAAATAATATGTTAAAGCTTGTTCCTTAATAGACTTTAGAGAAATGAAATTAGGCTCAAGTTCTATAAGTAATATCAACCACTTTGTCAAATGGCCAGAGAGATTAGTTTGTGAGAAAAGATTTCTCAAATGATCAAATTTACAAATCACATTGGCTTGAACATTTATAAGATAATGCCTGAGTTTCTGATATGCATAAACTACAAATAAACATTATCTTTCCAAATTTATGTATCTTAAATCATAATCAAGTAAAGTCTGACTAATATAATACACAGGTCTTTCCTTGCCATCATCATCATTTTGAGCTAACAAGGCACTTATGACCTTTGAAGTCCCTAAAGCATACAAATGAAATAACTTATCGAATTTAATTGGTTGCAAGATAGGAGGATTTGCAATGTACTTAAATTTCTCAAAAGTTTTCTTACATTCATCATTCCAAGAGAAAGTAGTATGCTTTCTAAGCAAGGAAGTAAAGGAATTGCTTGATCAAACAACCTAGAAATAAAGTGAAAAATATCTTGTATCTTTCCTTGTAAACCTCGTAGTTGAGCAATATTCTTTCGTAGGAGGCATATTAACAAGAGCATCAATTTTTAATATCAAATTCTATGCCTCTCTTATAGATTATAAATCTCAATAATTTACCATAGTCTACCCCAAAAACACACTTCTTAGGATTCAGTCTCATGTTGTAACTTCTAATCCTTTCAAATATTTGACATAAAATAGTAAAATGATCTTCTCTTTCTATAGACTTTTCTAAGATATCATAAACATAATCTTCAAGAATCTTATGGATGTACTATGAAAAATCAAAGCCACAATGTGTTGATAAGTTGCTCCTGGATTTTTCAATCTGAAAGACATCATGACCCAATAGAATGTTCCCTAAGGTGTTATAAATGTAGTTTTAAATTGATCTTTAGGAGGAATAAAGATTTGATTAGATCCAAAAAAGCCATCCGTAAAAGATAGCAAAGCATGACCCTTCATTGAATCAACAATCATATCAATATTGGCTAATGGGAAACCATCCTTTAAGGATGCCAAATTTAAATCTCTAAAATTATCACACATCCTCATCTTAATTTCTCCTTTTTAAACAGGCAATAGAATGAATAAATCTAAAATCCAATAATTTTTCAATTTCACCTTTTACTAATAAAGAAATCTGTGGATTCATCTTTCAAAAAAATTTCTTCATAGGTTTCATACTTGGTTTTACAACAATATAATGAGTAACAATCTTAAAATCAATACTTGACATATCTAAATATGTCCAAGAAAAAGTATCTTTAAATTCAGGTAAAATGGAACGTAGTTGATCATGTTCATCTTGATTCAAACATTTCCCAATATTTATTATCTTCTCATGATTACTCTCATCTATTTGTATATCCATAGTCTCATTTATTAAAAAATCACTTTGTATCAAAGGATCCATTGGTAAGGGAACAATATCCTAATTATCATGTTCTCCAAAATAAGCATCCATATTTAAATAAAAAGGCTTCCTTTGTTTGTGATGGAGCTTAGGTAAATCTTCATAAACTCCTAAAAATTCCATTAAAGTTTCATCCTCAAGAAAAATATCCCAAGTAGGAACTTGATTCATGTCAATAGGTAGCGGGTTAACCAATTTCAATTGAACACCACATATATGATTAACATTAAGAAGAAAAGTTGATGGTTATTTACACAGATTAAACCCTAATCCATAAGTATGATCACAAATTTCATTGTCCAAAGCTACTTGGATACCTTGCTCATATTTACCACATCTTTCCCCATTAAATCTTGATTTCTTAAAAAAATGATAACCAAAACCATACCAATCAGCCATTTCCAATGGAGTCCAAGGAGAAACATATGTTTGAATATCAGAACAATTAGGGTTTTTCATTTCAACCATTTTGTAGTCTAAAGTAGCAAGAAAATTACTTTTTTAGTTCCTCTGAAAGTGGAGAAGGAATAAAAACTTGTTTCTCAAATTCAGTTTGTTGCTTCATGAATTCCAAATTAGAGACCTTATATTCTTCAATGAAAGTAGGAATAAAATTCAATGTCCCCCAATCATCCTTAATCAAAGAAGAAGATGAAGCTTTTGGCTATTGAATCTCATGTTGTATTATTGCAGGTGAGTTTTCAATCTATTTACTTGGTTGAAGAGGCTTAGAGATCTTAACAAATTCTACATTTAGGCAAGGATTCAGTGCATCATCTGCATGTAATGTATTCATTAAGTTGTTGTAAATAAATTGAACATTATGATGAAGATTACAAGGAGCTACATGCATAGCATGTAACCAAGGTCTTCCTAAAAGAATATTATTATTCAGAGGTCTTGGCACAACATGAATAGGCATATTCAAGATGACCGAACCTAGTATAATAGGTAGAGTAATAATATCCAAATTTACTTTTGCAATATTATCAAATCCATGTACATAGGAACACTATTAGGTTGAATAGTAGTAAGATCATCCTTAATTTATTTAAGCATCTCCATGCTACAAACATTAAGCCTAGATCCATTATCAATTAATGTTCTTTGAATGATACTCTGATTAATAGAAACAACAACCATAATAGAATCATATCAATTATGCACCTCAAGACAAGGTAAATCATTATCAAAAAATGCAAGAAGAGGTAAAAAAAGGCATAGAATCCATGAAATCCAAAATAAAATGAATGGTTTCTTGATAAGGAGGTTAAGTAAGAAGAGAAGATAAATATTTTTGCAATGCCTCACAATATGTCAAAGAATTTTGAAGTAACTTCCATAATGATATCTTAGTGGGAGTAGCATGTAATTGATCAACTAAGTTATACTCCTTAAAGGTAGAAGAAAAATTAGGAGCTTGAGGAAGAATAAGTTGAGAAGGCGGTAAGGAAACCAAAATTGTAGGATGAGGGTCATTCCATGTGCAATAAGTATGTGAAACAAAATCAATGTTATCAATGAAATTCAAAGGATCTCCAAGTTTACCCTTAATTGTTAGTCAAGGAGATCCTTTTACTATCATCAAAGGTGTAGGATATATCATCTTAGGTTTATCAATATTGTTTATAGTGGAACATGAATGTAACCATGCCCACACCCTATGATAAAGGTCAATAGGAGAGTTTATGGAGCAGAGTGAAATAGGAATAGGATTAATGGAGATCTTATCAGGACCATTTTTAGTCTCACTTCCATGTACCTCATTAGGGAATCTATCCTCTATTACAATAAAAACCTCATCAAAGTATTCCAAACAAGAATCATACATATTGAAATATTCAAAGCATGAAAATGTAAATGTTTTCTATTTTTATAGAAATTTTGCAATTTTTTTTGTATTTTTGAAACATATAAATGAAAGATATCTAATTAAGACGAAAGATCTAACACCAAATAGAAAGAGTTGTCTATCGGAGGTTCACCAAAGTGAATAGGATAAAAATGGATATCTCTAACAATGCATAAGACATTGACCACTATTCATATATATATATATAGATATGTATTATTTTAGAGTTGATATGGAATAAGTAATGTAAATGCTTGAAATTAAACAAGATAAGGTGCATACCTCAAAATCGCACCAATCTAGAAATACCTATTTTCTGATGTCTATGCTCAGTTTTTAGAAAATATGCAACCTATTCCAAACTAGAAATGTCAAGATAGAGAAAATCCAAAAAACTTTAATCCTTCTGAGAGAAGGTCAATTTTGACCTAGTTGGCAGGGTACAATCTTACCTTGGGCACAATTGTGCCCCAAAAAATCAACCTTGACCTATCCTGCTCTAATGAAAATTTCATTTTTAGATCTTAGAAGTTTAATGAAAAGGGTTTCTAATTCTATTCTTCAACTCGTTGTTCCACACTCATATCTATAAGAAAATAGTTTTTTTTTTCTTTTGCTGGGGAGTTTGCCTTGGTCAAACCCTAATTTGGAGTTAAACTTGAAATTAAAATGAAATTGCAATATAAATAAACAAAGTAAATTATACGATTCACCTTGTTTATATTGAAATCCTGGTGGAGGATTTGAATCCTTGAATCCACAAGTATGGATGCTCCAAATGTATGGAGCAATTTATGTAAGATGTCTCAACTCAATGGTATTATTTCTTCAACACCAATATTGAATGTATCTTTTGCATAAAATAAGGCTTAGATAAATGTGAATGAAATCTTCAACAAGAGGGCTCCATAGAGATTGAATCCTTCAATGGCTAAAAATAGATCTCCTTAATGAATCAAATGCTTTAACACTTGAATTCTTAGATGATAGTAGAAATTCACTTCATAGAATAATGGATGTAGAAAGGCAATAGTTTGTTTGACCTCATAATGCATCTTTTAGAGAAATGAGAGGAGGAGGCTTCCTTATATAGAGATCTAGGGCACTAACTCCTAGATAAGGCCAACACTGGAGAATTAAATCACATTTAACCTTCATCCCTAAGAATAGACCTAGATTAAATCTAATTTAAGAGTCTACCATTCCAAAACCAAAAATAATTGACCTAGAAGTGGGAAAAAGAAACTTTCCAAAGCCCAATGTCCTGTAACTCCCAAAAATTGAAAAATGAACCTAGGGTCAAGGATGAGGTTGACCCTACCCTAGGTTAGGGTTGGGGTTGTCCTTAACCTAGGTTAGGGTCAAGGTTGACCTTGATCTATGAAGTTGTCCTTGAATTTGAAGTCAAGATCTTCAGTTTCAAAAAGAAAGTTGTCAGAAATAGACTGGAAATAGAAAGAGAGAAGCAAAATAGGGGGAAAATAGGAAGATCCATGCAAAGACCCATTCAAGGTGATTGAAATGATGCTAGACCACTTACTCGGAGGGCTAAACACTCTTAACATGGAAGTTCTTCCATCTTAAGATGATACAATTAGCCCTCACTTTAGCAAGAGTATGGACTCAATGCAAACTCTTGGTAAATTAGATCACAATGAAGAGATAATATTATTAAAATAAAAGACACAAAGAGATACTCAAGCCACCAAAAAGTTAAGTCTTCATCAACTCTAAGATCATAATAAGAGAGATGTCTCTAGAAAAAAGAGAAGAATAAAAAGAGTGATTATCTTGCCCAATGAGAACTTGTGTCCCATTGTGAACCACACAAGGATATTGTACAACTAGAAAGATGGAATTGAACCACCTAGTGAATGTGGCTAGTCACTAGTCAACCCATCAAGGATTCACTCTTAAGAATATTCTATTCTATAAGAGTAAAACAAAAAAGTAAAAAGAGATCCAATTTTAAGGACACCTTCAACCTTAAGGGATCAAAATTATATTTGAAACTAGATGGATCAAGAAATCTTAAAATATAAATACATTCTTTAAGGATTGGTCACTAATCTGAAAAGGGAGAAAAAAGTATCTTAAAAAATAATATTTATGTATTGAAATGTATGTGTGTGGAATAAGCGAGCAAAGCATATGCCCCCACATTAAAGTCATTGCT
The DNA here is from genome assembly GCA_028749045.1 of Cupressus sempervirens. Lineage (NCBI taxonomy): Eukaryota > Viridiplantae > Streptophyta > Pinopsida > Cupressales > Cupressaceae > Cupressus > Cupressus sempervirens. The sequence goes on along the minus strand of CM053791.1, from coordinate 427,479,468 downwards.
AACACTTTAACAAGAGCAATGGCTTTAACAGAGACATAAATAACTCTATTGATTACATTTCCACTATGAAATGCCACCAGACAAAGACTAATCAAGGGAAATAGTATAGAAACATACAAAGAACACAGAAGGGATCTACCGGTTGAGGGGTCAATATAATCATAAAATTATATATATATATATGATATTACTAAAAATGAATTGACATCGTTCTCTAAAGAAAGGAGAAGTACAATTAAAAAGGAGGAAATATCACATATGAAATACAAAGGACAATCTTTTTGGACCATGGCTTAGAGATCAAAAACAAACAATTCTACCAAGTTGTGAATCCAAGCAGATTACACAAGGAAACATGTATGAACAATAGCACAAGTACAACATAACATGGAACAACACATATAAGAATAGAGATACATATAGAAGAATAATACAATAGGTCCAATTCTTTTATCACCTTGTATCAATTGAGAAACACAAATCATGTAAAAGAATCTAACAACATTTAGCAAATATATTATGGGAGAAATATAATACAATAGAAAAAAATGAAAAAAGGTACCATGAAGGGCTAGACAATCAAGCCCATCACCTACTCTCCCCATATCATTTTTTAACATTTAGGGAAGGAGAGTAACTCCCAAGAGGGACTATATCCAACATAGTAGAAATGATAGCCAGTTCCAAACAAGGATCCTCTTGAGAATCACTATATTCAATACTAGGTGTAAGTGTCAATTGTGAGGAAAGCATATCAATGCCAATGTCAATGGTTTCATTTTCATCATTAACATCATCAAGAGTATCTTCTTCATCAAAATTAATCAAAATATGATCTAATCTATATGAATAGAATTATTAGATTCATGCAACTTAACATTATTAGTAGCCACAACTTCTTCTAACACATCATGCATAGTTGCATCCAAAGAAGATAAAGATTTTTGAAGAATAGAATTATGAGCTTTAGCTTGAGCATGATGCTTTTTACGATGTTTATTAGTACATCAATTATATTTTTCCTTCAAATTTGTTGAAAACTAGAGGGAAAAATTATAGGATCCTTCGTAGGTTCTGTTTAGGAGGATTACTAGCAAACTAACAAGCAACATGAGGAGCTTAATTAACAGTTCTAGAAGCCATAGATATATGAGGTATGGAAAGTGTAGGAAAAAGACCATGGTTAATATTCTTAGGAGGTAAACTTAACAAAAGAATCCTACAATGCTTATAGACTTGATATTAATGGAAAAGATGACCATGTCGTGAAGGACATGAATTAGGTAATGAATGAAAAAGAAGTCAATGGTTGAAAAATCCCTAGGCCTATAAGTATGATATAAACTATGATTAACTATCTTCACTTAATCATGACAACTAAAATTAAGAAATTTATGAATGGGTGCAACAACAACATGCATGGAAATTTAACCATGGTAAACTAATCTTAACTTGAAATTGATTAGAAGCAGGAAAAACAACAAAGACAATGTTCACAATCTTTCCACAAAGTTGAACTAGTAAATCAATAGAACCAAATATGGATAAAGAAAACCATTACAAGTTCGAATCCATATATCCAATTTATCATAAAAATCATGATGCAAAATTTTCATAAAAATATTTTCTTCTATAATAACATTGACTAAGGAGGTAGGATAAAAAAGACAACCATGAGTGGATATCGCAACAATCTTAGCATAAATACAAAGGGTATCAATAGGAGATTTGATATTCCCGGGATCATTAAAGGTAATCAAAAGTTCCTAAAGTCATTTTTCCTTAGGTTGTTGTTGAGGCTTAGATTGAGGCTTCAATTAAGGCTTATGTTTTAGTTGAGGAGGAGCTAGCACTTAAGATTGAAGTGGAGGTTGAGATTAAGCTGGAGATACATAGTGACCCACATGGTCCACTTGATTAACCAAATGATTAAGATCATCCATCTTTGAATCATATAGAATATCCATAGAAGATGGCTGAGCATTAGTAGTAGTATCATGTGTAGGTAAAGGATTCATATAGATTTGTAAATTTTGATTAGGAGGAGAAACATATTTATTCCCACTACCATCAAAATTATCAATAAATAAAGCATTAGAATCAATTAAGTCCTAAAACATAAATAATAACATTTCTCAGTATCATGACCATTCTAGTAATGATATTGAAAAAAATCTTTCAAATGAAAAGATTTAGCTATCATTGTAGCAAGTAAAAGAAGTTGAATAGGAGGTAAAGTAATCATATTAGCAGTTAGCAACCTATTCATAATAGAATGTAAAGATTCAAAAAGAGGAGTAAACATATGATTCAATAGAAAAGTAGTAGATGCAGAAGTGGCATTGTGAGATGCAACAACTTGATAAGAAACTGCATTTTCTTGTTTGTTTATCTTGACATCATTGTTGAATTTTTGAACTTTAATTGGATTAGGAGAAGCATCAATTTTATCAATAAGAATAGAATCCATTGGAGTAATGCTCTCAAATTGACTCACTTGTAATTGATAATGATGAAGTGTTGCACAAATTTTTTGAAAAGAAATAAATTGAGTAAGAAAAATTGTATCTCTAATATCCTTTTGCAAATTTGAAATAAAAATAGGTTGAATATTAATATCAGGAACAAGATAGGAAATCTGAGCATGCAAATGCTTAACTACCAATAAATTCAATCAATTTTTCTTTATAGTTTTCTTTACAATGCATCAAATCAGTCAAAGACACTTTCAGGCCACTATTATTTTGAAATTCTTGAATAAAATAATTAGCAAGTCAAGGAAATGAATGAATAGAATAAAGTGTCAAAGAAAAAAACCATTGTAGAGCCTTGTCAAGAAAATTTCAAGCCAATAACTTAGCTACAATCCTATGATCATGAGAATAATCACTACAAATATTTTGAAAGTTTTTAACATGATGAACAGGGTCTCCCCTACCATTATACTTCTCAAGATGAGGCATATCGACTTGTTGAGGAACAAGAGTATGAATAATATCCTAAGACAAATGAATTCCCATGTCACAAGTAGGGATAGTAAACTTTTATTGAGTCAAATAAACACTTTTCTATATATATATATATATATATATATATATATATATATATATTCTCCCTTTTTGGATTAGTGACTAATCTCTTAAAGCATAGATTTATATTTTATGATCTCTTGATCCCTCCATTTTCAAATATATCTTTGATCCCTTAGGGTCAAAGGTCTTCTTAAGATTGGATCTCATTTCACTTTTTGGTTTTACTCTTATAGAATAAAATATTCTTAAAAGTGAATCCTTGATGGGTTGACTAGTGAGTAGTTACATTCACTAGGTGGTTCAATTCCATCTTTCCAGTTGTGCAATTTGCTTGTGTGATTCACAAAGAGGCATAAGATCTCATTGGGCAAGATAATCACACTCATTTTCTTTTTCTCTTCTTTTAGATATCTCTCTCTTATTGTGATCTTAGAGTTGTCAAAGACTTAAGTCACTGGGGGCATTAGGATCTCTTTTCCTCTTCAATTCTAATAATATTATCTTTTCATTATGATCTACTTCACCAAGAGTTTGCATTGAGTCCATACTCTTGCTAAAGTGGGGGCTAAATGTATCATCTTAAAATGGAAGCACTTACTCTTGCTAAAGTGTGGGCTAAATGTATTGTCTTAAAATGGAAGCACATTTGTGTTAAGAGTGTTTATCACTTTAAGTGAGTGGTCTAGGGTCATGGAAAGTCCCTTGAATGGGTCATTGTAAGGATCTTCCTATTTTACCACTATTTTATTTCTCTCTATCCATTTCTAGCATATTTGTGACAACCTACTCTATAAAATTCAAAATTTTGACCTCTGAGTCAAGGACGACCTAATGGATCAAGGTGGATCTTTACACTAACCTAGGTAAAGGATGACCTTAGCCCTAACCTAGGGTAGATTCAACCTCATTCCTAACCCCAGGTACATTTTTCAATTTCTAGGAGTTTTGGGACATCGAGCTTCAAAAAGTTTCTTTTTCCCACTTCTAGGTCGGCTATTTCAAGTTTCAAAATGGTAGACTCTTAGATTACATTCAATCTAGGTCTATTCCTATGGGTTAAGGTTAATGGAATTTAATTCTCCTATGTTGGCCTTCTGTAGAAGTTAGTGCCCTAGATCTCTATATAAGGAAGCCTCCTCCTCTCATTTCTCTAAAAGATGCATTATCAGATTGGACAAACTATTACCTTTCTACATCCATTATTCTATGAATTGAAGTTCTACTATCATTTTAATATTCAAGAATTCAAGTGTTCAATAATCCAATTCATCAAGGAGATCCATTGTTAGCCATTGAAGGATTCAATCTCTATGGAGCCCTCTTGTTGAAGATTTCATCCACATTCATCCAAGCCTTCTTGTAAGCAAAGATACAATCAAGATTGTTGTTGAAGATTTAATACCATTGATTTGAGACATCCTACATACATTTTAATATACATTTGGAGCATTTGTATTTGTGGATTCAAGGATTCGAATCCTCCACATGGATTTCAATATAAGCAAGGTGAATTGTTTCATTTACTTTGTTTACATATATTGCATTTCAATTCAATTTTAGGATTGATTTTGAACTAGGGTTTGACCAAGGAAAAACCCCCATCAAATAAAAAAACCATTTTTCTTGCAGATATAGGTGTGGAACAACAACTTGAAGAGTAGATTTAGATACAATTTTTGTTGAACTTGAAAGATCTAGAAATAGAAATTTTGTTAGAGTGGTGCAGGTCAAGATCAAATTTCTGTGATGCAATTGTCCCCCAATGTAGGATTCTGCTCCACTACTAGGGTCAAGGTTGACCTCCCTTCAAGAAGACAAAATATCTCTAGGTTTTCTGCATCTCAACATTTCCATTTCATAATGGGTTGAAAATTTTCCATAAACTATATAAAGACATCAGAAAACAACACTTCCTGGATTCAAGGTTAGCATCTATCTTTTATCTATTTCGAGACTTAAGCACATACAAACCAACCCCCCCTCCCCCCCCCCAACACCCCTACCCCATAATATAAAGATCATATAACCCCCTCTCTTCCTATTTTCCATCACATGATCCATTTCTGCATTGATCACTTTCTTGTGCTTAATCAATTTGGATCATCAAATTGAAATTATGATTAAGAGAGAAAACCTTAATTTCCTCCTATTCATTTATTCATTCATAATTTTGTAGGTAGTGGGAATAAATCTATTTCTCCTCCTAATCAAAATTTACAAATCTATACAAATCCTTTACCTACACATGATACTAATATTATTTTTTAGCCATTTCCTATGGATCTTGTGTATGATTTAAAGATGAATGATCTTAATCGTGTCTTTAATCAAGTGGAGCATGTGGTTCAATCTATTTCTCTACCTCAGTCTCAAACTATACTTCAATTTAAAGTTTTAGCTCCACCTCAGCTAAAACCTAAGCCTAAATTGAAAACTCAACCTAAACCTCAACAACAACCTAACAAAAAATGACCTCGCAAACTTTTGATTAATTTTGATTATTCTGAGACTATTAAACCTCCTGATGGTCTCCTTTATACTTATGATAAGATTGCTAAGACTTCCTAGGTCACCTTGGGTTCACCAAAATGAATAGGGTAAAAATGGGTCTCTCAAATAATGCGTAAGACATTCATTACTATTCATATATTTTTCTATTGTATTGTTTTAGAGTTGATATGGAATAAGTAATGTAAATTATTGAAATTAAACAAAACAAGGTACATACTTCAAAATAGAACCAACCTAGAAATACCTACTTTCTAATGTATGTGCTCAGTTTTTGGAAAAGCTACAACTTTTCCTAGACTGGAAATGTTGAGATAGAGAAAACCCAAAACACTTTTATCGTTCCAAGAGTAGGTCGACCTTGATCTAGTTGGTAGGGCACAACCTTACCCCAAGCACAATTGTGCCCTAAAAATTCAACCTTGAGCTATACTGCTCTAATGAAAATTGTGTTCAAGGATCTAAGAAGTTTACCAAAAATGGTATCCAAATCTATACTCCAATCTTCAAAACAACTCCTACATATATTTGAAAATAGCGTTTTACTTTAATCAAACCCCCATTTTGGTGATTTCCACCTGCACAAATGGTTGATTATGAAAGAAATTAGAATGTGTTTGTATCAAATTTGTAATGCCAAGATCTAATCTACTAGATTGAATTCATGGCATGAATACGTGTGTGTGGGTGAAAGAAACACATAGACTTGAATAAGATAAGAAATCATACCAAGCCCCCAAGGCTAAGTTACTCCTACCAAATTGATAATCCATAATTGCTACCTCGTGATTGTATCTATGAATTCTTGAATATTGATAATGGTAGATGAAGGAAGATTGGATCTCTCATGCTCTAAGTAGATGTTCACAATGGTATAAAAATATTTTATATCAACAATAGCTTCATCATCTATATCATTCTCTTGGTTGCATTTTCATCATATCATCTCTTGATTCTAATTTTCCTTCTAGTTATCACATACATGCTCTCTAGTTATCTTCTAGTTGCAAAAAGATGCAAATGAGAGTACTTATATAGAGGCTTCAGGGTGAGGCTCCTAGAGTAATGTAAGGACCCATAATTCAAATGTTTCCTTGAATTAAAGTGCAATCACAATAACCAACTAAGGATGGAAAATGATTTAATGAATCTTGAATTAAACCCTTTTTGCATTCAAATCCAAAAGCCTGACATTGATTTCAGGACCCTCTAGGAGAAAAAATTGAAAAGGAGGGATCAAATTCTAAAGAGGGTTAAGGTTGACCTCAGCCTTGACCTAGCTCAAGAATGTCCTCAAATTTTCCCTGGGTCAGGGTGAACCTAGTGGACCCTACCCCATGTCAAGGTTGACCTGGGGGTCAAAACCCAACTAGAGCAGAAAGCAAAAATTCTTGTGGTTACCCAAAAACCTAAAAATGATGTCAAAATAGTACTAAATTCCAAGAATAGGAAAAGAATCCTATAATTAATATGAGTAAGGTTAGGAGGACCTATTCCTATGTCCTACCGAAGAAATAGAGTCATATAGGAGGGAAATTAAGGAGAATCTTTGAGATCCTAACCCTAGGTTCACCCAAAATGAAGGAATTAAGTGCATAAAGCATCCTAAATGCAAATATATCATGATAAATGTACGAAAACCGGGTCCTAAACCTACCAAGATGGAAGTTCTAACATTTTAGGATGATACAGTATGTAATCATCACTATGTGATATAATAAATTATTCTACATATCAAAGTATTGTAATATCACTAACAGATAACATGTTCACAAAAGAGTCTAACAGGACTTAACAATGAAATCTTTTGTGATAGCTAATGATGGGCATTAAAAAATACCAATTATAATGCATTATTACATGTATATAACTGTGGGGAAAATAATGTCATGAAAAAGGCAAGTAACCCCAACTCAACATCACTATGACCACTTTGACTCTACATATTGACCATAATATGTGAACTCATTTATTTATTTAATATGATCAAATAAAAATACAATGAAATATACCTCTACATAAGTGGTATTACATCATCACTCAATTCAAATGTGAATGTCGATGGTCCAATAGAGAACTAGTACACATGAATAATTTTTTTGAGATAACCATTCATGTGATTACATAATTATTAAATGTATTAATTAAAATTCTTAAATTGATATAATGTGTGGAATCATTTATGTAGATTAAAATCGGGCCAATGGATGAGTACTAGAACCACTAAGAGTCTAGCCCTAAATTTTGAACACCATCAATACACACCATTTTATTAGTCATTTATGTACTTGAATGAGATGCGATCAAATTAGTTAAAAAATAATTATAAATATTTGCATGTGTATTGATGAGCTAAATCTCACATTGATGTAGTCATTTGTCATCAACACATCCTCTTCCTCCTCATCTCTATTGATAGTGCCAAATTAGCACTAGGATGCACATGACTAGAAAATAGGACCTCATCTATAGAGAGGAGGCTTATTCTCATGTAAAGGAGTGACACAATGAATGTGAGTTTGAGTAAAAGCACTAATGATGCCTCATATGTCGACCCCTACATGTTCCTTTACGATAGAAGGAATAATAACATGCTCCACTTGGAGCTTTTAGTACATGATCTAGGTTAATTAGGGCGATGGTATATCCCATTCCTCTAAAATGATGACCCACCACCTCTATCACAAGAATCTCTAGCATATCCAAATAATTGGAACCTCCTTGAGGATAAATGTAACATACCTTTTTCTTAAGAAATAGGTAGGAAGCTAAAAATTATTAGAGGGAGGGGCATTGAATACCATTGACCATATGTCCCAAAAGTTATTTTTTATATCATAATTAATCAACTAATGAATGGGAAATCTCTTCCGTATAGTTCCAATGTTGTTTTTTTCTCCTAGCTTTTTAAACAAGGAACATATGCTATATTGTAGATTTCTTTTCCTTTCAACATCTTCATAGACAATTTACTAGCACAATGTAATTTTTCCTCCCCACTCTTATTATTCCATACATTCAATTTCCCATTAACTAAGGTTACATGGTGAAAATGGACTAAAGTGATTATGCCAATTGTGCCCTATCAGAATGTTTTAACCAAAATTTTGAGTTGTATAACTAAATTTTATAATTTGGTTCTTCCTCTTCCAATTTCATTTATTATATTTTATTTGGTTCCAAGATGAGGTCTTTTGATTCGTGGAGCTTGTTGAGGTTCTTGTTCTCCATTTGGAAGGTTTTGTGTTTGATTTGGATTGAATTTGGTTAAGTGTTTTGTGGTGGAATTGGTTGAATTAGTGGAGGATTTTGTGGTGGATTGGGTGAAGAATTTTTAAGAGTTATTTGCAGATTACATAAAAATTTAAAAACATTATTTTAAAACACTACTCAAACATAAACTATAATTGATTGAAAACTTTTTGAAAATAATATTTATTAAAAATAATTGCCAGAAAACCTTATTCCACCAATATTTTATTTGGGTCGAGGTATAGGCATTTTTGAAGTAATTTGAGCAAGAAAATGGAACCCTATGTGTGTTTATACTATTGGAAAAAAGAAAGAGAGGGAAAACAAGTTTGAGAAAGTAAAAATGAGGAATTTGCTGTGAATTTTATGATTTATAAACATTTTTGGTACTACAATTGTGCTATGTTTTGGATTTCAAATGCCTAAGGCTAAAAGAATCCAAAGCATAGTATGATTTTGTATCCCTTAGACACTTACCAGTAAACCATATGTTTTTACTTTTCATCTTTCTTCAAACCAAAGGATCAATTATGTTAATTTAGTTCACCATCTCAAACCCTTAAACCATTAAATCTCCACCCTAAATCCAAGGAATATCCTATAAAAACAAAGCTACTTCTAAACCTCCGCTCTCTCACTATAATCATATATTATTATTAAATATTTTTGTAATAGGTCTAATTAATTGTTATCAATTTCATATCTATGGGACATTTGGTACTAAACTTTTGATTGCTAGTATATAACAAATTAAGTAACAATAAATCCAATGTTCTTGACATAAAAGTGTTTTAAATTTAAATTTTAAATTCATGGTAGATGTATAAAAGAATTCAAATTACATAAGCATGTCCACCTTGCATTTTGTTATCTTGAATTATAAATATTTGAAAAATGATCGCAGTAATAAAATTTAAAGGTAAGATAGAATTTCAAAATTTCTAATTATAAATTTTGATTTAATGCTCTAAGTATATTACTAATATTATATAATAAATTTAATTAGTATAATGTAATTAAAATTGGATAAATTTAATGAACAATTAGTAACTATTTTTATGAATAAATTTGAACTTATATCATATTTTCTTTTTAAAAGAACCATTTCAATTGATTGCTCTTTCTAGTAAAGTTTGTTAGATCTTTACTAATGATTATATTATTTATATTTAATTATTTTATGCTAATAAATATAATGTGGCATCATAAAAAACAAGTTTCCTTTCCGAAAGAACCTAATGAATTAACTATGCTTTCTCATAATGACTCTTAGACCTTTATTATTAATTTTCTCATTTAACTTTAATTACACAGTACCAATACATATAAATTGAAGTTAAAATATTTTAAGATAATTAATTTTTTTATAATTTTTGATTTTTTTGAAATATTGATTGTTTTAATCGGTAAACAGATGAAGCCATGTGTTATATTGAATAAATTAAAACTGAATTTATGATTTGAAATATTGTTAAAAAATGATATTTAACGTTTAATTTTGTGCTCTCATTAGTAAATCAATTAAATGACATAAGAACAGTTGTCATTATTTATTGTTAACATAATAGAAAAGATAAAAGAAAAAGTGATAAATATTTAGTAAATTTTGGTCAAGAGGATACTTCCTTGTTAAAAAATAAATAAGTTTTCTATTAAATTTTTATTTTTATAGTTAAATGTGGGTTCTAAAATGAAACCTATTAAATAATTTTACTAAATCCCAAAGAGTCGGCCACAAAATTAAATTACACCACTACCGATACATATAAATTGACACTGAATCCAACCAACAAAAACCTCAATTATAAAGGAGAGTTTTCACCTCATAGTGCTAGTTGGTTGCTGCCATTTCATTACTACTAGAAGGTTCTAAAGTTCTCTACATCAAAAGAATATCATAGCCCAAGTTTTTATGTGTTTAAACTCCCCCAATACAACTATGAAAAGTGTCAATCAAAGATTTGAAGTGTTTTCTACCATTGAAGGCATCATGACAAAAAGTTGTAAGCATTCTACCATTCAAGATATCAAGTTTGAAAAGTGTGAGGGTTCAATTGTTGAAGGCATTAGAACAGAAAGTTGTGAGGTTTCTAACATTAAAATTATCAAATCTGACAGTTGTGAGGATCTTACTACCATTGAAGGCATCATGGCTAAAAGTTGTAAGGATTCTACCATTCAAGATATCCAATCTGAAAGGTGTGAGGATTCAATTGTTGAAGGCACTAGAATAGAAAGTTCTAAGCTTTCTAACATTAAAATTATGGAATTTGAAAGTTGTGAAGATCTTACTACCATTGAAGGCATCATGGCAGAAAGTTTTAAGGATTCTACCATTCAAGATATCCAATCTAAAAGGTGTGAGGGTTCTACTGTTGAAGGCATTAGAACAAAAAGCTACAAGGTTTCTACCATTGAAGGTATCTTGCTAGAGAGTTGTGATGATTCTACCATTCAAAATATCCATTCTGAAAGGTGTGAGGATTCTACCTTTGAACAAATTAGAGCAGAAAGTTGTGAGGTTTCTAATGGTAAAGTCATCAAGGCTAAAAGTTGTGAGGACATGAAGGTAAAAAGTTGTGAGGATTCTACTGTGGAAGATATTAGGGCTGAAAATTGTGAGGACTTTATTAGTGTAGGCATTAAGGACAAAAGCTGTGAGGATTCCACCATCCAAGGAATGAAGGCTGAGGATTGCAAGAATGTTACCACTGAAGATTTTAAGATTAAAAGTTGGGAGGATGCTATCATTGAGGGTTTTGAGATTACAAATTCTGAGGAAGTTAGGACTGAGTGTATAATGGTTAAGAGTTGTAAAAATTCCATTATTGAAATTATCCCAATTAAAAGTTGTGAGGACTCCATTGAAAGAAACATGGTTGAAAGCTACCAGGATACTATTGGAAGCACTAATAGCCACAAAGGTATAGAAGGTACCATAACACCTGGATGTGAGGACTCCATTGAAAGAAACATGGTTCAAAGCTACCAGAATACTATTGAAAGCACTAATACCAAAGATATCGAAGTTACCATAGCACCTGGATCTTTTTCAGATATCATCAAAAGTGAGAAGGATTCCATTGAAGGAAACGAGATTGAAAGCTGTCAGCATACTACTATTAGAAGCACTAATACCAACAAAGGTATAAAAGGTACCATGGCACCTGGATCTTCTACAGATGTCACGGATACCAACAAGGGTATAGAAGGCACAATGGCTGAAAGTTCTGATAAACTTCAATCTCCATCGGAGACTACAGAAGGATACAGTAATATTGGAAGTTTCAACATACCTACAACATCCACTTATGTTAGAATGAAAGAGGAGAGGAGTACTGCTGCTGCCATTATAGAAGTTGATAAACTCATAAGGTATATGAAGAGAATTCAGCCAAAAGGGCCCAAGAAAAACCGTAAAGTTTCTTTGTCATTGGACGCTCTTCATGTTTTTCATAAGTTTAACATCAGCCCACCCTTGTCGTTGGGGGATGTCGGCAATGCCTTGGATAATCTTCAAGCCGTGAAGGTGAAATTGAGTGAGGAATCGGGAGGGATTGCTCCATTTTGACATATGAGTTCCATCTGAGCTCAAAGAGCATTGTCCTGGTACACATCGATAATACCTATCTCTAGGACGGCTGCCTACTCTATTCACTTTATAGGGTGTCCAAGGATCTTCATTCTACAGACATGAAATTGGAATTTTGGTATAGTGCTGCTAGAACAATTCTGATATTTTGTTTCATGGTAACTGCATAGCATTGAAGTTGTTTAATTTTTTAAATTCAACACCCTTTTTTCGTTTTAAAACAACTCTGGTTGCATAACCGACTATTGGAACTTGGTAGCAGATACGCTATGTTTCTTGTTACTGTTTCTGTTTCCTTTTTCCCCTTTTGATGTTTCATTTAAACTGTTTTTTTTAGAGCTGTTAAAATATATTCGCTTTAATAAGATATTTTGTATCCCCTTAGGGCCCGTTTGGGTCATGGATTAGAGCAGGAATTAGAATTCGGAATCCTCAAAATTTTCAAATCTACTGTTTGGGTCTACCAAATGAGAATGAGAATTAGAAAAAAGTAGAATCTGGTATCCTTATTTGCCCCCCAAAATCAAGATTCAATATTCCATCTAAATAGGTGGAATTATCCAAATACTCATTTTAATTCCATTTTTCAAAAAATGAGCATTGCACATTATTGAAATAAAATTGTTTTTCACGTCCACTGTACTCATTTGAGCCGCTGAGACCAAAGATTTTGAAGCTTTGATCTGAAGTGCAGGTGGCCATGCGCTTACCATAATAGTTGATTGCTGTCTCGTGAACCACATCTTGGTGCCTGATTTCGACCCGCTGACCTTTTGTTTCACCCACTGCTGAAGCCATTCCTCCCTCCCTCGATCCAAGGGGAAAAATTATACAGTGAAGATTTTGTGAAGTCCGCTCTACTCGTTTGAACTAAATATACAAGATATTTGCTTTAATGTACAAAATCTCAATTCCAACTGACCCAATCAAATCATTCCATTGCTGCCTGAAAGTGTTACTCTATTGGAATCTCAAATGACCTAACATGTGTTCGTTACAGTTTTTAATAAAGCAATAACAGTATTATTACTATTATTTTATATAGTTGGTGCCAAGACATCTTTAGAATTAAAAAATCTAGAGTAAACAAAGAATCATGCATGCTGTTCTTGAATATGACAAGTTTATTTTAAGCAGGGAAAAATAACTAATCAATGAATAATGTTTACTCTGGTTGGTATTCTAATTCCATAATTTGTGACCAAACGGAAGAAATTTGTATTCTCATAATGAATTCTTGGTCAACTAAACAATCCCAAATTGAATTCCCTAATCATAAACTGGATTCTGAATTCTAGAATCCCAAAGCCAGCATTCTGAATGCCAATGCTTAATTTATATTCTAGCAACCAAACGGGCCCTTAGATTTTTAGCCAATTCATATTTTAGTATGCATTGGAAAGCATTTATGATATCCTATTTTTTACTATTTCCAAATATTTTCCTCAATTGCAGTCTTCTACTTGTTCTAATTTTAAAATAATAAAAAATAATCTTCTGTATGGTTTTGGCCATTTTAGATTTTTGAATAAGTCTGTTTTTTTCTAATTGAGTAAATGACTGTGACCGTATTCTAAGGTTAAAACGAATTATCTCTTACTTTTTTTCGTTTTTCGGTGAGTGTTATAATATGTCTATAAAAATAGGATAATTATGTTGAAAAACATGTCAATGAAGATAATTATGTAGAAAATCATGTGAATTATATATTCATCTTTTTATGGAGGGTTTACGACCTTGATATAGGATCCCACATGCACTTCTTCAGCCAAGAACTGGAGGGTATTTATGTTGTCAAAATAACCAGAGCCTATCTAGGCCTCAGGTCATTCATGCCATCAAAATAATCAGAATCCTATTGCACATTAATCAAATGCTAATGCTTAATTAAATAATCTTACAAGAGAGTAATATAATAAAAAATGTAGTTCAAATAGTTTATATGAATTACCATAGATATAATTATCAAATCTATTTGATAGACATTCTTCAATATCACCTCTCAAGAATTTCAATTACATGTGCTCAACATTTTTTATCATTCTCATTTGGATTCTATCCATTTTATATCCTTACTTTTTATTATTATTTATAAATATATATATTTGTTTATTTTTACACCTTTTATAGTGCTATTATAATTTATCTCTATCTTCACATAATATATGTGTATGTGTGTGTCTGTGCACACTCTATTTCAGGACACTCTATTCAATATCACTCAATCACAACATATCCATCACTATAACTATAGACAACTGCGATACTCTTTCAGCTCACTTAACATATTAATATTCACCAATCTTCACAAGAATAGTCTTCTTCACAATAGCAATCCTCCACACTTCTCAATCACAAACTTTTAGCCACAGTTCTTTAGACTCTTAGATCATTGACCATAAGTTCTTATACCATGATAAAATATCATGAAGAGAAGAAACCATAAGAGGAGAGAAGCTATGGAGAAACCCTAAAGTGGGCTCTGAGGCCCAATATTAGAAAATAGAATAGCAAAAATAATGGTGACATTAAACCACAAAAAGATATCTTTCAATATTCATATAGATCTAGGTGCACACAATGTGTTACAATTTCTATCTATTTATAGAGAGTTCTCAATGTCTCTATACTAGTAGAGATCTCTAGATTGTTGATTGAATTGGCTAGAGAATAGGGAATGTGCACAATAAATCTACTTAGTCAACAATAACCATTGAATAGACACCAACTTGGTTGGAATTGACCTGAGGTGGAGATATTCATTATTCCAACGCCCTCCCTTAATTTCTACGACTAGAGACTATATATGTGGGAAAAATTAGAGAAGAAATTCAAATAGAATGTGTCCCAACATTGAGCTTTGTTAGGTACCCATTTTACAGCAAAAAAATTTGGTTCACTATAAGTTTGTTCCTTATGCCATTATGATGTGGATTGGTTGAGCCATAACCATTTTGGATTACCCCAAGTAATAAAATTGTGTATGCATTAGGTTTTTCATTTATGCAAGTGGTTTTGGCTTAGCATGAACCCTTCAACATACTTTTATGTTTTTCACTTAAAGAAGTGGTTTTTTAGGTTGTTCATCTATGCAAGTGGTTTTGGCTTAACACAAACCCTTCAACAAACCTTTCAAAGACTTTAGGTTATTCACCTAATCAAGTTATTTTTCCTTACCACAAACCTTTCAAGAATTTTAAGTTTTTCACTTAAACAAGTGGTTTTGGCTAACCACAAACCATTGAATAAATTTACTTAAGAAAGTGGTTTGGAATTATCACAAACCCTTCAAAACTTCGCAAAACATTGTTCCAATGTTGAGGAAACCAACTCTATCTTTCCTACTGCACAATAATTATTGAGTCCGTATAAAAAGCAATCCATCTACCAAGTCACATGGGTACCTAGCCACTGTGCTTGCCAATTCTTTAGAAATGTTTTTTAGATACATGGTTCATCAATAAAGAAAATATATATTTTAGAATGTTGGATACTACCAATAATGCACTCCTTATGATAGATTAGTACAATACTCATTTGAGAGATATTTAATTCAACAATATTCTATTATATGACTACATCTTGACAACAACATAGCCTTCACATTTAGATAAACACGTCCACTTACTTGCCAACTCATACACTTTCTTCCCACATCAGAAAATTCATTTCAAATGATACCATCTCCAAAATATTATCTATACTCCCATAAAAAGCTATAGATTTAAGACAACATAAAGCCCAAACTATCCAAAAAAATTTAAAGGACTATACAAGAAAACATAGTCTTTTCTTAGTACAATTTTCAATAGTTTTCTGATCTTTCTTCAGCTTGGAAATAAAACACTTGCTCGCACAAAATAACCCAGAGCGAAAAAAGAATCAAAAATCACACAGACAAATTTTACTATAGCCTGCGAATCATAGATGCTCTGACATAGCCATGCATCAAAACAAAGAACTCTATCACAGCTCTGAATCAAAATATGCTCTGATACTATATTAGAAAATGGAAAACAAAGAAAATGGTGACAAAAGATCACAAAAAGATAACTTTTAATATTCATATAGATCTAGTTGCACACAATGTGTTAATTCTATCTATTTATAAAGAGCTCTCAATGCCTCTATACTAGTAGAGATCTCTAGATTGTTGATTGAAACAAATAGTTAACTATCTTCCATCCACATGGGTAGAAGGAAGCTTAGGAGGAAGTTGTCTATCCAATTTTGTACTGTAGTTATAATCAGCCATTGGTTGGAGAATAGGGAATGTGCACAATAAATCTACTTAGTCAATAATAACCATTGAATAGAGCACCCGTTTAGTTGTAGCTGGTATGAGGTGGAGAGATTCATTATTCCAACACAAAACAACATCTACTTATAAACAAATACATAATAATGATGGTAGAATACGGTTCACTAACGTTGTGTTGACTATGGTAAAATTAATTTATGCTATATATATATATATATATATATATATATATATATATATATATATATATATAAAATTGAAAAAACCAAAACCAAGAATATATATATATATATAATTGAAAAAACCAAGAATAGGATCTTAATATGGAAAGCAAGGTTTTTGTCCCTTTCTAGAGTATCTTATCTGCCATTGCAAATTATATACTTTAGTTCTAAAAGCTCTTACTTCAGCAATTTATATGGACACGAGGGAACATTTCTGCCACTGATTTTATTAAAAAAACATGTTTCTTGCAAAGGAAATGGGAGGGATAGGATTGCAGGAGAAATCAAAGAGACAAATCTTCTAAGGTGAAGCTAGTATGGAAAATATAAAGGGTGTAGAATAATGGAAGAAAAATATTTAGATTCTAAGTGAATCAATTCAGATTATATAACCACATTGGACTTACCTAAGGGGTTAGCATTTAGATCTTTATGATCGAGTCAAGAGATGTTCTTACGGATTATGTCTTGTAGGGTGATCTCGTAAAGATATATTGTTACTAAATATGGTGCTAGGTGCATAACGGAAAAAGTATTCTATTTTGAAAAGATTCTTAGAATGGACTCCCACTATCAAATAAAAAATGTTGATTTTTCAAAAGCAATGCAATCAACAAGTAGTTGTTGCTGCTCCAAATTAGTTGATTATGTTAGTGATGTTTACTATACTCAGGGAAGGTTATTTGAAAAGATTCATTATGTGCTCGTCAAAATGCAACACAGGAAAATATGGAATCGATATTTGATGGAGCGTGAAGGGACCATGAAGGCATTCAAAGCTTTGTTTGTTTCTCCAGGTATATAAATAATGTAGTAGAAGCGTACCTAAACAAATGGGATTCACAGGAATACTTATTGAAGGACATTCAACGTTAATTGTAAACATTTACATATTAGTAATAGGTTCTCAAATTGGAAAATAGAAAGCAGCTTGAAGTAAATCTGGAAAGTTTTAGAGTTCTCTTATTTTATCATTTCACATATAGATAAGATAATAAATCAGCTTAATTTTAGCAAACACACGGCGTTATAATTTTTTAAGGATTCAACCATTGAGGGAGTTAGTTTGTTAAAACTTTATCAATTAGCAGAAATCATTAAGATAGAACAAAACCAAATCAAATCAGAATATCTCGTTCCATCAATCGAATCTCATGTTAGTGTTACTATTTGTAGAAAATCGAGCAGCAGCTAATATATTTTAATATAACAATTAAAAAAAAACTAACAATAAATAACCTAGTAAAACAGAGGAAACTTTGTTTTCATTTAATTCAAAACAATGATCACAATATATGTGCCCATAGACTGCCTCAATGTAATTGGCATTTAAAAAGTAATGAAATATGATGACTGAATAAGGGATACATCTATCAGTGTTAATGTGAAGGCTTTTACTCCCCAATTGCAAATTTGAAAGAATGAAGGTGCTAGCAACAGTAGTAACAACAACAAAGGCTGAGGAAGAGGTCAACATCAGAATTTTTCAAGAGGATCCAGAGGAAGAGGTAGAGACAGATTTGATAAAAGGAACATCCAATGAGCAGTTATCTTTGCAATAAGTATGGACATTTTGAGAGAGAGTGTAGATTGAAATTAGGTAACAATAATGCCAATTATGCTCAACAAGATGAGAATCCTTCCTCAGGTAATTTATTTTGTGTTATGGGAAAGGAAAGAGTAATGTGAATGTTGTTTGGTATTTGGATTCTGGATGCTCTAACCATATGTCTAGTAACAAGAAATTTTCTTAAAAGCTTGATGATGATTATAGATACAATATTATTCTTAGTAATAACAATACAGTGGATGTTGTGGCCAAATGAGTCATGAATGTTCAAACAAAGGAAGGTACAAAAAGTGTTCAGGATATTTATTATACTCCAAAATTGAAGCATAATTTATTGAGTGTTGTGTAGCTATGTGAGAAGAATTATAAAGTGGTATTTGAGAACATGAGATGTACTATCTATGATAAGAATTAGAGAAACAAAGTGATTACAATTGTTCCTATGACAAAGAATGGGATGTTTCTTTTGAAGTTTGTTGAAAATGACAATCATCTTGTCAATATTGCTTATTAGGATAAAAGTCAGTTGTGACATCTCAGGTATGGCCATTTGAATTTCAATAGTTTGAAGAATCTAAAATCAAATGCATTGGTTCTTCAATTTCCTAAGGTATAAGAGAATAAGAAAATTTGTGAAGGTTGTGCAAAATGGAAGCATGCAAGAGAATCATTTCCAAAAAGCAATGCATGGAGAGCCCAACACCCACATCAACTTATTCATTCAGATATTTGTGGTTCAATGCAAACACAAAGCTTGGGTAAGCCAACATATTTCATTACTTTTATTGATGATTACTCATGCATGTGTTGGGTGTATTTTTTGAATACTAAGGATGAAGCCTTTGATATATTTAAGAGGTTTAAAGCTCATGTAGAGAATGAGAAAGGAAACACAATCAGATGTTTGAGAACAAATCATAGAGGAGAGTTTTCATCAAAAAAAATTTTGAATTTTTTTGAGATGAATGAGATCAAAAGACAACTCACAACTACATACACACCCTAACAAAATGGAGTGGTTGAAAGGAAGAACCGTACTATGCTAGAAATGACAAGGAGCATGTTACAAACCAAGGATTTGAACAATTCTTATTGGATTGATTCAATTGCTACAGCCATATATATTCTCAACAAAAGTCCTACAAGTGTTCTAGATAAGATGACTCCATATGAAGCATGGTATGAGAAAAGGCCTAATGTAAATTATTTTAAAGTTTTTGGTTGTTTGGTGTATGTTCGCATTCCTGATTAGAATAGGCAAAAACTAGATGCTAAAAGTGAATCATGTATTTTTGTGGGCTATAGAGAGGAAAGAAAAGCTTATAAATTATTCAATCCTATTACTAATAAGATTGTTGTTTCAAGAGATATGATTTTTTATGAAAGGGGAGTTTATGGTTATCAAAAAAGCCATGTTGGAAAGCCAAAATCAGTTTTGAATGATGATGTTATTGCCGATAAAGATAATGAGCAGCCACTTAATGGTTTTATTTCAAGATTACCAAGCCCACCAAGAAACCCATCACCAATCTTAAGAGCAAGTAAATCCTCAAGTCCTCCAAGAAAGGTAAGAAGATTGAGTGATATCTATGAGAGGTCAAAATCAAGCACATGAAGAAGACCAAATAGTTGGGATAGCAAATTTTGCATTACTTGCTAAAGCTGATTTTGAGTCATCATGTTTTAAAGATGCATGTGCTTATTTGATTTGGATGCAAGCAATAAATGAAGAGATGAATTTCATTCATAAAAATGAGACATGGGAGCTTTTAGATCTTCCATATAAGAAGAAGTAGATTGGCACAAAAATTTTCTACAAGACCAAGTATGATAGAGATGAGAGTGTGGAATGAGACAATGCAAGATTGGTTGCTAAAGGTTTCACTCAAAGGTATGACATTGATTATGAAGAAAATTTTGCACCAATCAGAAGACAAGAAACTATTAGGATGTTAATCTCTCTTTTAGCTCAAAAGAGATGGAGTATTCATCACATGGATGTGAAAAGTGCCTTCTTGAATGGGTACTTAGAGGAGGAGGTATATGTGGGACAATCACAAGGTTTTGAAATTCAAGGCAAAGAAGATCATGTGTACAAGTTGAAGAAGGCTTTGTATGGTTTCAAGCAAGCACCATGTGCATGGTTTACAAGAATTGATGAATATTTTCAGCAAAATGACTTTTAAAGAAGAGTGAACCTACCCATTACTACAAACAACAAGGTAATGATATTCTTATTGTGAGTTTGGATGTTGATGATTTGCTATATATAGGTAGTAGTTCAAAGATGAAAAATGAATTCAAAGTTACTATGATGAATGAGTTTGAGATGAAAGATTTAGGTTTGATGAAGTATTTTCTTAGTATGGAGGTTTATTAAGTTAAAGATGAAATTTTTATTTGTCAAGAAAAGTATGCAAAGAATATGTTGAGGAAATTTGATATGGCTGATTGTAAATCTCTTTCCACTCCAGTTGCTCATGGAGCTGCATTATGTAGAGATAATGGTGCTAAAATTGTTTATGGGACATCATATAGGAGCATTGTAGGGAGTTTGATATTTTTAACTCACACAAGGCCTAATATTGCTTATTTAGTTTCATTGGTTTCAAGGTATATAACAAATCCATCAGAGGAACATATGAAGGAAGCCAAGAGAATTTTGAGGTATGTGAAAAGCATAGTAGATTTTGGCATTCACTATTCTTTTAATAAGTTTGAGCTTGATAGTTTTAGTGATTCAGATTGGGGAGGTAATTTGGATGATAAAAAATATACACCTGGCAATTGTTTTTTTTGGTCTTATTTAATCACATGGAGTTCAAAGAAGCAAAATATAGTTTCTCTCTCTTCTACAAAAGTGGAATATGTTACAGTCACTTTAGCTAGCACAGAAGCTTTATGGCTCATAAAGCTTCTTGAAGAAATTGAGAGATACAAATTTAGCCCAGTGTGATTTTTTGTGACAACATAAGTGCCATTAAATTGGCCAAGAATTTGGTTCATCATAGTAGTACCAAACACTACCTCATTGCATGTTCAATGCATTTTATTTTTGCCTAGATTATAGGCAGTTCAATAACTTCTATGCTGCCATTATGAGGAGGACTATTAGCTATTTTTATATATAAAGGAAATGCCAATTACATTGAGGCAGTCTGTTGTGATCATCGTTTTGAATTAAAAGGAAACAAAGTTTCCTCTATTTTACTAGGTTATGTAATAGGCCCAAAGAATGTGAAATTGAAAAAATAAAATGAAAGAGCGAAAATAAACTGCTGAAACTATTGATTCAAATCATTCGGATACACATAGAATTGAAACTAACAATGATATTGAAATCATATTGAATTATTGGAATGATATGAATATTACTTAATCATACTGAATCAATTACATTGATGTCTAGGCATGTTTATATAGTTTTATTTTCCCTTACAATAACTGCTTACAGGAATAACTTCCTAGCAACTATATATTGAATTGATTTTATTTATCTAACCTAAACACAAAAACTAACCTAATTAATGTAATAAACCTAACATTCCCCCCTTATTACATTAATTCAACAATCATTCTCGCTTATTAGAGACTAACCTAATTAATGTAATAAGTCCAACATTCCCCCCCTTATTACATTAATCCAATAAAATTTAAAGCCTTCACCAATATTATTCCTCTGGAAACTTTGAAAGTAGTCTGCAACTTCAGATTGCAAATCCTAATCTTGAAGTTGGGCTCTTTCACCAATTTTTGAAAGTAGTTTGCAACTTCAGATTGCACATCCTAATCCTAAAGTTGAGCTCCTTCACCAATCTTTGGGAATACATCTGTCTCTGCAACTTCTGATTTCAAATCCTAATCCTAAAGTTGCCTTCCTATCCCAGTATCCCAACTTCAAATTGTAAATCTTGAAGTTGATCTCATAAAAAACGTTGTTTCTATCTCTTTTACACAACGAGACATAGTTCCTCCACATTTTCACATTTCCATGGAGTGTGCTTGATGCCTCTTTAGTGCTACACATGAGACGCCTTTCCTTTCCTCTGAAAGTCCACATCTCCTCCGAGTGTGTCTAATGCCTCCTCAAGTGTCGTAGAAACAATCACCACTAATATGTTTGGGCATGTTTATATAGTTTTATTTTCCTTTACAACAACTGCTTACGGGAATAACTTCCTAGCAACTATATAATAAACTGATTTTATTTATCTAACCCAAACACAAAAACTAACCTAATTAATGTAATAAACCTAACATTCCCCCCCTTATTACATTAATTCAACAATCATTCTCGCTTATTAGAAACTAACCTAATTAATGTAATAAGTCCAATAGATTATGTATTGTTAGTTTCTTTTTTATTGTTATATTGAAATATATTAGCTGCTGCTCGATTTTCTACACTATTAATGCTGGCAAGATGTCAATTGAGTGGAGATATTGAGATCATAATTAAATGTACAGCTGAATCTGCGGTTCTACTGTTGATTGCACTTGGAGAAGAAGCTTACGAATTGTGAAAAGAGAGGTTGTTGATTTGAAGCAAAAGAAAAATGCATATTGTGGCATAAGGAGCCGGAAATAGACAGTAGCTAAATTATACCAGCAGCGGTAAGGATAATACTAGACAAAGATGACATCTATTCAGAGGATGGAGAAATAGAAAATTGATTGTTCGCATTATATAAAGCCACATTAAAAATAAAGGAAAGAGAGGAAATAGTCAAGCTTTGAAACATTTTACTTTCTCATCCTCAGCATTGAATTTTTAAGTACCAACAAATAAGAGATAAATATATCCAATACCCGCATCAAACTTTTTATTAAATTAAAAAAATTCATATCATAAAATTAGATTATCAAGTACGAATGGAGATAATCTATTTGGGAACTCAAATTGTTTACATAACCAAATTAGCTTTGCTTCTTGTGCTGATTTTATTTTTTGGTATCTATTCTCTGCTCGAGTATATGTTCATCTGTACGACACTCAGATATTAGTACAACAACAATCTTCCATCCTTATGATGTTTGACTAAACTATGCTTGCTTAATATTCTTTTCTGGTGAATAAATCGACAAATGTCAAGCTCTACCAGTATTGACTTTTGAACGGAAGATCCTTCTACCTTACATTTATCGTCTTTATGTTTCTGTTCTTTCTCTTCTACGCATGATTCATTCTTCACATTTTCTGTTTCTTGGTATATGATCTCATTTTTCTCTTTGCCTTATTCTGTTTCTCTTTTGCGTCAAACAGTAGAATCCTTTGAGTATATACTCCAAATGTAGACTGCTTTGCGTTCTTAACATATATAATAAATAATCAATAAGAAGAGTCAAATCATCAACCCTAACTTCATTGACATTACTCATGAGGTTGTAGATTCAACTACCTCAATTATATAGGTGTCATGTCCATCATAAAACATAGTGGATTCTTACATTTTAGCACAATGGAAATTGGGCATCTTCTTTTGAAGTTCCTTTTAAATATCTCCAAAAGATACTTGTAAATTCGTTTCCGAATTCTCTTACGCTCCTATTAATCTAGATGTAAGAAGGGTTATTCTTAGACTAAGAAATATCATTATTTCTTGAAACATGTTTTGAACATATAAAAATAAGCATATGATCGATTGTCTGCATAATATATACATCTTCCCTTTATCCTTTTTAATTTTCTCCAATTTCTTCATCAATTAATCTTTCATTGCCTCAGCTAGATCATAATCTTTATTTTATATGCTATGTGAATAGTATTAATGGGTATACAGTTAACGTTATTGGAATGAGAAATCTTGTACTCTATGGCCATTGAAGAAAATCTGACCTTAATATCCTCAATGCTACTTACTACCATGCCATGCCTGTCCCTTTTTTAATTTTGTCAATCACATTGCTTCCTCCTTATGAGTAGTATGAATAAACATGTATCTCACCAGTTGTATTAAGATTGATTACAACGTGAATAAGCTTTGCCATATGAAAATAATCACTATTCTTCTTGTAGGGAATGAAAGGTGCCATCTTTGAAAACTTATCAACTACCATGAATATTGAATTGCTCCCTCTCAGAGTCCTTGGTAAACTAAGAATGAAATTCATGATGAAATGCTCCCATGGCTTCTCTAGTATAGGTAATGGATGATACAACCACGTATCTTTCTTCACTCCTTTCACCATATAGTACTCACTGGAGTAGGCCATTTAAGGATAGCCTTCACTTTCTTAGGGTCCATCTTCAGATTTTCTAATGAAACTACAAATGAAAGGTACACCAATTACTTCCTCACAAAACACCACTTCTTCATAATTATTAACAAATATACTTCCCTCAACCTCTCAAACATCTACAAATATGTATTATATGCTCCTTCAATGTCTTACTAAAGATCAAAATATAATCTAAGTAAAGAATGAAAAACTTACCCAGAAAATTCTTCAGTACCTCATTCATGAGCCACACAAAAGTGCTTGGTGCATTGGTTAGCCCAAATAGAATGACTAACGACTTGTACAATCCTTCCCTTGTGTTGAAGCCAGTCTTCCATTCATCTCCTTCTCTAGTTTTAATTTGATGGTACCCACTTTTCATGTCCATCTTTGTAAAATATACAACTCCATTCAAATAGACAATAATATCATCCATCTTTGGCAATGGAAATTTGTACTTGATTGTGAAGTTGTTGATATCATAAAAAATTGTGCACACCCTCCATTCTCCTTTCTTCTTTGGATCTAATACTACTAATACAAAACATGGACTTAAACTCTAAGAAATCATGTCAATCTACATTAACTCATGAACTTGTCTATTCAACTCTTGACATTTTACAAGTGT
The DNA here is from genome assembly GCA_028749045.1 of Cupressus sempervirens. Taxonomy (NCBI): domain Eukaryota; kingdom Viridiplantae; phylum Streptophyta; class Pinopsida; order Cupressales; family Cupressaceae; genus Cupressus; species Cupressus sempervirens. Next base: position 427,454,182 of record CM053791.1, on the reverse strand, counting down.
GATTTTGTGTAGTGCCTTATTTAGAAATCTAGGTCTTGGAATCAAGTCCGTTTGGTGACCGATCTTCCTTACTAGTGGTAATCCATCTAGTATATTATCAAATATAATATCTAGAAGCTCATCCAACAAATCTATAACTTCTACAGGTACCTCTTCTACTCCTTATTTACCATCTTTTGGAATTTTAACAAAACACATATGGTCATGACTCATACACTCTAGAAATTTATTTAAATAAAAAACATATTAAATAAACACTGCATACCTTTTCCTTTATATCCTTCAATGTCTTTAGCTTATGTTTCACTCTATCCTTTGTCAAAGTGTAGGTATTTGTATGCTCATCATATAAAACATGCTTGTCAAACTTCCACGGTCTTTGCCCAGCAACACATGGCATATATCCATAGGTAAAATATCATAAATAACTTCATCCTAGCAACTTCCAATCTTTAACTTCACCATGCATTATTAATTGACCATGACCTTGTGAGATTATCCTTTACCTAGGAAATATAGTATGGACATGGGTATTTCTAACCCTTGAGTTATAACTCCAAGACCACCATTTCTCACACTAGATTGTCAATAGTTCCACCATCAATGATCACACCACCACTTATCTTCACATTTGCACCTTGTACAAAATAAGCTCCTCTTTCGATCAGCTTCATTCTCACCACTCAACATGACTCTTTTGTTAACTAGGACTTCTCCTCTTTCACCATCTTAAAAATGTGATGATTTGACATTTTAATCAACATTCACAACTATGGCCTAAACTTCACTTCCTCAATATTTCCTTTCTTGGCACTAGGGACATTCAAATGCCCTATGTCCTTCTCCATAGTGACAATAGGTTCATAGAAACCTTCTCCATTAGATCATTTACCCGATCCCCTTTGTTTCTCATCTCTATTATTCAGATCATGGAAATGATCAAGGAATTATTTATTCTTTAGTTCTCACTCCTTCTACCATCCTCATTATACTTCTTTTGATCATCATTTTGACCTCCATGAGACTTGGATCTTCAACCATGACGTCTTCTTCTATTCTTGTTATCCAACTTCTTGTTTAGCTTTACCTAATTTATTAGGAAAAATTGGTATTTCTCTTTGATACTGTTCATTCATATCATTCTTTTCCATAACCCATTAAGATAATACACAAATTTCTCCTTGTTAGCTTTGGCATGACTAGTTCTAATGAGAGCTTGGTATAACTTTTCTTATTATCACAAAATGATAATAAACTACATAATCCTATGAATATATGTAAGAGATTCATACTAGGTGGTATGTTGTCATTGATTTGAATGTATTAGTTGCCTAGACATTATACTAAATTAGTAGAGTAGCATATCATTTAAATGATAAAGAGGATTTGAAGAAAGTATTTTGATGATAAAATTGATAAGTATGGTATTCAATCAGTACTTTGATGAGTTGGACAATGATAATGTAATGGTGGTTTGATATTTTTACTATAATGAAATATTGTAATGTATTGTAGTACACAAGCTTAATCGAGTGACCAGGTTAATGATGGATATAATCACCAAGTGATTATAGTGTTGATAGAGCAGTTTGGAAAAGTAAGAAGAAATTGACTATTTTAGTAGAAAGTCTAGTATTTATCAAGTACTATAATACCTGAGTGGAACATTACTTTCATTGAGTAACAACTGGAATAATTTTTTTGAAGAAATGGAATCTAAGGCCAACTTTGGATGAAAATATGGAAAGTTTGACATGTTCAAAGGTTGTAGTCAAAGTTTGTTATAAGATATCTAAGGATTGAAAAATTCAATAAGGATCTAATGATAGAGATTGAAGGAAGATAAGGAAGCACACAAATATCTATGAAAGTTATATTTTCTATGTGATTCAATATATTGAATATGAGATCAATGATTATGATTAAATGAAAAATAGATGGAAGAATATGGAAGCACCAAAATGACTATTCAAGGAGGAGAGAAGTACACTTTTAGGTTGTTGGTTAAAAGTTAATGTTGACAATCATGTTTTTTTGAATGTGAATTTTGGAAGAAGGTGAAAGAATATTGTTGAATTAGGAGAACCGAGAAGAGTTGAGGAAGAAGAAGGAATAAGTAAATCTTCAAGATGAGAGAATAGAGGAAAGAAGATCAGAAGAAACATAGCAGACATAAACAAGAATAGAAAGGAGATCTGACCAAGAAAGGTAGTTTTATAAATAGATAATTTTTACATTGTTACTTTTTAATGATTGTTGTGAAAATTCTTGAAAAATTGTGTGAACCTAACAATTTTGTGAAATCGCATATGGTAACATTGATCAGTCATGTTTATAAGTCCTTTAGAGTAGGTCACTCTTTACATAATATTAAGGAGTGATAATATCTAGATGATCTTTTGGTAGAATCTTCTAACAAAGCCACATTAAAAATATGTATGTAACTTCTAACAAGGGTGTCTCTTAGCCAAGCCCACTTTAGAAGATTGATAATTTTGGGTTGCCAGTCCCAAGTGATTTTTCCCTTCATAGGATTTTCACATTAAAATGACATTGTTAAATGTGTGAATATTATTCGTATTATAAGTTCTTCGACATATTTTACATTTTAATGCAACTCGTTAATAACTAAGTTTATGGTAAAAAATAACTATGTTATTTGACTAATATACAGTTATGCAAAGAACAATAAGTTAACGGTGAAGTAAATGGTTGAAAGAGTCCAATGATAGGATGAATGTGTACACTTAGTGATTATTTATGAAGTTTTTTGAAATTTTTTTGGTATTTAAATTTCTCGAAGAGAACTGATTGTAGGATAATTGGACATAACTGATTCACCCCCAACTCCCCCCTTAATTATCTAACATTTCTATGTACTCTTGAACATGTATTATCACTTGTACTTGAACCCTTGCATTTTCTTTAGCAAGCCAAGGCCATAATCTACAAGAATGAATTATCACCTCAATCTAGCCATCATTTGGTCCCATTTTAGATATTATTCTTCACTCTTTTGTTTTACTCCAATTGAATCTCCTGCCACAAGATCTTTGCATGGCCCTTGATTTTGGACTTCAAAAAATTGACTCTATCTCAATCTTTAGTATCTTCATACTCAAAGTATTCCTCTAATTTATTGATCCAATTGGTTAATTTCTCTAGGTTAAGATTTCCAAAATATGTAGGAATATCAAATCTATGTCTCTTTTCAATCTTGGAAATGGTGTATTTTCTTCTTAATTCAAAACTTCCTCTTCTTGCTAATCAATGTGTCCTTTTCCACCTCTTTCTCTTCCATCAACACTCTCATCTCTTATGGGAAGTTTCATCCTTTTATGCATTTTTTCAAGGAATTGCAATGCTTGAATTTGTCTCTGGAGGGCTTTAAAATCCTTTGGTGCAACACCTTCAGCATCATGATATCTTTGAGGAGGCCTCTTTTGTGCTTATGCTAAAACTATTTCACAAATTACCTCACAATTGGAAATCTGTCTACATGCTTAGCCTAACCACATTCTTGTTGTAAAATGCCTCATAGTTGGCAATCTCTTTACAAAATCAATAACTCCCTCTTTAACACCACTTGATGAAGGGTTCTCCCCTTAATACCCTAATTCATAACACAAAAAAGACATAATAATTTGTGAGAACAAAGCATGGGCTTCTTATTATTGTGACAAATGTAAAATTTTAGAATTTTGATATAAAATATGCAATCCCACAGAAGCACCTTGCTTTCAAAACTCTATATGATAGAGATGTGACTTCTACCTAGAAATTTCACAGACAACATACAAACCTTCAATATACATGGGAAACCTTTGATCAAAGGGATCAAACCCCAATGGGGATGGTATGTAGAAAATGATGGACTAACAGATATATTCCTTGTAAGAGGATGGACTCTTTTAGGAGCAAATGAAATACATTCAATACATGTTAGTCCCTATTAGGAGACTTTACATCCTTGTTAGGAGATTCCAACCTTGTTAGGAGTTCTAGAAGGCAGAATGAACCACTGTCCAAATAGCATCAAGGGAAAGACCATTAAACTCACTATCTAATTGGTCTTTATATGATTCACCATAGAATAATATAAATGAAATAATATCAGCTACTTCTCTATCCTCTTGGCTGAACCAAACCTCTTTAGATCTCGATACTAGATCACCAACTTCACATCTAATAATCCCTTAGATTTCCTACTTGCATTTACCAAATAATTCACATATCACACACTTGAATGCATAGTTCACAACAAGTAAAATAACCTTCCTTTATATACCTTATCCTCAAAATAATTCCTTAAGTTTACCTTGAGGCTTTCCTAATTAATTATAATAGGACCTCATTAAGATATTACAAAATATTACATCTTTTCATAATTGCAAATCATTGATGGCTTACAATCTTTACAACATCTCACATGTGTGACCTCTCACCTTGTGCACTTTCTGATGTAATCATCAGGTTGTCTACTATCATAGTCTAACTATTCTCAACATGATTCTATTCATATTAAAAGATACAAATCAATCATTAGAAACCACTTATTAGGTAGTTTGTTTGCTTACTATCTTCTATAAAGGTTGAATAACTTCTATATGCCTTTAACTCTTTGTATGTGCACTTATCCACATAATCAAGATATAGTGTAGAATACATCATTAATTGTGCTTGACTTGATCATCAGTATACAATCCTTACAACCTCTTTATGTATTTTCTTTTATGCTAGTCTTCATAGAAACAATACTATGTTGACATCAATGAAAAACATAGTCATGTATGCAACATGTCAATCATAAAAAATCTCTCCAATTCTTAGGATACTTCCCCAAAGGAATACCATAAATATTCATGCTAACAATCTCCCCCTTTGGTATTGATGACAATATAGATGAGAAAATATTCAAGTTCCAAGAATACCAAATCAAACTTTGCATGTGTTTTTGTTGTTATCTTCTTTTCAAATCGTCTTCATCATCAAATTTGAAATCCTAATCTAGTGAGTTTCCTTGTACTTTTATGGATGGACATCAGTTGTTCACAAGTTTTCCCCATTGATATAACTCAATGTTTCTTGCCATTGATATCAATGATTAATTCTCCACTATACATATATCTCCCACATACTACTAGAAGATGTTATCATGTACTCTATCTCCTATTGTGCTAGAGGATATTTTTCATGAATACTTCTCCCCTATTGTCCTCAATGAAAAATGATTCATTATGCCAATCATCTTCTCAAAGTCTTTAATCAGCTTGAGTGTCCAAAGAAACCATTCTATACTAACTACCAAGATTCCTTCAGGACTATACTCATTACACATACTCCCCCATATAGTACACAATAGCATTCATTTCAAAAAAAATAATGCTCTATAATGCTAGATTGATGCACTCTCAACATTATCTACTCAAAAGTAGGTAGGGGCATAACCCAAATCATTCCTCACAACTACTGAAGTGTGTCTTTAGGAAAAGACTTCATAAAGATATCTTTAATTCGCTCTTTTGTAAATACATACTCTAATCTAATCTTATTTTTTGAAACTTTCTCTTTCAAAACATGATACTTAATAGATATATGCTTAGTCTTAGAATACAACACAGGAATCTTAGACATATTCACTGTACTTGTGTTATCACAATGTATGATAACAAGTTTTAAAAACTCTAGGCCAATTTACTTTAGTATGTTCTTCATCCACATGATCTCATTGTAATTGTTTTCTACTATTACACAATCTACTTCTATTGTACTAGTTTGTGAAATACAATCTTGTTTCTTGCTTAGGCAAGAAACCAATCTTCCTCCAAGTGAATAATGCTCCAAAACTAGTGCTCTTTCTATCATCCATGATGCCTAACCAATCCACATCAATATATACACACAAAATAAAATCATTTGATTTTTCATACCATAGTTCCAAATTAGTTGTACCCTATTAGTATTTGTATATTATTTTTCCTTCTAAATAATGTGATTCCTTAGGATCAACTTTAAATCTAGAATCAAGAACCACTTAAAACTTCACTCCTTTAATCTACTTTATTAGATTGCATAATCTACCTCCATGAATGAAACATAAAGAAATAAAGTAACATCACCATAACACTTTGATACAAGATTGGTAACCTAAAATCCCTCCAAGTAGATGGTATACCTGGGGTGGGGATGACACCCACAATGCTTCCCTACTGTAGTAATAAAGTTTTCCTATGGGTTACAATTGATCACTTCTAGTGATCTACTTGGTTAAGAGTAAGAAGGATTTTTAGGTCTATATGCACCTTAAAATAGTAGCCTAGACTATGGGGCAATTTATCTATTTCTTGAAACAAATGGTTTGCAATATTTTATTGAATCAATTTAAATCAATTTTCTTGATCAAATTCGATTATTTATTTTTCTAAGTTTGATCATTGTATCCTAAGTCTTATTTAATTAAAAGAAAATCTCTATTTTAATTAAATTCATCCATATTTAATTAAGAGAAAAACCCCTATTTTAATTTCATTAAATATTTCCTATTTAATTAAAAGAACTTGCTCCCTTTTAATTAAATAAATCCCATGTGAAAAAGGAAATGAAATAAATAAAAATTAAATAAAATTCTTTTTCCTTCCCTCATTTAATTCTTCTCCTCTTTTCTCATTGGTGGAATTTTGTCTCACATGGATCAAACTCTATTATCTCATATTGGTTGTGAGAAGCTTCTCACTTCCACATTTTTCTTTATAAGAGAGAGTCCTCTCCTCATTTTTGGACATCCATTATTATGCTATTGTTATGCTGCAGGTTTGAAGAATGATTTATGAAGAAGGAGCTTGAATACTAAAGCTTTTTGTGGATAACTTCTATCTTTTTGTCTTCTCTCATGCATCCATGGCTTCCATCATGAGGTTTCATCCTTGCATTTTCATATGAGCTTAGATCCATATTTTTTTCATGGATTAGCATTGCATTGTTATTACATTTCCTTTCTTGCATTGTTATCATTTAGATTAGTTTGCATCTTCATTTGCATCCACATTTTGATCCTTAAATCTCTTGTTTCATGGTGTACTTGCATGGGCACAAACTAGGTCAAACTGAGGGCCTCCATTACAAACCCTTTCACTCCATGAATAAAGAGCTATGAGCCACCATTTGAGACCTCATTTTTGAGCAATCCTTGATTTAATGACTCATAGAAGTGTGCCCACATTTTAGGCATACATTTTTTATGCCCACTATAGGGAAACTCACCTTTACTTGTTAATTTTGGACATTTTTAGACCTAACCCCCTTATATGGATTTGTTTGTAGACAAAAAATCCTAGATCTAAAAGATTTTACAATATCTCTCAAAAAGCTAGGTATTTTAATCTAAATTTATTTTTGCAAGGTGGTGACATATCAGATAAGATTTAGTCCAATTTTTAGATTTTTCTAAAGTATTTTCAAAATTTTAATAATATTTTCTTTATTTTTAATAAAAAATCATTTTAAGAAGAAAATTAGCAATTCTTATGGAAAAGTCTACGTTTTTGTAAAGCTCTCTAAATTCTATATAGAGTTGGTTCTTTGTGTTTTGATTTTAGAGACCATATTAGGGCTCAATAATTCAATTTGCAAAACCTGGTCTATTTTGACAAAATGGCTCTCTAGGGCACAAATAAAAAGATATTTTCAAAATTATAACATTTTTTGAAAGCTCTATGATTTTTGATAGGGGTTACTTTTCTACATTTAAAATTTTGGATCCGAATTCATATCATATAGGTCCAATCTTGATGACTAGGTCAAAAAAATAATAAAAAAATGACATTTAATGAATAGTTTGCATTTAATTTTTACAATGGATTGATGCATGATGTGAGATTTTATTTTGATTATTTGTTGATTATTATCACTCTTAAAAATTAATTTTTTTAGATCTAACCCTAGTTTTGCATAAGTTGGATATATATTGCATATCTTATGTTTGCTTGTTTTGCTTGTTGTTTTGTTCATTACAAGCAAGTGTTCAAGTGTAAATGAAAGGTACAATAGAGAAAATATGCATTGCAAGTATTACTAGATATTTTGTTGGATATCTATAACATTTGGATTTGGAAGTAAAATGAACTCTCTCATGTGTTTGGCTTGAGTGCTTTTACATGCTTTCATAGATTCACACTTCATTTGCTGCTCGAAAATTGGATCTAGATTTGTTTTCACACATCTGTGTTTCACATAGTAATTAGGCCCTATGAACACTATTTGGGAGATCTTGAGAGGCTGAGCTTTATTCGCTTGTTTTACATGTGAAACTCCTCTTGATGATGGATCGCCTTGTAGGTAGGGAAGGATATTTGTTATTATCTCACTATTCCGCTTGGATTTTTTGTCAACATCCATTAGTACTTTCTCTTTTGGGATTGATGGTGTTTGTTGTTAGATTTTCTAAAAATTTGGTAAGGTGATTTCAAATTAACATGTCAAAGAAACTTGTTTGTTATGTTTGGGTAAGGTGAAGAGGGTAGAGGACAATGCTTTGTTCCCTTTTGGGCACATCAAAAACATGGAATCCTTGAATCCAAACCAAATCCCCATGTGATACAACTTTGTGAGTCTTCCTTTATTAGAGAGGGTTAAACCATAGTGGAAATTCTTTTTATTGTATCAACCACGTGGATGATACCTCAAGCAGTAATAGTCATTTTTGATGTTGTAGTAGCAACCGCTATATAAATATCCTTGTGGAGGAAATCCTCATAGTTGTATTCTTTTGTTGGGCTATCAGATCTCCTCAGTATCTCTGATTGATTAAATTCTAGGAATATGTCAAAACCTTGGTGCGTCGGGATTGGATTTTGTCCACTCTAGATTACAAAAGCTACAGAGTTGAACATTACTAAGAGCCATAGTGCTACAAATTTTTTTTCTGTAGGACTACGTATGTGATTGGAAAATATTTTGAGAACATACATAGTACTGGTTCTAGGAATTAGATTGATAATACGAAACTATTCATGTTCATGTGCAAAGTTTTTTTGTCCCTTGCTCATTATTTGAAGACATTTTCTTACAATCAATGATTTTTGTCTTGCATGCTTGGTTCATGATTTAAAATCTATTGATACATCTAGTTGGACATTTAAAATAAACAAAATCTGAGTTCTTGAATAAAGAATTTATGATCAAATTGCTTTGTTGTGCTATTATTCTCAATCTCCCTAGGTTGATCCATTTCAAATTAGGGTATTTACTTCATTGTTAGAAGCTTGTTTGCACCTTGGGTTGGTTTCCTTTGACCCCTTGAATTAGTAATCATTTATTTCAAAAGAGACCTTGTTTAGAGTTGGTGAGTTATAGACCATCTTTGTTAGAAAGATATACCTTTAGATCCTTTGATATTTTGCTTGGAGAGTCTTAGTAATCTCTTGTCCATCCACTTTCATCAAAATTTAATTTTAATTAATTATAATTTGAGTAAATCATCTTCCTGATTCATATGTGCTAGGGTATTCACCTAGAGTTGTGGGCACCTCTATGGCAGTGTTGATTTATGCCTATTGCAATATTTTATCCTATCATTTCTCTTTTGGTTAAGTGAGTGTTTTTTCTATCCTAGTTTGGTACCAATGTTTCTTAGGGTTATCCTATCAACTAGTACCTTTTAAAAAAAAATGTTGGTTACAAGTGCTATTACATGTTGCTGAACATTCAAATGAACTCAAATAGTATCAAATTTCACAAAATGACTCTTGGTCTTCTTTCTTCTTCATCTTCCATGTGTTTCTAGTCTCCCATTTCCATTCTTCCTCTTCTTCATGTTTTCTTGATTCTTTTTCTCATATTATCATACAATCTACCTTCTTTTATTCATCCTTTCTCTTCTTCCATTCTTGATTCTTCTTCTTCTTCTAGAACCATGGATGTTGAACATCTTCTTAGGGACCATCATTTGGGCATATATGAACTTGACCTCCTTACTGAATTTGAAAAGTGTTGTTACTCCAATAGATATATGGATGCCAACCTTGTGACAAAAATGATGGAAAAAGGGAAGAAATTAGACATTCTTGCTAGGATCATATGCAATATCATATCACAATATCCCTCTTCCAAATATTCCTTATCTTCCAAGTCTTATCATTATTCTTCTAAATATCATTTGGATTCTTCATCTTCTAAGTTTTATCATGATTTTTATAAATATTGTTTAGATTCTTCATCTTCTAAGTCTTATCATGATTCTTCTAAATATCGTTCAGATTCTTCATCTTCTAAGTCTTATTATAATTCTCTTAAATATCATTCACATTCTTCATCTTCCAAGTCTTATCATGATTCTTCTAAATATCATTCATCTTCTTCATATTCCAAGTCTTATCATGATTCTTCTAAATATCATTCAAATTCTTCCTCTTCTATTTCTTATCATGATTCTTCTAAATATCATTCACATTCTCCATATTCCAAGTCTTACCATGATTCTTCTAAATATCATTCGTGTAGGTCTTCACCTACCTTTTCTTCATGATATCATTCTTTTTCTACTTCTATCAAGAGTCTTATTCCTCTTATTGAGACATACCATAATGAACAACATGAAAATTCTTGTGATATACCTATCTATAATGCCTATAGTGACAATGATTATGATGATGACGACTATTATATTCCTACACATCCTAAAAGTCCTCCTAGTCCTATGCTTGTGTTTAAAGGGGATGAGTCATGGAGAGATATTGATGGTAATTCATATGACTCAAATCTTGAAAATAACATTGATAAATTTTGTCAACAATATCTATATGATAAATCTACATTTTTTAAGGAAGAGAAAGCATTTTTTTCTGCTAAAATAAAGTTCATCAATGGCATAAGAGTTCCTTTTCTAAGAACACTTATGCTGAAATAAAGATTACACTCTTGAGCAAGGTCATGTTAAGGTTGAACCTTTGTCTTCTGATACTCCCCTTCCATCTTCTACTTCCTCCACTATCCATACATCCCCTAAAGATTCTAACTCTCTAAAATCTTCTACCAATCCTTCATCCAACAAAGATCCTAATGCTTTTCATGTGGTTCCCTATAGTTATCCTCAAAGGCTACATCTTAAAGAAACTCAAGCTAACCTTCACTTGGCTAAAAATACTTTTTATAATGCTAAATGTAAAGAGCCTAAGCCTTCATGTGCTATAATGTCTACTTCAGCTAGTCCTTCATCATCTATTCCAAAGTCTTCCATACAATTCCAACATGCTTCCTTCTCCTTAGGAGTGGCTTCATGTCAAGAGGACTCTAAAAATGATAAAGAAAAGAATATAAAGAAAGATCAAGATCAAGAACCCTCTATGTCATCAAATTATTTTCACGATGTCTCTGATCTATTTCATAGTTATTTTGATCCTCTGTGCCCTTCCTCATTCATTCCACCATGTCTTAAGTCTTATCCTAAGCAAGATCGAGCTTCTACTTACACTGCTAAGATAATGACAATCAAGAGAAAAACTCTACACTTATGCTATCCAAAAATCCTTGTCAAGATCAAAGTCTTCCATCTTCATCTTCTACCACTCCACGTTCCCTTCCACTTTCTACTCTTCCTAAGTCTTCTTAAGCTTCAAGTACTCCTATCAAAGAACCTGTTCCTATTCAAGATGTTCATGATCCTATTGATAATCCTAATGCCCACTCTAAAGATTTTGATGTCCTTGATTGTCATATAGATGTTGATAAACTTATTGATTACCCTTTTGCATCTTCCACATCCATCCTTGGACCTCCTCCACCAATACTAAATTCTTCATGTCTTCCTTCCATCTTGGATCCTTATGTCCCTTCACTTTCCCCTCCCCACTCTCCTAATTCATCATCCATCTTGGGTCCTTATGTCCCTCCCCCTCCTACCTTTCCTCAAGATCAACATAGATCCATATCCTTGAATACTTTTCATCCACCCACTTACCTAGACCATTCATATCATCCTTCTTCTTCCACACGTCTCAAGTCTTTTATAAGTAACTTGAATGTTCAATACAAGAAAAATAAGCAATTCAAGAATCTATATACAAAAATACCACCATATCTCCTCTAATCGACATGGGGGCATAAAGTCAAAAGAGATATCTAAGAAAAAAATTATAAGACAACTATGGATTCTAAAATCCCTCATGGAAGATATTATCTCTAAATCATCAAAAATAAATGAAAAGAGGCCTATGGATATATGGATTCCAAAGTCTCTCTTGAGAGAGTCTAATGTTGAACAATAATTCAAGTTGACATTCAAGCTTTCAAAGAATTCCACTTCATCTTCTTCCAAAAGCATTCTTCCATTCCATGTGTCTAAACTGCAACTTCTTCTATCCACTCACCATATTCCTTCACGTATTCCTTCATTCAAATTTTCTCCATCCTCTTGCCACCCTTCAAGGTGTGTGTTGACATTGATCTTTCCTTCATTTCCATTTTCCAATCTTACTCACTTTGCATAAAGCCGTATCCTCCATTTTTTGTCTTCCATCTTCCTTTCCTTATCAACATCTTTGAGCATATCATTTCAACTCCTTTGCATGCCATGGTTTAAAATTTCAAGGAGCATTATCTTAAAAGCTTGACTTCTTCCAAAAAAATTGAAAATTTTTGAAAATGAAAGAAAAAATGAAAAATAAAAATGTGCCTTGTTTAAAACCTAGTAATCAGGCACCTTGGTAGCAAAAGTAAAGAGAAATAAATTTTTCCTATGGTGAAAACCACTCCCTTGTGGCACCTTATATAACTACCATGATGAAAACCTAACAATCATGCATAATGTGTAGCTCTTCTACATTTCTCATCCATTATGTCTTCTCTCTTTGATCTTGACAATGTTGACCTATACACAAACATTTGGCTACCTTGTGAGCTATCTTATGATTATCTTTTCTTCATTCCTTTCATATTTAACGTTCATATCTATTTTCCTCCATTCATTCTAGCCTTTTTCTATTCTTTTTCCATTTACCCTTTTGGTCTTGATCTAATAAAAAAGAGTAAAATATGATGCTATGAAGCCTCTTCATATGTCTACTCTTTTAGATTTCATCTTTCCCACTTTTACATTATGCTTTCATGAATTATCCTATGCTAGCCTCTCATTTCTTGTCTAAATGTGCTTTACATGACAATTTTTTCCTAGCTTGGGTACTATTGAGGAGTTTTCCCTTGAAGATTTCTTCACTTTATTCTCCTTCATTCTCTTTCATTTCTTCTGCCAGCTTGCTAATCACTCTTGTCCTCCACCTTGCCAGACATTGGGATTAGACGATGTGATCTTGCTTGAGAGTTTGATGCCCATTTTGTTTGGGGGCATTGTATATTATTTGTATATATTTATTAATCATAAAAAACTACAAAAGAATCATATATTTCAAAAATCCAAAAAAATGATATATTGTGAAAATTCTAAAACTTCAAAAATGTCCTAAAAAATTGATCATCTTAGTGAAAACCTAGCAATAGGTGCTCTAATGTATCTCCAATTTTTTATTATAAAAAGTCCTTAAAAAAATTTAAAAAATTCAAGTGGTGAAAACCTAGAAACGGGTGCTACTTGAGGCCTTTGCACCCCTATTTTTTAGTGTGTGTCCTTGACACTTAGCCTTTCTCCATCATGCCTTCTCTTCATTGCCTTGGTTTGGAATTGGTCTTTGTCTAGGCACGTAACTGTATTAGCTTTGGTCTCTTGGATGTGTTAGTCTTTAGGACACCTCACAAATGGTGTTTTTAAACACCGCCTGAACTATTTTTTTCAATACAACCCCTGACATTGAGTTTTTTTCAACACTTATTGGTTTGGTTTTACCCAGTTTTGTCATCTAATCTTACCTACTTGCAAGCATTTGATCCTTATCCTCAAAACTCAATATCAGTTAACACGCTTAATTTTTTTTGAAATTCTTGACTTATGTCATAACCTTTTCTTTGTGTGCTAACTGTTATTGATTTTTTTTGAGTGTCCTTGTTTTATAAGTCTCTCCAGGATGCATAACTAGAGGACTTGGGGCATGGGACATGTTTTTATTTTTTTTCTGCTTGTAGGTGTGGCCTTGAATCTCTAGAGTGTCTCTTATTGTAATTTTGAAACACTTGGAAGATTTGAGGCATCATCCTTGACTATTTTTGTACAACTATTCTTCTGGTCATCCTAGCATCTATGCCTTCATGTGAGCAAGGTTTTTCTATACATTAAATTGAGTAAGCTAACATCATAGTCATCTTGACCTTTATGTCTTTGATTCTTATGTTAGAATCTTTCCACATTCTGATTTGATATAAATCACATTCATATTTTCATAGTTGCACTTATGACTAGTGATGATTATGTGATTTTTTGATGTTCGTTAATAATGGCCCAATGATGAGAATAAGTTCCTTTACATTCTCTAATGAATGATGAACACAATATCCTATGTTACAGTTGATCTTTCGCAAGTACACCTTTTCATTTTAAGGTTGCATTATGAATTTGAGAGGGTTCTCCCTTCATTTTTATTGTGGACTTTTAATCAATTGTGGTCATGTTTTGATCATCATTTCCTTATCTTCTTTTGTGATCTCAATCAAAATTTTCTATCTTCAATAGTTGATTGATTTTGGAGCATTATCTTTCTTAGGAAAATTTTCTATTCTTCTTTCAATTTCTTTCCATATCTTCCAAACTTCTATCTTCCATTTTCTTTTACCCCACTTATTTTCTTCTAATTCAACTTTGGGGCATCATTTTTCATGCTTGATGATCTACCTTGGTTCTGTGATTCTTATATGTTTCATCTTACATCAAGAACTTTATCTTTTGTTCAATTTGATCAATTTTATCAATTTTTTGTTTCTCCTCTATCTCATTTCAATTTTGATTATGAGGGGCAGTATCTATCAACTTCAATAATTGATTCAGTTTTATCAATTTTATTCTCAACTTTTTAAAGTCAAAATTTATTTGTATTCTTTGTCTTGATGTGTTCCCGAATCAACCACACATCTAGGTTGTTTTGTGATTCTAAATCGATCTCACACTTCAATTTCTTTCTTTGACTATGTGTTTTCCCAAATCGGTCACACATTAGTCAAAGAGGGGAAAATGTATGCACCCTAAAATGGTCACCAAGACTATCAGCCTCAATTATTCAATTTGTCAATTTCCCAAATAAAATGGTTTGCAATATTTTATTGAATTAATTTAAATCAATTTCTTTTATCAAATTTGATTATTTATTTTTCTATGATTGATAATTTAATCTAAGTCTTATTTATTAAAATAAAATATCCCTTATAATTAAATAAAATAAGTCCCCATTTAATTAAAAGAAACCCTCTCTTTTAATTAAATTCATCCACATTTAATTAATTAATCGAAAAACCCCTCTTTTAATTACATTAAATATTTCCTATTTAATTAAAAAAAATTGCTCCCTTTTAATTAAATAAATCCCATGTGAAAAATGAAATGAAATAAATAAAAAATTAAATAAATTCTTTTTTCCTTCCCTCATTTAATTCTTCTCCTCTTTTCTCATTGGTGGAATTTTGTCTCACATGGATTAAACTCTATTCTCCCATATTGGTTGTGAGAAGCTTCTAATGTCCACATTTTTCTATATAAGGGAGAGCCCTCTCATTTTTGGACATCCATTATTATACTATTGTTATGCTACAGGTTTGGAAAGTGATTTTTGAAGGAGTTTGAATACTAAAACTTTTTGTGGAGAACTTCTATCTTCTTGTCTTCTTCTCTCATGCATCCATGGCTTCCATCACGAGGTTTCATCCTTGCATTTTCATATTATCTTAGATCCATATTTATTTTCATAGATTATTATTGCATAGTTTTGCATTTTTATCATTTAGATTAGTTTGCATCTTCATTTGCATCCATATTTTGATCTTTGAATCTCTTACTTCATGGTGCACTTTCATGGGCACAAACTAGGTCAAACTAAGGGCCTCGATTACAAACACTTGCACTCCATGAATATCGAGCTATGAGCCACCATTTGATACCTCATTTTTGAACAATCTTTGATATAATGACTCATAGAAGTGTGCCCACATTTTTGGCATACAAGGTCTACCTTGTGAAAGGATTTATACAATACAATTAAGTATGTACTTTGTTAGGAGTTTTTACAAAGGACTATTAGGTCCACCTTGTTAAAATATTTAAGACATATGCACTTGCTAGGATGAATCAGTAGATTAATATTTCATATGCAACTATATATATTGATGAAGATCCTTTGAAGTAAAATCATCATATGACTATGATAGATGACTCTCTTCCTTTCCTTTATGCTTCTTTTAGCCTTCTAAATACTCTGCTCTTTCATATTCATTTTTATGCAATGTTCTTCAATTCATAGTACATCATTTGGGCAATCAAAGTACCTCATACTTATATCCATCCAAATAATTACATTATATGTCAGCTACTGCTTCAATAGTTCCAAAAAAAATTACTGAGTCGACTCAGTGCTAATACTTAGGTCTAATAGCTTATTTAGAAGATATTGCAAATACTCAGGCAACACTGTTAACTCAAGAAACTTGAGCACTCGATTGATACTAGATGTTTGGTCCATACCATTCACTCAAAAACACATGATTGGATCAATTTACACTACTCTATCTTTTTATTTCTTATTCTAAAATAGAAATGCTTTACTGAATCAATTTATATTGGAACTTAGAAGATATTGTCAACTCGGTTGACACTACTTTGTGTATGCTTGGTTAACAATATTAACTTGGTTCATTTGCGAGCTTGTTTAAAACTTCTATCTAATAGCTTCGTCACTACTAACTTGTCATTATGACTAAGTATTTTGGTACTAATTGACAATATATCTTTCCATAAGGTATACAATCTCCTCCTTTAGCATTGTGACAAAAAGACTTATCATGTACAAAATCAAAATTCTTTAGTCAAACTCCCCCTTTGAGTGTGCTCTATTTTGTAGCTCAATTTGCAAAAAAACTTTGCAACTCATTTTGAACTAAAAACTCCTTTTTCTCTTCAAATTTTTTTTTGTTTATCTTCTTTTTCATATCTTTCTATTGTGCATATTTTTCTCTTCCTATATATATCTCCCTTTACATGCATATATAGATAGACATATACTATACTTTTCCCTATATACTTTCCACCATAATTACTATCTCCCATTTCTTTTTTACAAATGCTAAAAGCATAAATGATTATGCAAAAATGAGAGAAGAAATAATGATGTACCTTCAAAATTGAAGGCATAGTCTTATCCTAGTTATCTTGTAGCACCTTTAGAATGTATAGATCAATCTAAAACTCTACTAATAACTCTAACATGTGATTTTCCACTGATGGGTTTGTATCCTTGATGAGTGTCCTTGCATGGTCCACTCTCTTTTGCATAATGTCCATTGGGGAAGCATCAATACTTTGTATATCTACTAACGTTTCCCTTATTATATTATCTTCTCTCAATATCTCTACTTGAAGATGTGTCAAAAATTTGACTTTTGCAAAATGATTTGAACTAGAACTTGGATTGAGTGCTAATTGATTGGCACTATCCTTCACCTCTCTCTCTCTCTCTCTCTCTCTCTCTCTCTCTCTCTCTCTCTCTGTGTGTGTGTGTGTGTGTGTGTGTGTGTGTGTGTGTGTGTGTGTGTGTGTGTGTAGATGTCAATCTTGGCTAGTTTATCTTTCATTTCCTTGGTAATATTAGTTGTATAACTTAATTTTACAAATAAAGACATAGCATATTGACAACTTTTTATAAAGAAGAAATTAAAGTATATAATTCTACTAAGTTCTCATTAAGATTAAGTATTTTGGTACTAATTGACAATATATCTTGCCATAAGGTATATAATCTCCCCCTTTAGCATTAGTAACAAAAACACTTATCATACAAAAAATCAAAATTCTTCAGTCAAACTCCTCCTTTGAGCGTGCTCTATTTTGTAGCTCAGTTTGGACAAAAACTTTGCAACTTGTTTTGAACTGAAAACTTCTTCTATTATTTTTGAAAATTGTTTTTTGTTTATCTTCTTTTTACATATCTTTCTATTGTACATATTTTCCTCTTCCTATATATATCTCCCTTTACATGCATATACATACATACATATATGCTTTTCCCTACACACACACACACACGCACACGCACACGCGCGCGCGCACACACACACACACACACACACACACTTTTTCCTATATACTTTCTCCCTTGTTTTTTTTGCAAATTTAAAAAATTTAAATGGTTATGCCAAAATGGGAGAAGAAATAATGGTGTACCTTCAAAATCAAAGACATAGTCTTATTTGAGTTATCTTGTAGCACCTTTAGAATGTATAGATCAATCTAAAGGTCTACTAATAACTCTAACATGTGATTTTCCACTAATGGGTTTGTATTGTTGATGAGTGTCCTTGTTGTAGGATTTGAGCAAATATGCTAATTAGATCCATGAAGCCCAAGAATACTTGCATATATAAAACTTGTCACGGAGAAGAAAACAACAAGAAGAGGCAAGGGTTTGATTTGAAAAACATGAAAACTATATTCAAAAAAAGAAAAATATTATTCAACTGATTCAAAGAATTACAAAGAGATATATCCTTATAAAGGAGATCAAAACCTTAAAAGGGTAACCTAAAGTCTAAAAAAGCTAGGTTGCACATTATAATTAATAAAATATTAATTAAATGCACCTATGAGATAGCTTAAGAAAACTAGAGTAATAGGCAACTTGTTTAATTAAATCAAAGTGATTTAATTAATAAGTGAAAACAACTAATTACTCTAACGAGCATTAGTTCTGAGGAAGGAGGGCTTACTTTCATGGGTAAAAAAGCTTCGCCAAATGTTAAGAAGTCTCCCTCCCCCATCATCCCTAGAAGAATTAGCCCTAGAGATCATGGTCAGAAGAAGACTAAGAAGGAGGAACAGGACACCTATGATGAAGAGGAGGTGATGGAGTCTGAAGATGAGGAAAAGGAAAGGCAAGAGGAAAAAATGGATTCCCAGGGTGGGAAGAAATGCAAGAGGGTAGGCATAGAAGATGAGAGGTTGCAGTAGGACCTAGACTCTTCCTTGATCCATCTCTCCCCTATCCATCCCCAGGCCCATCTAGAGGAGCAGACTCAGGATAGTTTTGGTGCTGAGTGTGGGGAGGTGCTGGCCAAAGATAGGAGGAAAGGATGGATAAATTTTAATGTGAGGACCTTGAAAATGGGTATTTTTAGGGAAGTGATGAACCCCCAGATCCTGGTGGACAATCAAGAGGAACTGTGTCTTGAAGAGCTCATTAACCCTGCAATAGTGGCTATCTCTGATAATGCTAGGGAATCTGGGATGAACCTCTTGAACAATGCCCGCAACAACATGGTTGATAATTTCAGGTCAATCAAGTGGCCTTTTTACAAGCTAGAGGAGGTTAAGGAGAAGGTGGTTCAAATGGAAGGAGCTAGGAATCTTAAGGGCCTAGAGAAAGGGATAGATTATGATGATAGGCATAGCCTAGCAGAAAGGAGGATCCACAATCTAGAAAATTATAATCACAATCTGTCGAGCTAGACGATCTCACTGCTCAACTCGATCAATAACAACATTTCATCTTTAACTGAGTGGCTTAAAGATAGAGGCATGCAGGGGGATGTGGAAGGAAAAGACAGGGCTAAAGCCATATCCGATGAAGATAATACCATTGGTATCACCCTTTCTACTCTAGACTAGGAAGATCTCAAGACTCACCAATAGGAGGCTGAGGAGAACAAGATGGCACAGGAGGCTGCACAAGTTATGCAGGAGCTAGAAAGAAAGATTGAGGAGTAGTTCCTATTTTTTTTCCTTTTTGGTTGGCTTTTCATTCTGGCTTTTTACTATTTCATTTTATCTTTTTGGTTTGGCACTTTCTTTGGCTTTTGTTTATTTGGCTAGGCCTTGTGCTATTTCAGCCTTTAGACTTGTTTCTTTTGTGGCTGGGCTTCTAACACTTATTTTTAGCCTGATTTGTATTAACTCTCAGGTTTCAGGATCCCAATAAAACCTGTTTATCTAATAAAAAACACCACCCCTTAAGTGAAGCTCAAGAGGTAAGGTAACCTAGCATAGCTATGAAAGTAGAAAATTAGGTCCCAACAACAAGGCTTGATCAGGTACCCAATCACAACAAAATCTCTATGAAATAGAGAAATAAAGAAAACCACATGGGAAAAACCCTACTTCAAAAAAGAGATAGCAAAGAATGTTCCAAAAGATAGGAATAGAGAGAGATCATGAAGTGAATGACTGAAGCATGAAGAAGCCACAAACTCTATCAAAAGTAAATCATTGATCTATAGAACCTCCATGGAAATAGAAGGCATGAACCAAGAGTGTCTATATGGTAGATGATCCATCTCACTGAAATGTATAGGTAGCTAGCCATTGCAATCACCTAGTATGTAGGATTAGGTATTAAATACATAGCTCACACTAATAAACCATTGAACCAAGGAAGCATATAACCAACAATATAACCCCCCCTTAAAGAGAACCTAAAAGCTATGGAGGCAGGAATTGTTAGATCCATAGATGAGACATTCTTGATGAGTAAAAGAGAGATTGCTAACATCAATAATAAAATATCTCAAGTTAATGTTTACAATGAGAGGTTGTCCTTATAAAGGAGATCAAAACCCTAAAAAAGGTCTAACCTAGGTTTTATTAAAATAATTCATTATTAGGTGCTTAAAGTTTGGCTTAAGCAACTAGAGTTAATTAAGAAATATCTAATTACTCTAACACCCCCCCTTAAGATAAACTTAGGGAGTAGCTAAAAACTTAGAA
Organism: Cupressus sempervirens; assembly: GCA_028749045.1. Taxonomy (NCBI): domain Eukaryota; kingdom Viridiplantae; phylum Streptophyta; class Pinopsida; order Cupressales; family Cupressaceae; genus Cupressus; species Cupressus sempervirens. The sequence goes on along the minus strand of CM053791.1, from coordinate 427,433,346 downwards.
ACTATTGCTGGAAGTAGAAATGGGTCCTGGAAAACAAAGCTTGATGAGGTACCCAAGCACAACCAAATCTTTGTAAAGAGAAGAAATAGAGAAAACCACATGGGAAAAACTCTACTCTAAAAAGAGATGGAAAATATGCTAAAAGAAACTAGTGAAGGACTGAAGAAGCCTCCAAATTAGGGAATGTCCCAAAAGATAGGAACAAAGATGATCAAGTAGAACACCATTGAAGCATGTAGAAGCTATAAAAATTTGTTGAAAAATGACTACTGATCTCCACTAAAATAGAACTTGACCAGGTAGAGAATATTGTAATCTACATTGAATCATGAGACAAACAACTGAACTTGAAAATACAGATGGTATAGAACACCAGAGCCTGAAGAGTTGATCAATCAAACCAAGGAAGCATGAGAAAAAATATTAGAATGTAGATAGGGTGAAGTGACAAGCAACTGAGAAAGTGGGCCAAAAATCTCCTACAACAGAGGAACCAGACACATTGAGAGTGAGGTACAAACACCTATAAAGGTAGGTGTCACTGATACATGATGGGGCTAATCTCATGGAAGGGACACTCACTTGACAAAGGAAGAGGGCCTAAATAGAAATCAACTATCCCCCCCATGGCACTTTATAAAATAGTGTGAGTATAACAAATCACAATGATGAAAAGGATACCAAAATGCAAGAAGTGACACTTTATCTCAGTTTGTTTGCAAAAATATGCTTGCAAATGATATCAAACAATGATCATAAAAGACATAAGACTCATACAAAAGATAGTACAACCCAAACTGAAATATTTGAAGCAAAAAAATTGATCCCCAGACCTGAAACAACTAGGATATCCACTAGAATGCAAAAACATAGAAAACTAAATAGAATGTTCTTGGAGTAGAATCTAGAACAACAACTAGCATCACTAAAAAGAGTGTAGAAATAACTTTGCAACAATATAAAGAAGTCCCAAATCAGAGATCAGATGCTCAAGATATGCCTCCCAGAGTGCAAAATAGAACATTTGGCTTTGACTACCAAAACAAGCAACCAAACTGCATCAAAACTCAAACAAGCCTGCACAAAGATCTCTATCTCAGAACCAAATTACTGATACATTTTTTGGATCAAAAAATATGTTTGTATGCTCAAGTTATAGAGAAAAAATGATAGGGCCCCTGCAAGATGAAAATAAAAAAATTTTTAAATAAAAAATAATTTAAAAACAAAAACTCCACAAAAATCACGCCACCACCACACCACTAGTGGAGCAATGGCTGGGTGGTGGTCAGGTGGAGGGAGGGTGAAGCTATGGCAAGGCCATGGTGGAGGCTACTAGCGGAGCCACTGCAAGCTAGTGGTAACTGCTTGTGGTGGCTATCAGCAATGACCGCAGTAGTGACTACTATCAGCTCCGCTATGGTTAGTTCATCGTCGTAGCTAAAAACTACCGCTGTTTGATTTTTTTATGAATTTTTTTATTTTTGCACCTTCAATTGTGTGTAGAGGTTGTACGACCTTGCCTGTCAAATTTTTTTTGCCTCCTGGGTCAACGTTGTCTAAATCGGGAAAATTTTATATGGAAACAGAGGTTTTGATGCCTTCTGAATCCATCTGTGAGGTGTGTTTGGCCTCAAACTACTCTAAAAATTAGTAACCACCCTATTTTCTTAGAAAAAACTTGAAAAAATACCATATCTGATATGCCAAACCCTCATTCTTTCTTATATCCAAATACTAAACAACCTACAAGAGACCTGACTCTAATACCATGTAGGATTTGAGAAAATATGCCAATCTTGGAGAAGAAAAAGACAAGAAGAGGCAATGGTTTGATCTAAAAAATATGAAAAGTGTATTCAGACAAAGAAAAATATTATTCAATGGATTCAAAAAATTACAAAGAGATCAATCCTTATAAAGGAGATCAAAACCCAAAAAGGGTAACCTAAATCTTCAAAAAGATAGGTTGCACATTATAATTAATAACATATTAGTTATATGCACCTATGAGATAGCTTAAGAAAACTAATAGGAAACTTATTTAATTAAATCAAAGTGATTTAATTAATAAGTGAAAATAACTAATTACTCTAACACTTGCATGGTCTACTCTCTTCTACATAATGTCCATGTGGGGAAGCATCATACTTTGTATATCTACTAATGTTTCTCTTATTTTGGCCTCTTCTCTCAATATCTCTACTTGAAGATGTGTCAAAATCTAACTTTTACAAAATGATTTGAACTAAGACTTGGATTGAGTGCTAATCGATTGGCACTATCCTTCAAGTCTATATCAATCTTGACCAGTTTATCTTTCATTTGCATGGTAATATTAGTTGTATCACTCAATTTTACAAATAGAGAAATAGCATATTGACAACATTTTATAAAGAAGAAATTAAAGTATATAATTTTACTTGATCAATTGCTATTTTTTGTGCTACACTTTCTAGCACTTTATTCTCAAATTTCCTTTCAATTTTCTTAAGGAGAATGTTCTTCCCAAATTTATTTTTAGGGACTGAGAGAGTCAATTCTTTAGTTTCATGATTTGTTCCATGGCCACACGTAGATCCAATTTTTCATTCTCGATTAATTTCTCTAGCTTGTGTACTTCCATTGTCTCTGATCTTTGGTCTCAAGTTACTAAACTTCTGATAAGAGAACCTTTCTCTAATACCAATTATGGGAAATGTAATACAAGCTAGATGGCTACGAGGGGGGGATGAAGCAAGAACCAATTAAAACTTCACAATCTACTTTATTATATTTCCTAATATACTTACATTCATGAAACTCAAAGCAATAAAGTAACATCACCATAACACTTTGACATAAGATTGGTAACCTAGAAAACCTCCAAGTAGAAGGTAAAAATGGGGTGGGGATGACACCCACAATGCTTCACTACTATAGTAATAAATTTTTAAATTTTTTTTTTTATGCAAACATGACAAGCCACTATAATATTTATTAATCTTATTCAACGAGGTCAACTGGGAAAGAATCAGTGAAGAAAACCCAGCATTGTCCCTAAAGTTTACATGTATGTATATATTAAAAGCAAATAATTACAAAAGGTTATCATCCATCTTAAGATAACCCACTCTAAGCTTCTGCATAATACATATACAATAAGTTTGGTAGTAAATAGACTTAGAGCCTCAACATTAGAGATATCTCCAATTGAAAAGAGTTAACTGCCGAGATGAACCATTGCTTTGCAATTCTACCCAAACTAAAAGAACACAAATAGAAGAGCTAGAGACCAAAAAAGAGAATTCCATAGTCAAATCATGAAACTAAGTTATGTATGAGCCAATCTAAATCAAAATTAGGCACACCAATTAAATCCCAACAATTCTATTCCAATGGTTGAGGAGTTACTGCCAATGCTTTCTGAGTGGGGGTTGAAACATTAGAATCCGACTGCAAATTAATCATGGTCATTCCAACTGACAAGATTCTTTCCACCACCCACTCACCCAAAAACTATGGATCAGAAGGCAAAGATTGTTTCAAATAACTGATATTACAGTTATCTATAGAATTCTTCATTGCCTTAAGAACAATATAAGATTCATGCTTTTGTAGGATTTGAAAATGTGAAAATAGACCACCTACTAAAGCCATACCATTTTATAAATCATATTTCTACATGGCCATTTCCAATTTATAATCTAGTAAGAAATGTGGTAGAATTGCCTTATGAGCCAAGCCTTGAAGTAACTTTGGAGATCGTAGAAGATCCATGGTATTAGATAGGAAAATAGATATGACCTGGGAGGGATATAAAAACACAAGTGCCAAGGGACAAAGAAGCTCCTCACCATTGATACACCGAATGGCTGAACTGATCGAGTGTGAGTTCATAGTGAACATTTGATTCAACACCTCATCCATTATATGCCTAGGAAGCACAACTTCATCTAAGGCCGGCTATAGCCAAATTCAAATTTTTTTTGGCATGACTAAATGATGTTGCATATGACATGTTGTGTGGGCCAAATCAATATCCCACCCAGAATTCATATTTGAATACAATCTTAGCTTACAGACTGAATTTGCCTAATTTAACATTAGTAGATATTTTTAGAGATGAAGCGATGAGACTTATTAAATAATCAAATTGCAAGTTGTCATTTAATCTCTCCAGTGATGTCCTAATCCTACTTGTAAATAGTATTGCAAACATTACTCATTAAATATTCAGATTTGATCACATGAAGTAATCGACCAACATGACATCAAAATTGAATATCATCAGATAATAAAAGATTTTGATCTTGTAAATTGTACTTTAGAGGACATGTCAGTGTAAATTCTCTAAATAAAAGCATGTGAAATTAAATTTTGCATATGACACCAACTTAAAAATAGGGTAACTTGGCATCTGATAAGCATAACTTGGCATCTAAATTAAAGACTCGATTTCTTAGCACTCAGTAACTCGACACTAATTACTTTCATTCCTACTCGGTACTTGAAAGGATCCTGTATACTCGACACTACTGAAGGACTCGACACCTGAAAGGATCTTGTATACTTGGCACTTGAAGCTTGAAGAACTCAGTATAGCTAAAGAACTTGGCACTAGTTATCAAATTTCCAACTCGGCACCTGAAAGGATCCTGAATACTTGGCATTACTGAAGAACTCAGCACTTGAAGCTTGAAGAACTCGACACAACTAAATAATTCAGCAGTAGTTATCAGAATGCCAACTTAGCACTTGAAAGGATCCTGTAAACTTGGCACTACTGAAGAACTCGACACCTAAAGCCTGAAGAACTCAACACAACAAAAGAACTTGGCACCAATTATCAAAATGCCAACTCAGCACCTAAAAGGAACCTATATACATGGCACTACTGAAGAACTCGGCACTGGAAGCCTGAACTCAGCACAACTAAAGAATTTGACTGAGGTTGACTCATAATGAAAAATACTAAGGAGCTCGACTCTTGAAGGATTATCCAAATCTCGGCACATGAGACAAAAATACTCGGCATCTTAAAATAACTTGCTAATCTCAAACATTACTACTATCAGCTACTGCCATGTCATCGTGAATAAGATTTTTTAAAACCTTATGTTGCTCAATAAAAGGTAGAGAATGAAAAGTAGAGACATTAACCCCATCACATCCTAAATTTGATAAAAAATCTGCAACTTTATTTCCTTCACGATAAGTATGTGAAAGGAAAACTTCCCAACATTCATTAAGGAGTCTCCAGATTTGATTGAGAACATACTTTAGTTTCCAGGAAATAATGCATCTATGAATACAAGCATCAATGATAACTGAAGAATCCCTTTCAATATGTAACCTATTAAGACAACCCTGTTTAGCTAATAAAAGCCCGACCAACAAAGCATGAGCCTCGGCAATATTGTTTGTGTCAATAGGTAGAGGAGATACTCTGATTACTACAACCTTACCAAAAGAATCTCAAATACAAACCCCAACACCTGAAGGACTAGGATTTCCTCTAGAAGCACCATTAAAATTCAACTTCCAAAAACCAGAAGATGGAGGTCTCCAATTGTTATTCTTGAGTAAGGTCCGAGCTGGCGAAGTACTATTTTTCCACACATTAGGAATAAATAATAATTTCCATTCCTGGACAAGTTGTGAATCCCAATGAGTCACAATCAGATTAAATTTAATCCTTTTCAAGCTGGAATTAGTCACTTCCAAGATAGATCTTTCAATACCATTTAAGACAACTTCTAATGGAAGGGATTTTTTTTCTAAAAATACACTTATTTCTTTCCCACCAAATAGCCCAAACTACCAAAGCTGGAACACATTTCCATAGGTTTGCAAACAATGATTTTTGATAAAGAATTGGCCAGGCTTGAAATAGATCCCAAAGCTTGTTAGGCAAGGGGGTAGAGTACATAAGCTTGCTCAAAATAAAGCACCGACATTGATAAGCAAATCAATAAGAGACAAACAAATGATCCACAATTTCATCCTATTCCTTACAAAGAACACATTTAAAAGGCTTAGCAATTTGTAATCTATTCAATCTGTCACTAGTTAAAATCTTGTGTTTTAATGCCAGCCATGTGAAACAACCTGCTTTAGGTAGAACTGTCAAATTCCAACAAAATGAAAAATCTTTGGACATTGGTTTATTCAAGTCATTTTGTTGTAGAATATCGTATCCCTCTTTCACTGAATACTTAGCATCCTTAGCTGGAGCCCAAAAAATCTGATCTTGGACATCAGAGAAGTAGACTAATCTTGAATTCAGAACATTTTGAAATTGGTTAATTTCCTAAAAATAAAGAGGCAACTTACTTGGGTCTTTCCAAACTATTTTATTTGAGAATTCAAAAACATATTCCACATATTGATACAACTAGGTCCCCCAATGGGTTTCCACAACTTGAATAATATTCAAAGAAAACCCACTTGTAGATAAGGGAGTTAGACCATTCTAGGAATCATTCCAAAAATTAATACTAAGTCCATTATGGACTTCCCAGGAAATATAATCAACTATTATTTTGCGCAAAGCTATCATAAAGTCCCAAACAACCAAACCTTTTGGAGGATTAGAAATCATTAAGACTCTAGAAGGATCATTGTTATCTAGATATTTTTGCTACATAATTTTACACCACATGGACTGAGACTTAGAATACATGTGCCAGATCAATTTCTCACCAAATGCCTCATTTCTAAATGAAAGATCATGGATTCCTACCCCACTAACATTAGGAGTGTGTGACATATCTTACAAGGAGATGAGTGGAATCTTTCGAGAATCATCTAGGTTACCCGACCAAAGGAAACCTTTGATCAATTTTTGAATTGTAACTAGTACTTTGGATAGAATCTTAAGGATAGCAATAAAATAGTTAGAGATAGTAGCTAAAATTTATTTAATCAACAAAATTCTTCCTACTAGTGAAAACCATCTAACTTTCCAAGATGCAATTTGACTATGGATATGCTAAATAACTACAGACCAATATGAAGATTTGTTTGAGCCCATGAAAAAAGGAATGCCCAAATAGATTAAAGGTAAGGAATCTTCTAAAAACCCAAGATCTATTTAACTTTATCAGAAATCAATTTGATAGTATTGAAAAAGTAAATCTTGGATTTCTGAGCATTAACCATCTGACCAGACACTACTGAATATAGGTCAAGTGTATACAAAATTTTTTGAGCTTCCTGAGCATTTGACAAGCCAAACAAAAGAGTATCATCCGCAAAAAGAGAATGTGTAATGGATATGTTTGTACCTAAAATGAGAACTTCTTTCCATTTATTAAGCAAGTGTTGATGAGAGATGGACCTACTAAAAGCTTCAGCCATAATAATAAACAGAACTGTAGATAAAGGGTCCCCTTGTCGAATCCCTTAAGTAGAAGGAAAGAAACCCTCAGGCTTCCCATTAATGATCAATGAAAACCAAGCCACTAAAATACAAGCCTTAATCCATTTGCACCAATTTTTTGAAAAGCCCAATTTGGCAACTGCTTGAAGTAAAAATTTCCAACTAACTCTATCATATGCTTTCATCATGTCTAGTTTTATGACAAAACTTGAAGTCTTGTTTAAATTAATAGAATGAAGAACTTCATGAGCCACAAGAGCCCCTTCCATGGTTTCCCTTCCCGGAACAAGTCCACCTTGCTCTGGGGAAATAATACATGGAATAAGATGTTGAATCCTAAGATATATGGCATTGGTAATAATATTATAGGATAAGTTGCATAAAGAGATTGGTCTAAAATCCGCAAAAGTTTGGGGATCCCTTAGTTTTGGAATGATAGAAATATTTGTAATATTAAAATATTTTAGCATGGATTTAGACCTTCTAGATTCTTCCACAGCTGCCCATAGATCCCAAGCAATTATATTCCAACAACTTTGATAAAACAAAGTAGAAAAACCATCTGGCCCAGGAGCTTTGTTAGGCAGAAAAGGAAAGACAACTTTGCAAATTTCTTGAATAGTAAATGGAGCCATCAAAATATCATTTTCCTTTTCTAAAACCACTGTTGGAATGGAATCAAGGAGTTCATCAATCTATGATGCGATAGGGGAAGGGAAAACATCAGGAGCAAGAAGATTCTTGAAAAATTTAATACCTTCACTCCTGATAAGATTTTCATTAGTCAGGAGGGTACTAGAGGCATCTTTGATATGAAAAATTCTATTGTTAGTTCTTTTGTGTTTGGCTAAATTGTGAAAGAACTTAGTATTTCTATCTCCATCCTGAAGCCATAATTCTCATGATTTTTGTCTCTGGTACATCTCTTCTCTAGAACACAATTCCTCCCATTGAACCTACAAATTCTTTTGAAGAGAATAAGTTTCTTCATTCATGCCCTCTTGGATAATTTGGTTGTAAACTTCTTCAAGCTGATCTTTGACTATGACCTGTTGATGAAACAAATTTTTGAAAACTTGTTGGTTCCAAATTCAAATTCAAAATTTGATATATTTCAATTTCATTGCAAGCTGATGCATTTTCCATCCTTCTAATGGAACTTCATTCCACCATTGTTGAATATTGTGTAAAAAACTTGGATGCCTGAGCCACATGCTTTCAAATTTGAAAGAAGAATGAAAGCGTTGATCAGACCAATTGTTATTACAATTGAGATTTAATGAAATAGGAAACTGATCAGATCCTTGTAAAGTAAGGATGTTTGAAGAAATATCTGAACAACTCAGCTGCCAATCTTTAGATAAAAGAAATCTATCTAGATGAGCAACAATATTTGCAAAGCCATATCTCTTATTAGTCTAGGTAAAAAATCCATTACTTGGTTTAACATCCATCAAATTGTTATTATCCACAAAAGCATTAAAATCTTGAAGAGTTTTAGAGGGGGAGATAATACCACCAGTTTTTTTTGATTGGTCTAATAAAGCATTGAAATCCCCACCAATAACTACTTGCTGTTGATCTTGCAATTGAAGGGAAAGTGTGATAGACTCCCATAAATAGGCTTTCTCCAAGGTTGATGCAGGTCCATATACATTAATCAGGATAAAAGAAATATCAAATGCAGTTATTTGGATCAATTGCCAATTACTTTCTTGTCAAAGAAGCTGAGAGTTAACTATGAGAGGATTCCAAAAAATTGCTAAGTCTCTAGAAGCACCCAAACCATGCATATGATATGCTTTCCATTTTTTCCAAGATGCAATGATTTTATCAAAATTATTTTGAGACAACTTGGTTTCTTGTAATAAAATAATGTCTACCTGCAAAGAATCAATTACTTTTCTGATTCTTTGACTTTTGTCAAAGGCATTTAAGCCTCTGACATTCCATGAGATGATCTTCATTGATGACAAGGAGAACACCTAGTTCTCCTTGTCGATCTTCTAACAACAGTAAAATTGTCAGCCAATGTAGTTTGTATACTTGCAGTGATTTCTTTCTTAATTTTGGAGCCCTTCTGTCTACCTCTAGCCTTTGGTATTTTAGTAAGAGGAGTTATTGTAGATGAAGTCTACAAAATAGATAAAGGATGGAATTTAAAAGTATCTTGCATGGGAGAATCTTGAGACTAAGATTGTAGAGGAGACAAAACTGTAGATTTCTACACTAGTTGATAAATATTAGTCTCTATTCCCATGGAATCTCCAGACAGTGAATTGATAATTCCTACATCAGAATCCTGAGAAAAATTGTTAAGAACAGTCTGATTGTTAGAATATTTAATAACATTCAGTTTGTCAAGCGTCTAACTAGGAATCAAATTGTTCCAAAACTAAAATTCTCAAAGCAAATTATCAATCACAAGTGATTTATAGTCCTCATCCTGCAAGCCTTCTTCTTTTGCAATATCAAAAATAACAGAGGTAGTAATCTCAGATAAAATTTGATCACAAATAAAAGTCAATATGATAGGAGAAGGATAAATGGAAAGACACCATATAGGCTGCTTTAAAATTGACAGTGGAAAACTTCTATTCTAAAAAGTGATCAAACTGGAAGACTTTGCAACTACACATTGTTGAGGATTTGTCAGTGAGTGCAAATTTGATCACACACTTATAAAGGAATCCAATAGAGAAGAAGGAGCATATTCCAACATGAGAAATTTACTATTGCAGCACACACTCTTGAGAGAAGCAAAGAGCCAAAGAAATTGATGGAGGAAGACTAGGAATGAATCTGACATAACTTGAACTACAACTGTATTCTCTTCATAAATAGAGTTATCTATTGGATAATCTAAATCCTTTTGCATGATAACAATGTCAGAGATGTTGCTATTCTTCACTAAAATTTTCATAGAACAAGCCTTAGGATCTAAACAATGGTATAAAAAAACTTGTAACACATTATCTTGACTAGTTTGGCACATATAGCTGAAATGACCAAGATTATCTTGGAATTTTAGAACCACAAAAAAATCTTGCACCTTAACTGATTGTATCCATTTTCCCCATTTGGATATGAGAGCTATAGATTGATGAAATGAATTTCTACTCAATAAACACACCCTAACTTCCAAGTGAGGGTATTCATATGGAATCAAATCATGTTTCAAAAAAATGCCCAACTTGTTAGCAATGATTTCCAATATCTCAGGATCACGGTACTCCAAGGGCAAAGAAGGAAAAGAAATCCAATATGGAAAAAATTAGATATTGATATCTTTGGGATTAAAATTTGGTATCCACAACATGATGTATAATCCCACACCCTGACAAAACTAACCCTTTTGCCTATTTACAGCATCTCTATCTTCTTTTGAATTAAAAATGGCAATAAAGAAATTGGATTCAGAATCATGATAAAAAATATCTATAAGTCTAGACCAAAGATTGAAAGCCCAATTTTTAATATCTAAAAAAGATAACGAATTAGAGGAAAACTTACCTATGAGAGCTTTCTGCTGAAGAGTGGACCAAATTTTCTAACATTTGATTTGGAAAAGTGACATGCAGCTGTTGTTGGAATGAGTGTAGATCTTGATCCAAATTTTTGTCCACATTATTCTGGGATTTCTCTTGACTATTATCCTATAATGTAGATTTATGTGCAACTTGTTGATGACCTCAAGCTATCTTACCTTGATCTTTTTTCCTCCAGATCTTATTTGGAATGAGGGGGGCTCTATTTGTTGTGGAATCTAGCTTCTATCGAACCAGAACATTTTGGATCTGAATAATTTGTATTTGAATAGAATGGCTAGGAGGAGCACCTGGACATATATCAAATATAGGTTACTTTTTGAAATTCAACCTATTATGATTCCTTTGTGCAAATGTAGATTTATGATGCACCTTCATAATAGGCTGCTAAAATGAACGAGCCATTGAAGGATTATTAGGCAACAAATAATCTCACCGAAAAGAATTTGAAACTTGAGGTTGCTGATGGTGATGAGATGATTCGCCCTTTCCAAAATAGGGAGAGGGCCCAAATTTAGCAATCACTGGATATTGAGATGTCTGATCATGATACCTAGGGTTAAGGGAAAATGGCTTTGCAGGTTGAAAAATTGCTTTCCCTTTGAAGATTGACTTATGGGAAGTGTTTAAAACCCTATTTGAATTAATATCTCTGAAAAAACATCTCTGAAGTGGAAAAGGATTTGATTTGGAGTAAGCTTGACACTTGTGCAACTTGAAAATGCCTTACACTTGGTTGATATAGGATGCTCATCCCATTGTAATCAATTGGAGAACATGGGTGGTTTGGTTCACACTTGTCTACGAAGTTCTCATGCTGAAATAGGAATGCTTTACTAACATGACTTACATTGAAACTTAGTAGAAACCATCAACTCAGTTGCCACTGCAAGTTAGGTAATATTGCTTCCTACATTCTCGGTTAACACTATTAACTTGGTTCATTTGTAATTCCTTGTCTAGAGATCCTTGCGAAAAAGATAAATATAAGCCAATATAAATTTTTTTTTTTAAAGTATGGAAGTAGATGACACTCAATATATGAGGATCATAAAGATCATAATAGAAGACTAAAAAAACACCCAAATGCCCATACTGACCAAGAAAGATGAACCACAAAATAGTGCAATCAAATTTGAATCTGAGACATTCTAAATTCAAAATTCAATCCTAAGGGATTCAATAACACTAAATTCACCTAGATAGGTCTTTCCAAGACCTAGGTGATACTTTAATTCAACACTTTGTTATACTTTCCAATATCATACGACATTTCTAAAGAAGGAGCATGATACTTTTAGCATCTAGGTGACACTTCTCATGAAGTTGTGTGATACTTCATAAGTATCATAAAAACTTTCTCCAATGGGCATGTGATACTTCAAAGTATCACATGATAGATTTTCTATGGGCATGTGATACTTTCTAGTATCACACAATTCTTCTTCTTTGGGCATGTGATACTTAAAAGTATCATCCAATACTAATGCATGATCACCGAGGAATACAAAGAAACACTCCAATGCAAATAAGGGAATAAAACAAGAAGTCATAACCTCCACACCATAGAATAATAGATAAATAGTTGAGGCATAGAACTACAAGATGGATACTGCATGTAACCATCTAACATAGGAGTGAGAGGAAAGAATTGAAAGCAACATCACGATGTACTGAAAAAAAAAACTAAGTGCATGGTTCCTCCCAACTGTAATAGTATCATAAAACCTCAAAGGTTCTAGCCATCCCCACATGTAACATCCCAAATTTCCTGCTAGATAGTCAATGTTGTCTTATAAGGACACCACTACTAAAGAATAATAACATCATAAGAACAAGAAATCTAACATGCTAAACTAAAAGCAATAGATACTCCAACTAAGTAGATAACATCATCTAATCATATGCTAAAACACTATAATAAGGGAAAACATCAATAAAATAACATCATCTAAACATGATATACAAGCATTTCAATGAAAGCATAAATCACAAGAAAGAATACTATGGAACCTGAAGTACCAAGTGAAAACATCCAGCAATGGTTGCACTAAGACAATAGACCATCTTTGTACACTAGTCTCCAATAGTGGTATAGGTAGCTATGGCTCCCAACCATGTGAAACTCATAGGTCCAATCCCACCATGGTGATCAAGATAATGATCAAACCACAAATACACATTAAAAAAACATCCATGGTTAACACTTATGCCAGACAATAATGATGATTGAAACCAAGATCAGAGAGAGTGCATAAACTATAGGTCCTAGTCAAATACTCAATGGGCTACTATCATGTAGGGGATGACATCATGAAGAATCGTTTGGCATCAAAAAGCCCAAGCTTGGATCGTGTAGATTCAACTAAATAGAAGGCTCTAGCACAAAACTTTTCATTATCATAAGTTTTATTAACACCAAATGTGTTATTTAATTATCACTTGATAAAGCTTCCTCTACCAACCCTTTGGGCACAATGATCACTAGGCTATGAGATAGAAACCCCCTCCATATGCTACCCTACCCTACCCTTGCTCATCAAATAATGAGTTCTTGTAGACATGCATATTCCCAACCTAACCCCAAACAACCATAACTCACAGAAGTACCACGAAATATCAGGCCTCACAAGTCACCCTATAAATATATGCATACATACTCATGTGTGGTGCACCACCATCATGAAGGTCATTACACAAGGATTGGATGAGAACACAAGAAAAATATGCTCAACTAAAAATAGACTCAAGAGGACAGATGCAACACACATCCCAATGCAACATAAAAGTGCAATAATTCTCTCACTGACATCCAAATGGATGATCCAATTCCATGACCAACATCATACCAAGAACACCTTAGAAAATAGGATTGCAAGAAAAATGAGGTAAAAAATTCAAAAATTGGAAAACATCAAAACTAAACCCATTTGGTCTTTGGGCACAAAAGCCTTGAAAATCTAATAAATTTTGGGTTTAGACACCATATACATAAACAATTAGCATAATGGTGCAAAACCACAAATCCTCATCCCAAAAACTAGGAAAACATTCATACCTGACCAACTGGGTAGAACCAAAAACTAGAAATAGGGGGGAATACTAGTTCTCAGCCTTCAAACAAATAGCTATCAGGGAAAAAAAAAAAAAAAAAAAAAAAAAAACCTAAAATAGAGCTAAAACATGAAAATGAGAGAGCCCTACCTAATAGCCAAAAGGGCTAAAATAAAAAATAGCTAGGTAAAATAAATAATTTGTAGATATAACTATTAATGAAAGAAAAATAGGGTCTCCCCAATCTAGATCGAATAAGTCCATCCTCAAAAAGATCCCATGTTGGTAGCTCCACAACAAATAGAAATGCAATCCTTTAGAAAAAGGATTTCAGAAAAAGCTCTCAATTTTTCAAATTATGAAAGTGAGAAGTGAGAAATTAAATTCCTCTTTCAATACTTATTCACTTTTTGAGTGAATAATCAATTGGGGCAAATCACCAACCAACCTAGTTAAAACCCTCATTGACCCAAATAAAAAATAGGCTATTCCTAGTAATAGGAATTCATCTATGGCAAAGTTGCTAGAAATTAAATATCAATAAAATTTAAAGCATAAAAATCCAAAATCATAGAAATTTCCTTAACAAAATTTGTAACAATATGAAATTATAAATGCACAAACACACTTATTGGTCTAATCACATAATGCAAATGATTTCATATTTAAAAAATCACTTGAAGATTTAATTAAACATTTAAATAAGATACATTGACCATATAGGGATGACATTGGTAAAATATGAATACCTGAATCACTAACTCCATGTGCCACTGCCAAGGATATAATTCATCCACACTAAAATACATGATCAAGTACAATTACATATAAGATCATAACTAAAGAAATAAATGCATTAAATACCTAATTTAACCATTTATTCAATTATACTGAAATAATCCATTTACATCACTCATGTTCACATAAATTATAATGAAACAAGAATGAAGTAAATCACCATAACATAAAATGTATCAGATAAAAAAATTAAAGATATTTCCAAATACTAGATAACTAGACATAATCATAGACCTACTATCATCTCAAAATAGCATCAACATGCAAATATGATACATAAACAACATAGTAATGAAACATCTAGGGTACTGAAATCAAGGTATAACATCTGACCCTCGAGTCATCTCAAAAGTAACATAACATGAGTATCAATAATCTCATGAATCAAAATATAACAAGGTTCAGACTAAAAACACGAAAGGTACTATATCCTCCCCCACTAGCATAAGCTTGCTTCTAAATGCTGATAAATAGATAGGGGTACAATCCTCTCAATTGTGTAGCATCTTCCTAAGTCATAGAGGTCTCATCACTCGGGTCCCACTAGAACCTTACCTACTTAATGTCCCAACCTCTCAAAGTCAACCTCTGATATTGAAGGAAACATATGGGCTCCAAAGAAAGCTTTCCATCCTAGTCGATAAGAAAGAGGACTAATCATCTTGAGGATCTCAAATGGTCCTACAAAACATGGTGCCAACTTAGAGCCTTTCCCATAATGGATGGGACTCTTCCTCAGTTGCACTCTCAAAAAAAACACTCTCACCAGTGGAAAAGTGATGATCCAACCTATGGGCATCTGCATACTTCTTCTTCCTATCTTGGGTAGTAACCAAATACTCCATAATATGAACAACCTACTGCTCCATATCTTGGAACATCTCTGGATCAAAAAGAACTTGATCCTCTAAATGATCCCAACTCAAAGGGGTATGACATGGTCTACCATACAAGGTTTGAAAAGGTGACATGTGAAGAGAATTGTGATAACCATTGTTGTATGAAAAGTTAACAAGGTATAAATAATCATCCCACTTTACCTACTTGTCCATCATATACATGCAAAACATATCTTTAAGAACTTGGTTTAGTCTCTTATTCTAACCATTAGTCTCTGGGTGATAAGCCAAACTAAAATTGAGCTATGTGTCCAAAGTATGCTAGAGAGATGTACATGGTGCTGAAGTGAGCACTAGACCTCTATCTAAAATGATCCTACAAGGGATCCCATGCAAACAAATAATATCCTCCAAGAAAAAATGCACTACAAAAGAAGTTGTATAGGATGCTCTCATGGGTGAAAAATGTGTGACCTTGGAAACTTATCCACTGTCACCATAATACAATCATGAAATCATGATGACATATGTAACCCAATGATGAAATTAGTAGATATCATATTCCATTTCTACTCTAGAATGACATGTGCTTGCAAAAGACTCGTCGGATGCTGATGCTTTGCCTTCACTCTCTCACACTTGAGACATTGAGCAACAAAATAAAAAACATTGTGCCTCATCCCTACTCAAAAGTACAACTATTTAAGATAATCATGCATCTTCTTGATGCTGAGATGTGTAAAATATGGTGCATGATGTGCTTCTAACAAAGCCAAGGTATGAAGATCACTAGAAATAGGTACATAGATATGCCCCAAGTGTTACAACAGTCCATCAAAATCAAGAAAATAACCTAAAAATCTCCCCTCAAGGGTATATCTAGACTTAATCTCTACCCTAACCTCCTAATACCAGGTGTCACTAGGCAAGGCCCCCAGAATATAGTCTCACAAATTCACTCCTAATGACAGCACTGATATCTCATGTCACCTCCTATTCAAGGCATCCACAATAAAATACTCCTTCTCCTTAACGTAGTGAACATAAAATTCATATTCACACAAGAACTCCATCCAACAATTTTTGTTGTGTATTTAGGTTTGACTAAGTAAAGATATACTGCAAGCTCCTATGATTGCTATGAAACTCAAACTTGTGTCCCAAAAGGAAGTGTCTCCAATGAACAAGCACATGCACTATGACCAAAAATTCCAAATCATGAGTGGGATAGTTAAGCTCATGGTCCTTGAGTTTTCTAGACTCATATGGAACCACTAGACCATACTATATCAACACTACACCCATGCCTTCCAATGAAGGATCTGTGCAAACCATGAAATCACCTAAAGGATTAGGCACTCCAAGGACTAGTGCACTATTCAAACACTCCTTAAGAGCATTAAATATTTTTTTTCACTGGTCTAACCAAACATTCTTTTTCCCTTTCCATCGAAGAGAAATGATGATATGAGTGACTTGCCAGAAATCCTTCATGAAGCGATGGTAGTAGCCCGCCATTCCCATGAAACTATGTACCTTTGAAACATTAGTGGGTACCAATCAATGTATAATAGGACAAATTTTCTTCAAATCCACTACAATACCATCATCAATGATGATATGCCCCAAATACTTCACCTTCAACTGAAAGAATCCATATTTACTAAAGTTTCCTTACAACTCATGGTCTCTCAAGCACTGGAATACCTGATGTAAATGGACCTCATGCTTCTCAATAATGTTTGAATAAATCAATATTTTATCTAGGAACACAATGACACACTAATTGAGGTACATGTGAAATACTCCATTCATGAAACTCATGAACAATGATGGTGCATCAGTCAACCTAAAGGGTACAACCATGAACTCGTAATGCCCATACTATGTACAAAAAATTGTTTGATGAATGTAAGCCTCTTGGATATGAAGTTGATGGTATCTCAACTTAAGATTAATCTTTAATAATGTTAGAACTCCCTTCATCTAATCAATCAAGTCATCTATCCTTGACAAAGGATATCAATTCTTCATCGTCACCTTATTCAATTGTCAGTAGTCAACACATGAATGCAAGGAACCATATTTCTTCTTCACAAAGATGACTCATACAGCCCTCAAGGATACACTATGATGAATATGGCCCTTGGCCAACAATTCTGACAACTACAATGTGAGTTCACTCAACTCCCAAGTAGTCATGTAGTAAGTAGCTCATGAAATTGGTATAAGATCAATCAAAAAGTGAATGTCATGGTATGGTGGCATAAAAAGTATCTATTTAAGAAATACATTTGCATACTCACGAAGGAGTGGATGATCATCAAGTGTCACTACACAACTCCTAGCTTCCTCAAGATCAGTAACAAATACAACAAACATCTGACAACCCTTCCACATACTCTACTTTAGCTAATTAGTTGAGATCATCTAAAGTGAGACTGGTCTCTGGAATCCTAATAATTCCACTTTCCCACCAATGTCATCAATAAACTATACTAACTTACAATGGAAATCTATATTTTCCTAATTGGTTTCTAACCAATCCATGCCTAAAAAAAATTCATACAATCCAAGAGGTAGGATACACAAATCTAGTGTGGTGGTGAAGGTTCTCAAGTCCAAAATACAAACATTGAACAAAGAGTCTACAACCACTTTGGAGCCCATGGCTAACTCAACCTGCCACCTATTAACCTAACATATTTCCACTAGGCCACATCATTAATCAAGAGATGGTAAAATAAAAGAATCTAACCCACTTGAGTCAAATAGAACTAAAACTAAAATATCACACAATGTACTTCTAGACTCAACTACCATACCTTTTTGCTAAACTTGGTCATTATCAACCACCACAAAGACTCAATGACTCCATCTTGCATCTCCCATAGTAGGCTCCAATAAAGCTACACTCTTGCTATTTCCTATAGATGGTTTTATAAGACACCCAAAAGATTTATGACTAGGATGGCCACAAGAATAATAATTTCCCACATAGTTGGACCCTGTACCATGACCACCTTGAGTAGCACTAGGATAAGGTACACTACCCAAAAATAGTTTTGTTTACCACTTAGAGGAGGTAAATCATGCTAATTTTTCTATCCTTAGCCTTGGTCACCTCCTTTCTTTCTAGAGGTACTTGTAGAATATCCACCCTTGTTCCAACACTTCTTATTCTTAAGGTGATAACCACCCTGAGAGGGTGTTGACTAGGTCTAGCCCTTTCCTAAGGATTGAGAATATTATGCATCCCACCCCAAAGGTCATGCACTTTAGTTCTAAGAACCATATTTTCTACTGAACTCCCCGGTCACATTACTCTCTAAAATTGTTTCCTTTTCCATGGCATGTGCAAGTGTCCTTGGCTAGTGAACATAGATGTCCCCAATGATAGAGTCCCAAAGGCCCCTAACCAAATGCTATGTGAGGAGTGTGTCATCATGCTAGTAACTTGAGTACTATCTCAACCCAAGGAAACACTTCCCATACTAATTTACTCTCATATTCCCCTACTTGAGCTCATGAGACTCACCATTACTAGCCTTATAGTACTATGGATAAAGGAATTTCTTACCTCAAATATCTCCCAAGTAAGATTTGCCACATTGATATGAAGCTTGTTACACTCTATATTCCACTATATGGAATCATGTTCCCTCAATTACATGATAGTGCAACAAGCCTTCATGTTTCTCTCATAAGGTAGTAAGGAGAAGCACCACCCCATATCTAGTAACTAGGTCTCATCCTTGTGTCATATCTCATTGCCATCAAATAGTAGTGGGTTGGATCACTTATATTCATACATCATTTCAACCTTAGTGAAATCATCATAATCCCAACCATGACCCCTCCATTGGTACCTTCTTCCATTTGAAGCTGTATGAGAATGTTCGCACTCATGATCACATTCCTCTTCCTTATGGTTCAAACTTGTGGGAATCTCCATGATAAGATTCCTCTTCGTGATCATCATCACATTGGTTTTCCTCAACATGAGGTCCTGACTGAGATAGGATCTCTTGTAGCACCAACATCAATTCTCCAATGCCACCCTATTCATTATTACCTTTTCCTCCCTATCCACCTTTATGTTCATCTTCTTGGTGTTCCTCATCATAGTTATTCCTTTGATTACCACCCTAATGACAAGATCTATGTATAGGAGGTGTCAATATGGAGTCACATGATAAGGGTCATAAAAAAAGTTAGAAGCATAGATTCATAAGCATGAACCCCAAAGAGATATCATGATAAGAAAACATAAGATAGGAATACACAACAAAAACCTCAAACATAGTGGAAGCATAACACAGAGATCACAATGTTGCAACATGGACTTTGATACTAGATGTGGTGCCCCATCCAAAGATCCTTGGAACAAGGATAAATATAAGCCAAGTTAATTTTTTTGAAAAAGACAAGTATGGAAGTACATGAAACTCAACATATAGGGATAAAAAAGATCGCAACAAAAGACTAAACAAACACCAAAGGATCTCCAAATGCCACTACTGACCAAGAATGACGAACCACAAAAGAACACAATCAAATTAGAATCTAAGACATTCCTAACTCAAAATCGTATCCCAAGGCATTCAAGAACACTAAAGAAGGTAACAAAAAGGATTCTTGTGAACATGTATATCATGTATTTCCATAAATGACAAAAAATACATATCACTATTAGCCAATTGTCAGTAATCTCCCCATTTGGCATTGATGGAAACAAAATAGGGAAAAGTGGATAAGTGAAAAAAAAAACTAAACAAAATATAAACATTACATTTAATCAATAAAAAATATTAGAATGTCAAGATTTTTTCCAAAAACTATCAAAACTATTGTCCTTCCTCATGCTAATATTATCTTCATACAATGATACAAAATATTCTTCAAGTTATCGATATCTTTGGTCCATTTCTCTTTGGCAGATTCAACTTATGTGAGAATTATACATAAAGGATATGATGCAATCTCTACTACATTTATATCTGAATACAAAAATTTGAATATGTGTCCTTGGCCTTGATACATTACTCTAGCTATTTCTCAATAAAAGATAATTTTAGAGAAATGGATTCTCTAAAATCAGACGTTCTCTTCAAAATATGCTCTTTCTAAAGTTCCAATTTCTTGATGTCACTGAGAATACTGGCAACTTTACCTTCAAAATCATCTACTTTACAAGATGCATGTTGGATTTGTCTAGATAAAGCCTCTAGCTCACTCATCTTTTTCTCTATCTAATTGTCAATCTCTTTAGTCAGTTTGTATGATAAGATGCACTTAGCATGCAAAGTTTTTCCTTCTTGCTAGTATTTCTAAATTTCTTTTACACAACTATCAAGATTAACTAAGCAATTCTTGATATTCTAGTAGATGATGTTAAACAAGTTAACATCATGGGAAATTTGAGCTTTCACATCTACACCATTAAAAAAATTTGTAAATTCTTCACCAAATGATTTTAGCACTACTTGTGCCCTCTATTTAAGATTTGGTTTTATATGTTGAAATGCCAATGTACTATGTAGTTTATCTTTCACTTCCATTAATGATCTATGTAAACTTTTCACTTTCCTATTCTTCTTAATTAACTTGGTCAGGGATGAGATTAGATCTATTTGATCATCATCATTGGCAAATAAACTAGTAAGAGAGAGTGGAGTAGATGAACTAGATGGTTTAGTCTCATCTTCCCTCAGCTTATTTGCTACTTCTTTAATTCTTCTCTCTTCCTCTTCTTTCTTTTCTCTTTCCTCTCTTTCTCTCTTCTCTTCCAATCCTTTCTTTTCTTCTTCCTTAGTTTTCATTTTCCTCTATTCTTCTGTAATCCTTCTCTTATCTTCATCTTCCTTTCTTTTCTTATCTTCCTTAAGTAATTGTTGCTTGGCTTCTTCTATTTCCTTCTTTTGTACTTCTAGTAGCCTCTTCTCTTCTTCAATTTGTTTCAACTTATCCTCAATGTCTATAGTGTCTAGTACATTTGGTTTGGAACCGCCAAATGGATTGGTATCATCAATGTTGATGGTAATATTGGTTTGATCAATTTACATAGTGTCACCACTTACTAACAATTCTGAGGTTCTAGGAGCTAGAGGAGGTGTTATTTCTATTAGCATTTGACTAATTGTTGTTTTAGTCTCACTCCTTTACTTGTCCTTTTCACTAATCATAAATAAAAATGGCCTCAATTTATTCCTCAAGTATAAAGTGGAATTATTTAATAATCTTTTGATTTCATCTTCATTATTAGCCTTGCAAATGGTTCCTAGCATAGACTTCCAAAGTTCAAGGTCTTCTTCCCTTGTAGGAGCCTTCTTCTAAATAAGTCTCTCATAGACTTTCTTGTTTATAATATTCTCAAGATCTTTTAATTTCAAATTATTTGATACAATATATCTCACAGTAAATATATATATCTGATCATTCTCAAAATTATTGAATAAATCATAGAACTTGTTCATCTAAACAAAGTTACCTTCATTTTTAATCATTTTGTTGATCTTCTCAATCTTCAACTTCCAAGGTTGTCAAGTTTTGCCTACTACTTACTTAGGTGGAGTCACATTTCTTGCTTGCTTGGTTTCCTTTTCCTCATCGTCTTCATCACTAGATTCAATTGTCAACAATGGTTTTTGTCTCTTTCCCAATCTTGTGGCTAGCTATTTGACTCTCTTTGACTTTGTAGATACTACTTCCACTAATCTCTCAGACTTTATCTTCTACTCGTTGAGCTGAACATTGAATATTGTTGCATATGGAATGCTCTATTCCAAAGATGTCTCATCAAATGATATTGAAAATGGTTGTATGTTCCATACACCTTTCTTCATTTTCTCATAGCCTCAAATTCACTCTCTATCATTCTAGCCTCTAATGATGTGTTCTTCATTATTGACTCAACCCTTTTTATGTGATGCCTTCTCCAAGGTTGCTTGATGAGCATGTTGAGTGATCTCATCATATGTACCAAATTTGTACTCTATGTTTTCTCTATCTAAATTTAACAAAATATCAATGTAACCAACTACAACATCAGATCATTCAAATCATAGCTCAAGGTATCTAGAAATGTCTCCCAAGGTTCCACTGCTTGAATATAAGTGTGATCTGTGTCAACTAAAATCAATATTTCTTCCTTGAATCTATCAACAATTGTAGGTGTAATTCTAAATCTTTGATTTATCTTATTCTAAAATGTTCTCATTATTAGGTTGCCACTATCCTATATTTTGTTTGTAGGGTGCCTTCTACATGCCTCTATAATCTTCTCCATTGTGCATCTATCACTACTCATTATGTTTGTAATTGATAAGTAGGGAAATCTTTTCAGTACATGAAAGAATATGTGATTTATAAATGATTGGAATCTAAATGCACCATTCTTTGTCCTTTTTATCTTTTCAAGGTTTTCTAGGAGTCGTATTCTCAGTATTTAACTAAGATTCACTTGCTCTTTTTCTACACATGTCTTATATGCATCATAAATTAATCCTGTCGAAAGTTCATCTATATTAGAACTTGCACCAACTGAGTAAGCAATAATTCTGCTTAGAAATATCACAACATCTTTCTTGATGGTGATGATCACCATAGCCTTTCCATTGTACACTACCTAAGTATAAATTTTAAATTTCTTCTTGACCATTTTATCTCATATAGGTACACTACCTTGTTTGCTAAGACTGGTTACCTCATGAATAAGGTTGGCAGTAATGTCTACTACATTATCTTGCATCCATAACATATCATCATGTATACTTCTTAATATAATCTGTGTCCATTCATCTATATCTAACTCATGGTAGAAATGATACTTAAACAAGTCTAATTCCCTTAAATGTTCAAATCTAGGCTTCACAGTCATGTCATGGTTAAAAACTAGTTCCATGTCTTTGTTCATGTATTTACTACCAATCAACTCAAACTTGCTATTCAAAGAACTTCCTACATCTTTAAGATAAATTACATTGTTTAGAGTGATAGACAATGTTGAGTTAGGGTTTCCTTCATTAGGTTGTATGGAAACAATATTTAACTTAGGTCTATCCTCATTCTCAACACTATGAACTAATGACATATCCATGATTCTATCAATTATGAAATTTTACTGAACAATTTGTGGATAAAATGATAAAATACCTCTTTCCCTAAATAGGGTTTCTTTGAAATCACTCTGACAAGTCACTTTTGAATGCTCTTTTCTTTAGATGTGTTCGTAATGAAGTGAAAATAAATTTTGTACTCTACTTATCCATCAACTTGAATTTACATTAATTGCATCTTTTGAAAATGTGAAAAAGATGTCAATTATGTTCTGTAATCAAATAACTGTTAAGAATCATCTATTTATATGTCACACCTAAGTTTTACTTTAGCCACCCTCCATCATGATAAACATCCTCAAGACCTCACACTACATGGTTCCATAAGAGATCAAGATAACCACACCATTATTCCTCTCTCAAGGGTACTTTGTCAATTTTTGAGAACTATCTATTCCATCATGAAAAATACACTTGAATTGTCAACCCAAGGATTTAGGACTTGATATGGGTCAGCATGATATGTGCACTAAGTTCCTTAAAAAGTCTCAAAACCTATGCTATAGGAAAGTAAAATGCATGAAAGGAATATATACTACTGATACAGAATAGTAAACACACTTAGACTAAAAATCAATAACTATAAAAACTTTAGAAAAGGAATTTTGAACTAGTTGGCAATTCAAACATCTACTATGATCATTTTCCACAAGTGCTATAGGAACTTTCACAATTACTATGCTATAGGACCAATATAGTAAATCTATCTTAAAATAGGAAATTTTAGGAAATGAATCTACTCCACCTAAATCTATTACACCTCCCAAGTGGGACCCCTTGGCTAGCTTCAACTAACTAAGAACACAATAGGTATTCCAAAATCACTTTCTCATTAGAATACTTCTTTGATTACATAACTCGATAATCCATGAAGAACATGAAAGAGAAACTTCTAAATCTTAAACTAGTAATGTTCTATTAAGTTTTTCCATTCCCTTCAACATGATCCCCTCTTCCTTATATATAGGGGATTCGATACTTATTACAAACATAACATAAAAGCTCAAACAAAAATTGCTTGAAAAGAAGGCAGAATGTCAACCATGACATAAAACATTGATTAAGTTATAGAATAATAGTTCGCATTAAATATAGCAGGTCATGTCTTCCTAAATTTTCTAGAACAATTACTCTTCTTCCAGACATGGCTTATCATCTAGAACTGATTTGTACTTCTTTTTCGATGAAAAATTTTCATTACTTCCTCCTTTAATATAGTGATCAACACTTCTTGCACTACTTCCCTAAAAATTAGAAACATTTAGAAGATATACACAACAACATTTCTACTCTTACTCAAATATTAGAACATAGCTTAAAACATTTATATGAAATACTACACATTATGTATAATATTAAGCAAGCTATGTCATATCCACTATCCATAAGTTTAATACATTCCAACTGTACTTGGCATAAGTTCACAAGATATTTAAAATAAATATGTTGGGAATGTTTTTTCCACAAGGCTCAAAGAGTAATTTCAAACTATATAAAAACTATATCAAATTTGAGACATTGAAATGTCTCATCGTCTACCTCCCACTCTGAAAATGCTTGTCCACAAGCATTGTACATCTTTTCTATGGCTATAATATCTCTTATTGTAGTCTTCCCCTATTTTCCACTTTTGGAGGTGTAGAAATATCCTTTGGTTTGTCTCCAATACTCACCGAAGTGTTCTTCAACCAATGGGCCTAGGTTGGTAGCATTATGTTCATACATAGGCTAGAGAAGGGTAGGAGGCTAAGAAGTTAGTGGCATCCATAGCTCTTTTATGACTTTCCTTCCCAATTGCACATATTTAGGCACTCTATTAACTGTAGCCTCAAAATTTATAGGGCTATGTGGTTCAACCTTTTTGAAAGGTTTTGGCTCTTGACTCCATTGATTTCTAAGCCTTGCAATTTCTCTCTAATGTGTCAAATTAGGAAGTGTTTAGTACTCTTTGTAAACCTTTTCCCTTTCTTCAAACACCTTCTCTTTGATTTTTGGTTTTGGTCTCTCACAAGTTAATATGAAGCAATCTCTCAAAAGGTCATAAGGCTTATGGAATTCAGCCCAAAGTGGTAATGGCTTAGACTTTTCAAGATCTTTGTAAGTATCCAACTGCTAATCATAATTTTTTTCATTTTAAATTCATGACATTAGAGCTCTTAGGTGAACATCCCCTATATAAATTAGATGATTCCACTCTATCTCATGTTGAATTATAAAGTTATGCAAATAGATCTTTCACAACAAATTATTTTTCCATGAAGGCAAAGTTTGATACACATTATAAAAATCTTGAGCACTTTTAAATTCATAGTCAAAGTCTCTTATTGTCATCATCAACTAATATAATAGAAACTATTCCTTTAAACAAATAGCATACACCCTTGGGGGTGGTCTATAGACTATTACTTGATTGGCTAGCTTTAAAACTTTATTCATCTATTATTTCTAGTTTTCAAGTTATTTCTTCAATGATTCAATTTCCTCACCTCTATCAAATATTTCCTTCCGCATTTGGTCTCTATCCTACCTCCACAAGGCTTTTTGAAAAATAAAATGATTGTATAGAACAAAAAATATCCATTGAATTATGGATGACAAAAATTCTTGAGCCTTAGATTTCATCTTTTGTTCTTTGGCAATTTGCTAGAAATGTTGAGTGTAGTAGGAAGATTTATAGGGTATAAGAGAAACATTGGAACATTTAGGGATTGGTAGCAAGGTAGGTTGATCATTGTTATGGGATTTTTCTAGAATAGTAGTAGGGTTTGATTTACACATTTCTTGATTCTCTTGCAGTGTCTCATTGATAGGTTCAGTTTCATGTGTTTCCACATTTTGAGATTCTAATTACATAGGAGAATCATTTGGGATGTTTTCAACTATTGATTTTCTAAGAGACTTTGAAATTGGGGCTTTTGGATTTTCAATGGAAACTGGGGATGACCAGCCTCACATATGAAGGCTTCTATGCATAGGAATCTCTTTAGCTTCAACCATTTTAGGGGTTCATTTTGGTTTAGGCATGGTTGGAGTAGATGTTGCAAGAATGGTTGCTACAAGAATAGACCTTTTTCCTTTTGTTACTTTAACAAAGGAGTTTTGGGCTTCCTTTTCAAGGTTAGGGCTTTCTTTGCCAATCTTATGTTTGCCCTTATATATGGAAGAACTCAATATAACATCCTCTAAAATAGGTTCAATAGGCTTATCAAGAGAGGATTCTTTTTCCAGTTTAGCTGGATTTTGGCTCAGCTCTACAATTTCTTCCTCATTTTGAGGAATAGGGTTGGATTGTGGTTGTAAGGTCTTGAATGCAACAAATTCTTCCCATGAAATAGGAGAAGAATCCCTAAGAGATCTTTCAACTAGAAGTTTAATGAGGGTATGATGGAAAACATAATTTGCATTACCTTTCTAAGTTTCCTCAGCACTAATACACAATATGTTATAAAGAAAATTATGGACATTAACTTGCATGTTATGTCTTATGCAACTAAGCAATTTAAAATGATGGGCATGCAAGTTTGAGAACCTACCTTTATAGTTTAAATACCTGATAATGTGGGTTTCCAATTCTAGATATGGAGCTAGATGAGAAAGTATTTTACACCCTTGTTTTGTAATGTCCAGTTGAGGGTCGCCTAGCGGAGTGAAGTATGCTCATGAGGACCTAGCATCATGCTCATTTGGATAATGCTCCCCAACTACTAGTAGTCTTGTGACTTCCATTATCCTCTCTTCAGTAGCAATCACACTTAGTCCCCATACCGTGGCTTCCCCTTCATCAAATGTAGTTATAAATTTCATTGCCACTTCTTCATTATACTCGGTTAATTGTAAGAAATAACCAAGCCATCCAAATGCATGAAATTTTCAGACTTCTTCAACATCTGTGAGTAAAATATTATGAATGACTGGCTCATACCTCTTTAACTATTGCCCCATCTCAAAAATTTTGGCTTTGATTTCATCTTCCTATACCATTCTAATAAGTTTTTTTTTCCTTTTACCTTTTACAAACCCCCTCTTTTCTAAATTTCAAATTAATCTTTTTGAGCAATATCATTACCACTTCTCTTAACAAGACTCCATTGCCTTTGGCATGTAAAATAATGATGCATTAATTATGAAGACATCAAGGTTTAATTAGAAGGTGTTCTCACAATACCGCTTAGTCCTTTCAATCATGCCAAAGATAGGTGATCTTTTCCCAAAATCTCAATGAAAGGAATACGGTAGATACATAAAGATTTTAAAAGTTAATGAAAAAAAATTAGACTATGGAAAAAGTATAGCCTATAACATGGACATGACTTAGGATAACATGGAGATGACATTTGGAAATTAATACACTTTCTTGGCCCCCGCTAAAATTTGATAAGTGTCGACACTTTAAAAATTTTGGTATTGGAATGAGAAACTGGCTTAAGAATTATATGATACATATAATGCAGTATTAGATACAAATATTGAAACCTATATACCAAAAATGAATAAAGAGTAAAGAAATTTTTACATCTAAAAATTTGAGAGTATACGTCCACATGTAGATTGGTGAGGTGGCAAAGTCTAATGACTACAAAAAAGTTGTTGACCATATAGCTTATTGAAAACAAGTAAAATAGAATGTGTAGGTGACATAAAGTGTGAGTGGATGGTAGATAGAGAAACAAGATGGGTTGATATGAAGAAAGAGAAAAGTGAGTGAAATAATGGACCTCATATTAAATGAGGTTTTATTATGAGGGTTTCGTGAAAGTTTATCATGGAATGGCTGCTAGAAGAAGGTTTTCACCCTCTACTATAGGAACTATGTTTGTAGGAGCTAGTAAACTAGTTGGTTGGAACTACTACAAGAACTCATCTTTGGTATGTGGTTTATGATAGAGGCATAATCTATGGCCATTTAAAAGTATCTTGAACTAGATACGATCAATTTTTTTTAGTTGCACTGCTCTATTTTCGAATACATATTGAGTTTCATAAGTGCTAACCATCAAATCTGCATCTTTCCTAGATTTTATTTGAAGAGAGAATCATATTGGAGAGCCAAAGCTCCTACTTTGAATTTTTTATTATCAATATATGCATCATGTCATTTATTTAGCTACTTTTGAATAGGTTCTATTCTTTCCAAAGTTGTCTTTCTTATTTCATACAGCGAGATCAAGTGGAGAAGTCTCTCTTCTTGTGTTGTAGGAAGATTGATGTTCAACTCTAAAGTAGTGCATAGTATTTTATGCTAAAATTAAATAGGCAACATGGTTGCTTTACCATAGACAAGTTCAAATGGAGTGAATCTAGCTATTTTCTTCCATGTGGTCCTTTATTCCCAAACGACTTTAGTTAATCTGTTGGTCCAATCCTTTTTGTATATGTGTAGTGTCTTAGTCAGAATGGCTTCAATTTTTCTATTGGTAACCTCTACTTGCCCATTTTATTGAGGATGATAGGGACTAGACTTATACTGTCTTATATTGTTTCTTTGATAACCTCAGTAATTAGGTTTTATGTGAATTGGGCTCCTTTATCTGTAACAAGTTCTCTGGGACTCCATAATGGATGAATATTTATTCATATAGGAATTTGGCTACTTTCTCATCTCTTTCATTTTTCATTGCTCTAACTTCCACCCATTTGGTTACATAATCCATACATACTAAGATGTAGGACTTTCCACTTAATGGTGGGTGAATTGGACCTATGTTAAAAGGTGTTACTACAATTTGTGGATTGAGTAGCATCTCATCAGTTTTGGTTGGTTGACCCATCCTTTGACATTTGTTATAGTTGGTTGTATAAGTCATTGCATCCTTATGTAAGGTTGGCCAATAATATCTAGTTGTAAGTACTTTCAATGCTACTCTTTTTCCTTCAAAATAGCCTCCACATGGTTCATCATGACAAGCATGCAACACATCATATATCTCATCTTCCCTAACACATCTCCTCAAGACCTGATTTGGTCTAACATAGAAGAGAATGTTATCTATCTAGGAATAATGAAAAATTTTCTCTACTAGCTTCCTCCTTTCTTTGTGAGAGAAATTTTGGGGCATTCTATTTGTAGAAAAATAATTTTTTGTCTGTATACCATGGTGTATGAGTTTCTATATGGAACAAGTGCTCATCTGGAAAGGTATCTTCAATTGGAGTTGTATCTTCATCAGTAATGGTCAATCTAGACAAATAATTAGCAACTAAGTTGGATTTTCCTAGCTTATCAATAATGGTAATATCAAACTCCTTTAACAATAGGAGCCATCTTTTACCAGTTATAGTTGGTTTATTCATTAAGTACCTTATAGTTGAGTGATTAGTATGAAAAAAAATAGGATATCCAGTTACATAATGTTTGAATTTTTTCAATGCATAGAATACAACTAGAAGTTCTTTTTCAATTACTATGTAATTTAGTTCAGGTCCATGAAGGCTTTTACTAATATAGTAGATGGCA
This sequence comes from Cupressus sempervirens, assembly GCA_028749045.1. Lineage (NCBI taxonomy): Eukaryota > Viridiplantae > Streptophyta > Pinopsida > Cupressales > Cupressaceae > Cupressus > Cupressus sempervirens. The sequence continues at coordinate 427,403,173 of CM053791.1, read as the reverse complement.
TTCTCAAGATTAGTAGGCTTTTTTCCTAATACAACTCCTATAGCATAATCTAATGCATTAGTATAGATATGAAATGGAATTGACAAATTAGGTCCCTTTAAAACTAGTGCCATGATGAGGAGTTTCTTAAGCTATAGGAAGGGTTCATTACATTCAAGTGTCCAAATGAATTCAACTTCCTTAATCAACATTGTATACAAAGGACTAGCTATTTTACTAAAATCTTTTATGAAACACCTATAATATCCAACATGACCTAAAAAAGATCTTACATATTTTGGTTTTTTAGGTATGGCCAATGTTAGAATTACCTCTATCTTAGCTAGATCCACTTGTATTCCTATATTTGATATAAAGTGACCAAGCACCACTCCTTCCTACATGAGCATAAAATATTTCTCACTATTGAGTGATAGATTATGTCCTTTAAATTGGACAAGAACATTTTCAAGATTCATAAAGGTTTCTTCAAAGGTGACTCCAAATGTTGTGAAATCATCCATGTATATTTCTATGCAATCATGCAATATATCAACAAAAATGCTGATCCTTGCTTGTTGAAATGTTGTAGGGGCATTACACATGCCAAATGACAAGACAAAATATGCAAAATTACCCCGTGGGCATGTAAATGTGGTTTTATCTTTGTATTTAGGAGCTATACTTATTTTATTATAACCACTATACCCATCTAGAAAAGAAAAGTATTTCTTACCAACCAAAGTGTCCAGAACATGATCAATTAATGGTAAAGGAAAGTGATCCTTTTTGGTTGTTTTATTCAATTCTCTATAACCTACACAAATCTATGATTTTCCTCCCTTTTTAGGAACTATAACCAGAGGTGAGACCCATCTACTATCAAATATAGGATATATAAACCAACATCAAGCAATTTCTACAATTCAATTTTAACCATTTCTCTGAGGGCTAGATTAATCCTTCTTTAGGGGTTGATAGAGTGGAAAACACCCTTCATTGATGAATATTTTATGAGTGCATAATGTAGGACTCAACCCTTTCATATCCCCATAGTCCCATGAAAAACCCTTTTCATGTTTTCAAAGAAGTTTTGTTAACTATGTTATTTGTGTAGAAGATAATTTTGGATTGACATGGAGATTATGACATTTTGACAACTCAATAGTAGTTATAAGATCAACTATAGAAGCTTAAGAGATTGGACTTGAATCTAGTTCACATGGTAAGAGCCGATGGATAATGTTTGGCTCCTTGAGTAGAAAATAACTCTCATTATGCTCCTCATATGTAGTTAATTCTAAGACATAACTATCAAATACATATTTTTCTACCACACAAGTATTGTTTTTGATTAGGAAAATAGGTTTTATAGGGATCCTGAAACCCAAAGTTTTATAGCATAAAACAACTTAAAGAATACTCTAAATTACTAAATCCTCTTCATATAGATTCAAAAGATATAGTTTGTGTAACATCATAAGCTATGCTATAGATTTTAAGTCTTCTTCTCCATCCCCTAAATCTTGCCATACTGATGTACTTAAATCTAGTTGTTCTTGTGCTAGAGGATATAGATAAAATTTCTTTGTTTCTTGCCCACTAGATATGGTCATAATCCCTGACCTACAACTTATATTTGCATTGACTATAGCTAACCATGTTCATCCTAAAATGATAGGATAACTAGATAAATTGAATTTTGGAGATATGATCATGAAATCTGCAGGGTACTCTAGAGAGTCTAGGGTTACTATTATGCTTTCTATCATCCCATCAGGAGTGACAGTAGAACTATTTGCAAGTTGCAAAATTGTTGGTATAATTCTTAACCCTTCTATATTCAAATTTTTCATGGTATCCTTAGTCATAATATTTATAGCAACACTGAGATATATTAAAGCATTTTTAATTGACTGGCCATTTATAATCACATTCACAACTGGACTTCTTGGATCAGAATATTTAGGAATGATCAATTTTCCTAACATGATGTCAGCCAATTGTCCTACAACATGGACTATAGTTGGATCCTTTTTCTTCCTCCCAAGCTTTTTTAGACAAGCTTCTCTAATGGCTTTTCCATAAATAGGAACATCTTTAATAGCTTCGAATAAGGGTATTAGGACATGCATGTTCTCTAACTGATCAATGATGTCAAAGGATTATTCCTCTATTTGTACAGGTTTCCATTGTATGAGATTTTCTAGAAAAGGAGGTTCAACTGCTATTTAATTTTGAGTTGAACTAGTTACATTGGTTGGGTCAACCACTTGTGGCTTATAAATTGTGGGTTCTGATGCTACTGGAGTATCTAGTATTTCAATTATGAGAGGTAGTTTAAGCACTAGTAAGGTTGTACTAGATCTCAAATGTATATCTAAAACATTTAGAGTACAAGCACAATATTGTTGAGCATCGACATAATACATAGGTTGTTACAATTGTTGGCTATTTATATTTGGCTAAGGTTTTGTAGGTAACTAAGTTTGTTTTTGAGGTCTCAAACTTGTAGGTGGTGGAAATAATGTAGGTTGTTGGACTAGAGGTGGTAGTTGTGGTAATTGTGGATTACCAATATTTTTAGGCCATTGCTAAGGTCCTCTCCATTTTTTTGTAGACTGCCAATTTCCTTGGGGTTGTTGCCATTGGTTATGTTGATTCTACCATTTATTGTTTGCTAGTTTGGCCAAGAAGGTTGGGAATTCTAAGAACATCAGGACTATTGTGGATTGTTTTGCCAAGAATTATTATAGTTAGGTTGACCATATTGTGGAGGACCTTGGGTACTATAGTTTTTCTATTGATTACCATATAAATTTGAATTTTGTAAAGGGTTTTTAGGCATACCTTGATGTTGGACCCATGGTTGGCATTGAGAAACAAGGAATAATTGCTCATCCTCCCCATCTATGTTGGTGTACTCAGTTGGAAGATACTGGTTCTCCAAGCTAGCAAGCAATTTGCATTGGCAATCTTTCTTTTTCTTCCAATAGTGTGCACACTACTTTGCTAACTGCACCTCAACTTCAAGATGTTTCTTCTTTATAGTCATTGTATTCAGATGTGTAGTGATTTCATTTATGATGTCTTTCTTAAAATTTGAGAGAAGATTAGATATCTCAAGCTTGAAAATACCATGGCTGATTCCCTTAGTAGTTGTAGTCCAGTGTCCCCTTCCTTTCTTCATTGTTGACCTTAAGTAGTTCAAACAAATTTTCTTAAGGTCATCCCAAGAATATTGATATACATCACCACTAGCCATCAATTCTAATGCCTCTAGACAATTATCATTCACCCCTCTCAAGAAGACTACCTTTTGTAAATCCTTTGATAGTACATGCTAAGGGTTCTTCTACAGTGTATAAAATAAATGCAAAACATAGTCTTCTAATGTTTCATCCTCCTTTTGTGATATTCTAAAGATATAATCTCCTCTTAAATCATTTTCTTTGCAATACTCTTTATATTTGTCCACAAAGACAATTTGCATTTTATCCCAAGTACCTGTTGCATTAGCTCCTACTCCCATGAAACATCATAGAGCTAATTCTTTTAGTGTTGCTAGAAATAATTTAAGCTTATGGACATTAGTGTTGTAGCCAAAGCTACAATATGTTAGGATTAAACCATGAACATAAATAAAAATTACATGCAAATATAACCAATAACATAAAATAATAGATCATATAGAAAAGAACACAAGACACTAAGATTTAACATGGTTCAAACAATCCCTAGGCTACGTTCACTAAATAGAAAGTTCAATATTATTACAATCCAGTCATTATAACCTAATTAAAATCAGTAACCCCTTACAATTCAATACTACCACAATAACCAATTTTGCATCATAGCTATGAAATAATCTTTAACTCTAAGCCCTTTTATACAAGTATTTTTACCACCTTAGGGTTATAATTAATAATTACATGTTGGCCCAAAATCCTGATAAAATAGGGCCCTAAAGCTCCAAACAATTTATGAAATATGTATATTACTTTCCTGATCAATCACCATAATCTAACAATCTTCCCCTTGATGACTTATCAGGCTCTACACTAAACAACAATCTCCCACTTGGAGACTAATTTTGTAGCTATGCCACTACTCTATGAGGCTTCCACTGGATCAAATCACCCTAGACTCTCCTATTCTTTTATTCATGGTCAACCTAGAAGACCAACCAAAGCTAAAGAGGAGTTTAGCTTCTCCCTTGTTACTACTTTTGTCAACATCTCTACTAGAATTTCATTTGTATGTATCTTGTCCAACTTTAACTATCCATCCTCCAAAACTGAATGAATGAAATGGTATCACAATTGTATGTGTTTGGTATTTGAATGTAGAGCTGAATACTTTGCAAAATGAATGGCACTTTGACTATCTATAAACAAATAATTATCCTTTTGAGGTTGTCTCAATTCTTTCAAGAAGAACTAAAGCCATATCATCTCCTTGGCTGCCTCTATAGCAACAACATACTATGCCTCTATACTGGATAAAACATTAACCTTTTGTAACCTAAAAACCTAGCTAACAACTACCCCACCAACAGTAAAGACATAACCTATAGTACTCCACCTAGTATCAATATCCCTTGCCAAATCTGAGTCAACATAGCCCTATAAATCAGCAGTAGAGCCCCCAAAGTGTAAACACCTATTAGATGTTCCTCTCAAATATCGAAGAATCCATTTGATGACATTCCAATGCTCAATTACTAGATGACTCATATACCTGCTAATGACTCCCACTGCATGTGCAATATCTAGCCTAGTGTGTACCCTAACATACATCAAGCTTCCTATAGTTGAAGCATAGGGTACCTTGGACATCTTATCCTCCTCTTCCTATGTCTTAGGACACATCTCCTTAGTCAACTTCAAATGACTAGGTAAAGGTGTGCTGATAGCTTTAGCATTCTCCATAGAGAAACATTGCAACACCTTCTCCACATAGTCAGCCTGAGATAGTGCCAATGTTCTATTCTTCCTATCTCTACAAATCTTCATACCAAGGATTTATTTTTCTACCCCCAAATCCTTCATAGCAAATGCATGTGCTAATTGGCATTTCAAACCCTTAATGTGATCCATGTTAGACCCAACTACAAGCATATCATCAACATATAAACATTAAATAATATAGTTATCATCATCCAACCTCTTAAAATAAACACAATGATCTGAATAACACCTATTGTATCCATGCCCATGCATTTAATTGTCAAATTTTAGATACCATTTCCAAGGTGCTTGCTTCAAGCCATATAAACTTTTCTTCAATTTTCACACTAAGTTCTCCTTACCTTTGACCACAAATACCTAAGCCATATATATCTCTTTATCCAAATCACCATGAAGGAAGGTTGTTTTAACATGAAGCTACTCTTAATGAAAATCTTTAGTAGCCACAAGACTTAAAACAATATAGATAGAGGTGATCTTAATAATAGGATAAAAAATCTTATCAAAATCAATGCCCTTTTTCTATGCAAATCCTTTTATAGCTAACCTAGCTTTGAATCTTTTCTTACCTCCTTCCTCTTCTTTCAACTTGTAAACCCACTTATTCTATAAAGCTATTTTACCTATAGGAAACTTGCATAAATCCCATGTCTTGTTCTTTAGCAAAGAGTCCATTTCATCTTTCATTGTAGACTCCCACTAAATCTTAGTATCCACCTACATAGCTCCATCATTATATTCAAGTTCACCAACATTAGTAAGTAAAATTGAATACAAAGAGGGAGAGAATCTTTCTAGAGGTCTAGTTTTCCTTGTTGACTGTGTAACATTCACTGGTGTGTGTGGTATTTGTCATTGTGGTTGTTGCACATCATGAGGAATGGCTAGAACACCAACTTGTGGAGTATCATCCAACACTACATGGTCATCTTCGTTCTTCTCATGTTGCTACAACAAATCTTTCTACAACACTTTCTCATTGAATATGACATCCTTGCTTCTTAAAATTTTATGATTTTCAAAATCCCAAAGCATATAACCAAATTTACTAATGTCATATTGAATAAATACACATTTCTTTGACTTAGCTTCTAGCTTGGTTCTATTTTTAGAATCTATGTGAGCAAATGCTTCACAGTCGAAGGTTTTGAGAAAAGAATAACTCACCTTCTTACTAGTCCATGCTTCCTCTAGAATACAATAGCCCAAAGGAGTAGAGGGACCTCTATTAATCAAATATACAACAATATTGATAGCGTTCACCCACATGTGTAAGGGAAACCCCACATGCAACCTCATGCTCCTTGCACATTCCACTATAGTCCTCTTCATGCATTCAACCACTCCATTTTTCTGCGGAGTCCTTGGAACAATTTTTTGTCTATGAATACCATTAGTGGAGCAATAATCTTAGTTGTTTTTCCCCTGCATTGTGCATTCAAAACACTTCCTAACATGTAGATCCACCTAAGGATTTCCTATTAGTTTCCTCACTCAAAATAACATCGACCACATCATCATATTTTAGGGTACTAGATCCAGGAACATAATTACTCATAGCCATTACCAAGCCATTCAAACTATTAGGCAAAGAACAAAAAATCAAGAGAGCCCTAATTTCTTCTTCAAAATTGATACCCATAAAAGATAACTGAGTAGTAATAGTATTAAACTCATTTAAATGATCTGTAATAGACTAGGCTTATATTATTTTCATATTAAATAAATGCTTCATGAGAAATACCTTGTTTAAAGTGGAGGGATTTTTATACAGTGTCACTAGGGTTTTCATCAACTCTTTTGTTGTCTTCACTTTTGTAATATTAAATGCCATCGATGGTGCCAAGCATAATTGAATGCTTCCAAGTGCCTTTATATCCAAAAGATCTCATTCATCATTTGACATAGATCCTTGATTCTTTGATTTTCCTTCTAATGACTTCAATAAATCCTTCTGATAAAGATAGTCTTCCATTTGCATCTTTCATAACTAGAAGTTCTACCCATTAAACCTATCAACCCTTAGCTTACCCTCATCTGCCATCACTCCCTCTCAATTGTGAGACTTTTCTATAGAGAATAACTAAAAAAAACTACTAGGCTCTAATACCACTTGTTAGGATTAAACCACAGACAAAAATAACAATTAGATGCAAATATAACCAATAATAGAAAATAATAGATCACACAAAAAAGAACACAAGGCACCAAGATTTAACATGGTTCACCTAATCTGTAGGCTATGTCCACCAATTAGTAGGTCTAATATTATTACAATCAAGCGATTATAACCTGATTACAATCCATCACCCCTTATAGCTCAATACCACTACAAGAACCAATTTTGCATCACAACTATGAAACAATCCCTAACCCTAAGTCTTTTATACAAGTATTTTCACTACTTTAGGGTTATAATTAATAATTACATGTCAGCCAAAAATCTCGATAAAATAGGGCCCAATTTTTTTTTCAAGGTGACGCCCTAAGCCCCAAAGAATTTATGAAGTATGTACAGTACTTTCCTGATAAGTCACCACAATCTAACACAGTAGAGTATGTCAAACTCAAAAGAGAAAGTATTAGGGTCTTCAATTGCAAGGCTATAGAACTTTGGAAGCATAGTTGCGGGTATATTTTTGAGATTACCATTAGTTATGAGGCTTGGAAGAGGAAATGAAAAAGTAGTTTGTGCCATTACTAGAAGTATTGGATTATGGGGTGGCTACTAAAATGGAACATTCGATACTCGATGGTCAACAATGTTTGGATTAATCCACATATAGAAATAATAATTACATACAAATCTAACCAATAATAGAAAATAATAGATCACACAAAAAAAAAACACAAGGCACCAAGATTCAATGTTGTTCACCCAAACCCTAGGCTACGTTCACCAAATAGCAAGTCCAATATTTTTATGATCCAGTGATTACAATCCGTAATCCCTTACAAATTAGTACTACCACAAGAACCAATTTTGCATCACAACTATAAAACAATCCCTAACCCTAAGTCCTTTTATACAAGTATTTTAACCACTTTAGGATTATAATTAATAATTACATGTTAGCCCAAAATCTTGATAAAATAGGACATGATAAGATAGGGCCCAAAAAAAAAGAATTGGGCCAATACCCCAAACCCCAAATAATTTATGAACTATGTACAATACTTTCCTAATCAGTCACCACAATCTAACAATCTCCCACTTCAAGACTAATCAGGCTCCACACTAAACAACAATCTCCCACTTGGAGACTGATCATGTAGCTATGCTGCTACTCCATGAGACTCTCACTAGAAACCACCCTAGACTATGTTGTTCTTATATTTATGTTTAGTCTAGAGGACCAACTGAAGTTGAAGAAGAGTGTAGCTTCTCCCTTGTCATTTGTATGTATCTTCTCTAGCTTTAATTCTCCATCCTCCAAAACTGACTGAATGAAATGGTACCACAAATGTATGTGTTTGGTCTTTGAATGCAAAGCTAAATTCTTTGCAAGATGAATGACACTCTAGCTATCTATGAACAAATAATTATCCTTCTGAGGATGTCCCAATTCTTGCAAGAAGAAGTGAAGCCATATCATCTCCTTTTTTGCCTCTGTAGTAGCTACATACTCTACCTCTATAGTGGATAAAGCATTAACCTTTTGTTACCTAGAAACCCAACTCATAGTTGCCCCACCAATAGTAAAGATGTAACCTATAGTACTCCTCCTGGTATCAATATCCCCTACCAAATCTGAGTCAACATAGCCTTGTAAATTATTAGTAGAGCCCCCAAAGTGTAGACACTTATTGGATGTTCCTCTAAAATATTTGAGAATCCCTTTGACTGCATTCCAATGCTCAATTCTTGCATGACTCATATGCCTACTAACAACTCCAACTGCATGTGCACTATCTGGCCGAATACATACTATAGCACACATCAAGCTTCCTATAGCTAAAGTGTAGGGTACCTTGGACATATTATCCTCCTCTTCTCATGTCTTGGGACACATCTCCTTAGTCAACTTCAAATGACTAGGTAAAGGTGTGTTGATAGCTTTAGCATTTTCCATAGAGAAATGTTGCAAAACCTTCTCCACATAATCAGCCTAAGATAACATCAATGTTCTATTCTTCCTATCACTATAAATCTTCATACCAAGGATTTTCTTTGCTAGCCCCAAATCCTTCATAGCGAATGCATGTGCTAATTGGCATTTTAGCCCCTTAATGTGATCCATGTTAGACCTAGCTATAAGCATATCATCAACATATAAACATAGAATAATATAGTTGTCATCATCCAACCTCTTAAAATAAACACAATGATCTAAATGACACCTACTATAACCATGATCATGCATAAAACTATCAAATTTCATATACCATTGCCGAAGTGCTTGCATCAAGCCATATAAACTTTTCTTCAATTTGCGCACTAAGTTCTCCTTACCTTTGACTACAAATCCTTGTGGCTGAGCCATGTATATCTCTTCATATAAATCAGCATAAAGGAAGGTTGTTTTAACATCAAGCTGCTATAAATGCAAATCTTTAGTAGCCACAAGACTTAAAATAGTATGGATAGAAGTCATCTTAACAACAGGAGAAACTATCTTATCAAAATCAATTCCCTTTTTCTATGCAAATCCTTTTACAACTAACCTAGCTTTAAATATTTTCTTACCTCCTTCCTCTTCTTTTAATCTGTAAACCCACTTATTTTGTAAAACCTTCTTACCTATAGGAAACTTGCATAAATCCCATGTCTTATTCTTTAGCAAAGAGTCCATTTCATCTTTCACTATAGACTCCCACTAAATCTTAGTATCCACTTGAATAGCTTTATCATAACTTTTAGGTTCACTAGCATCAGTAAGTAAAATAGAATACAAAGAGGGAGAAAATCTTTCTAGAGGTCTAATTTGACTTGTTGACCATCTAACATTCATCAGTGTGTGTGGTATTTGTTGTTACGATTACTGCACATCATGAGGAATGTCTGGAACATCGGCCTTTGGAGTATCACCCAACACTACATAATCATCTTTTTTCTTCTCATGTTGCTGTAATAGATCTTTGTACAACACTTTCTCATTGAATATGACATCCCTCTTCCTCACAATTTTATGATTTTCAAAATTCCAAAGCCTATAACCAAACTCATTAATGCCATATCCAAAAAATACAAATTCTTTGACTTAGCTTCCAGCTTGGTTCTATTTTCAGATTCTATATGAGCAAAATCTTCACAACCGAAGTTTTTGAGAAAATAATAACTCACCTTCTTACCAGTCCATGCTTCCTCTCAAATACCATAGCCCAAAGGAATAATGAGACCTCTAATAATCAAATATATAGTAGTATTGATAGCCTCTGCCCACATGTGTAAGGGCAACCCAACATGCAACCTCATGCTCCTTGCACACTCCATTATAGTCCTGTTCATGCATTCAACCACTCCATTTTCCTATGGAGCCCTTGGAATAGTTTTCTATCTAATAATGCCATTAGTGGAGGAATAATCTTCAAATTCATGATCGGAATGCTCACCACCATTGTCAGATCTGAGAAATTTTAACTTTTTACTAGTCTCATTTTCAACCAAGCATTTCCATTTCTTAAAAGTTTGAAATACATTAGATCTTTGTCTAAGGAAATAAACCCATACTTTTCTAGTTGCATCATCAATAAATGTAACATAGTAATGAGAGCCACCAAGGCAAGATACCTGAGCCAGTCCCCATACATTGGTATGCACAAGCTCTAATTTCTCCCTTTTATTTTCCTTTCCAGTCTTGGCAAAACTTACTCTCTTTTCTTTTCCATACACACAACTTTCATAGAAATCCATATTAACAAATTTTAGACCTAGTAAATTTTTCTTTGAATGAAGTACTTTCACACCTTTCTCAATCATGTGCCCAAGTCTATTGTGCAACAATGTTGTATCAGAATCTATAGTAGCTATTTGTTCTCCTTGCTCAACTGTAGCAATTGTTCTTGAACATTCATTTTTCTCTGAAAAAATTAATGTAGAAGGAACAATATGACCTGTACAAAGATATAAGATGCCTACTTTCACACCTTTTGCTACTACAAGAGAACCTTTTGAAACCTTCCAATTTTTATCATTAAAAGTAACTACACAACCCTCATCACTGAGTCACCCTACTCAAATTAAATTCTTACTCAACCTTGGAACATTTTTTACCTCATGTAGTGGCAAATGATTCCCATTCTACAACTTAATCTTAATTTTTCCCTTTCCAACAATCTCACAGGGTTCGTTAGCCCCAAAATAAACAAGCCCAAAATCCCCTTGGACATAATCAATGAAATAACCTCTATGAGGTGTAGCATCAAAAGAAGCACCATAATCTACAACCTAGGAATCATCAACACTTTCTAAAGATAGAAGCAAAGCATCCTCTTCAGATTTGTTACTTACCACATTTTCCTCCTTGTCTCCATCTAATTTATCTCCTTCATTTTTCTTTCGATTCAAACAATTTTTTTTTTGTGCCCTGATTTCTCACAGTGTCAGCAGTCATTCAATCTTCTTGATTGAGACCTCCTCCCCTTTGACTTTCCTCTTTATTTCCCACAATTTCTAGAATTATTTTCTCTCTTAGTCATTATGCCATGCTTTGTGCATTCAAAGCACTTGCTAAATTAGATCCACCTAAGGTTTTCCTATGAGTTTCGTCACTCAAAATAACACTGATCACATCATCATATTTTAGGGTACTAGATCCAGGGACAAAATTACTCATAGTCATTAACAAGCCATTCTAGCTTTCAGGCAAAGAACACAAAATCAAGAGAGCCTTAATTTCTTTTTCAAAATTGATACCCACAAAAGATAATTGACTAGTAATAGTATTAAACTTATTTAAATGGTCTATAATAGATCCACCCATTTTCATATTAAATAAATGCTTCATGAGAAATACCTTGTTTGAAGTGGACGTCTTGTTGCTAGACTTTTCAGCAATTCTTCTATCATCTTTTCTTTTGTAATATTAAATGCCACCTATGGTGCCAACCATAATTGAGTGCTTCCAAGTGCCATTCTATCCAAAAGATCCCATTCATCATTTGAAATAGATCCCTAATTCTTGGCTTTGCCTTCCAATGGCTTCCATAAATCCTTTTGATACAGATTGTCTTCCATTTGCATCTTCCATAACTAGAAGTTCTACTTATTAAACCTATCAACCCTCAACTTACCCTCATCTGCCATTGCTCACACTCAATCGTGAGACTCCCACTCAACCTTGAAAAGTTGATGTAGAGGATAACTAAAAAACAACTAGGCTCTGATACCATTTGTTAGGATTAAACCACAGATAGAAATAACAATTACATGCAAATATAACTAATAATAGAAAATAATAGATCACATAGAAAAAAAAACACAAGACACCACAATTTAACATGGTTCACCTAAACCCTGGGCTACTTCCACCAAATATGAAGTCCAATATTTTTATGATCCTGTGATTACAACCTGATTACAATCTATAATCCCTTATAGCTCAATACTACCACAAGAACCAATTTTGCATCACAATTATAAAACAATCCCTAACCCTAAGCCCTTTTATACAAGTATTTAGCAATCTCCCACTTAGGGACTGATCAGGCTCCACACTAAACAAAAAACAACTAGTGGATTTGGAATAGTACTATGAAGAAAATTGGCCAAAATTTTAGCAAAAAGTTGAAGACCACTTCTATCGAGGGGTTATGTTCTTGAGGACAATTTTGTAGGAAAGGAAAAGGTTGTGTTTAGAAAAGGAAACTCACTTTCTTCTTCAATTTCTTCATTTAGATTAATAGGCTCCCATGGAAGGAATCTCCCATATTCATCTTTTTATTGCCCCCTTTGATGCATGAAATTGAACTGGTGACTTGATAATCAAGCCATAGTTTTGTGGTTTTGAACTAGCAAATTGATCTGAAAAGAAAGGACTCATAAAGGTTCCTAGTTTGACACGATCACTGAAAATGATGCCAAAAATACACAGTTCCATAGTAGATCAAGATAAGCACACCATTATTCTTCTCTCAAGTGTACTATGTCCATTTTTGAGAACTATGTATTACATCATGATAAATACACTTGAATTAACAACCCAGGTATGTAGGACTTGAAATGAGTCAGTATGATATGTGTACTAAGATCCTTAAAGAAACTCAACACCTATGCTATAGGAAAGTAAAATGCATGAAAAGAATCTATACTACTAATATAAAATAGTAAACGCACTCAGACTAACAACATATAACTATAAAAACTTTAGAAAAGGATTTGTAAATTGGTTAACAATTCAAACATTCACTATGATCATTTTGCACAAGTGCTATAGGAACATTCACAGTTACTATATTGCATGACCAATGCAATAAATCTATATTAAAACAATAAGTTTCTAGAAATGAATTTACTTTACCTAAATCTATTCCAGCTCCCAAGTGGCTCCCCTTGGTTGGCTTTAACTAACTAAGAACACAATAGGTATTCCAAAATCACTTTATCATTATAATTCTTCTTTGATTACATGACTAGATAATTCATGAAGAATAGGAAAGAGAAACTTCTAAATCTTAAACTAGTAATGTTGTATTAAGCTTTTCCATTCCCTTTGAGATGATCCCTTCCTTATATATAGGGGATTTGATACTTAATACAAACATAACATAAAAGCTATAAACAAACATCACCAAAAAAGAAGGTAGAATGTCAACCATGACATAAAACATTGATTAAGTAATAGAATAATAGTTTACAAGAAATATAGCAACTCAAGTCTTCTTAATTTTTCTAGAACAATTACTCTTTTTTTAGACATAGCTTATCATCTGGAATTGATCTATGATTATTTTTCCATGAATAGTTTTCATTACTTCCTCCTTTAATATGGTGATCACCACTCCTTGCATCGCTTCCCTTAAAATGAGAAACATTTATAAGATATGCACAAAAACATTTCTATTTTTACTCAAATATTAGAACATAGCTTAAAATATTTATATGAAATACTACACATTATGTATAATATTAAGAAAGGTATGTCATATCCACTATCCATAAGTTTAATAGGTTCTAGCCATACCTAGCATAAGTTCACAAGATATTTAAAAAATATATGTTGGGAATGTTTTTTTCACAAGGCTCAAAGAGTAAGTTCAAACTATATAAAAACTATATCAAATTTGAGACATTAATATGCCTCATCACACATCACAAAATTCTCTACAAAAACTTACTTTGCATCTTCTATTATAGAATCTACCTTTACTACAACACCAGTAACTCTGAATTCCATCATAACTTATTTAGTTGATCTCCAAATTATAGGTGAGCTTAGCTACCATCTAAACAAGACGAGATACACCTTTTCCCAACTTTTCTACCTCTAATTTGGTCTCTGACTGAAATTCTCAAATTTTGATATTATGAACGAGCTTAATTCAACTTAATTGAATCAAACTCAACAATTGATTTCTATCTTCCTATCTCATCATCATCTAACTTTTCTTTTGATATATCTATTCCTTTTGTAAAAATGCTTCATGAAGTTCTTCTTGAAGTTGACTTACAATGTTTCTTTGTTCTTCATTGTCTCTGCTAGTTCTGGAGTTCCTTTCTTGGTTCCTTCTATCATTTCCAATGTTTCTTCCATCATTCCTTTTCTTCTTAAATTTTCTTCCATTGTTTCTTCTATCTCTAAAGTTTCTATCCATTCTGTAGTACTTTTTTATGTGTCTGAACTTGATGCATGCTTGACATATAGGTGCTCTACTTCTAGAATTATGCTAATTATTAGGTGCATGATAATTTCAAGAAATGTGCCTTAAGTTGTTACACTTATAACACATGATTTCTCTTCTATCTTCATAAGATCCATCTTCTCTTGATGTCCTTTCATTAGATCTTCTTCTATCTACAACATTAGTATCTCTAGACATTCCACTATTTCTTCTATCATTATCATACTTAGGTTTTCTACAATCAATTGCATTATGGCCCATACCATAACAATTATGACAATTAAAGTTTTTAACACGACTAAATGACTTATTATTACAATCTCTTTTCATATGACCTATTTCATTACATAAAAAATACTTACCTCTAAATTCATACCTAATTGTCTTAGGAGTCTCCTCTTGCTTTGATTCATCCAAGATTTCAACTTCCTTGATTTGTTTAATTTCTTTAGGTTTCATAGAAGATTGACTTGATTCAATCTTATCATTATATTTTTCTTTTTCTTTTGGATATTTTTTAATCTTAGACTTCTTCATAGACATCCTAATTAGATAACCAAGGCTAGTCTTATCATAAGTAGGTCTCTGTATTAACATTCAATCATCATGATTTTCTCTTCTAGAATAAAGCTTCTCAAGTTTTTGTTTGCACTGTGTCAATTCACCTTTCACAATCATATTGTACTTATGGAGTTCTTCATGATCTTCTTTCAATATTTCAAACTCAGATGTTTTCTTTTCCAAACTTGGTCTTAGATTTGAATTTCCAATCTTTAAACTTGATTCAATTTTGCTAGGATCATTTCTCAAAGTCAACATTAGATTTGTAATCTTAAACTCATGCTCCAAAATCATGTACTCTGCATTCAACTTTGAATAGTCATCATCACTAGTTCTAGATTTAGTATATTCAAGCTTGGATATTAGATGGTCAATATTTTCCTTCAATTGACCAATGTATACTTTGGATTCTTCATATCTATCCTTTAGTGTATCTCTTTCTTTAGTAAGGATATCAATTTGTTCAAGAGCTTCTTCAAGGTTCTTCATCAACTATTCCATATCCATAAGGATCTTACTTAAGTTGTTAAGCATTTTCAAAGTAATTATGCTCTGATACTAGAATTGTTAGAAATAGGGATTACTGAGAGGGGGGGGGGGGGGGGGTTGGAGGGGGGTGAATCAGTAATCTACAAACTTTAGTCACCAACTAGATATTATTACTTACTTTAAACCATGCATAACAAAGCAATAAAGTAATGTTGAATAGTAACAATAACAATGTACAAAGATAACTCATAACACCATATTTTGTTAGCTAGGGAAACCCTGGCCAAGGGAAACCCTAGTGGGGATGATAACCACTAGATAATATACTGATATATAAGTTTCTTGTTAGAGGATGGACCCTATTAGGATTTAATGAGAAAATTTGGTATAAGGACTCCCTGTTAGGAGACTTTGAATCCCCATTAGGTTTTGTGGTGTAATGTATGCAAGAAGAGCCCATTGTCCAAATATACAATTTCAACTACAAGAAAAGCTCACTACTCAAACAAGTAATTTACTATTAGTTTCCTTCCTTGACTAATCTCTAATGTTCAACTCAATCTCAGATCACCAGATAGATCATATAAAACTTTGCATATATTGCTTTCACAATAGTTTTCTCATCATAATTCACATTTCACAATTACACCATCCTCCAAGATATCATACTTCTTATTGCAAAATGTCCTTTGCATAAATAGTTTTCCTTAACCCAAATTGCTGCTAGGTTGGCTAAGACCATAATTCACTTTTCCAAGTTAGATTAAACATCTAGGATTTTGGCCCTAATTGAACAAGTAATTGTTTTGTAAACAAAATAATTCTTTCCTTCAATTCCATTGTCCCACTTCATCAAAACATGATTATCTCTATTCCATATAGTCTGTACAAACTTTTGATGATACTCACACCATCACCAACATGTATACAATTTCCATGTAACTTTAGTTGT
The DNA here is from genome assembly GCA_028749045.1 of Cupressus sempervirens. Classification (NCBI taxonomy): domain Eukaryota; kingdom Viridiplantae; phylum Streptophyta; class Pinopsida; order Cupressales; family Cupressaceae; genus Cupressus; species Cupressus sempervirens. The sequence continues at coordinate 427,386,442 of CM053791.1, read as the reverse complement.
CATAATATGATGTCAGCAACATGTTATAAACAAAACAATACACGGTTGTAAACCAAATTCTATACTTAGACAATTTTCTGATTACCAATCACTAAGTATCTTTATTTTTGAGGTTTCCTATGAACATGTACATCATGTGTTTCAATAAATGACAGAAATTACATATCACTGTTAGCTAATTATCAACATTAAATATCTAATTTAACCATTTATTCAATTATACCAAAATAATCCATTTACATCACTTACGTTTGCATAAAATATAATGAAACAAGAATGAAGTAAATCACCATAGCATAAACTCGATCACATGAAAAAATTGGAGATATGTCCAAATGCCAAATAACCAAACATCATCATAGAGCTACTATCATCTCAAGATGACATCAATATGCAAATATGATAAAATAAAAAACAAGTAGTAAAACATCTATGATACTAAAATCAAGGTATAACATTTGACCCTCGAGTCATCTCAAAAATAGCATAACATGAGTATCAAGAATCTCCCAGATCAAAATATAACATGGTTCAGACTGCAAACATGAGAGCTACTACATCATTCATTAGCTCAATTAACACTTCTGGTCGATAGCTTGGTCACTATTGACTTTTCATAATAAGTAAGTGTTTTGGCACTAATTGACAATATGTCTTGCCATAAGGTCTACAATTATGTCATCAACAAATATAACAATGATCAAGAATCCATTCTCAATTTATTTCAACTATAAGTTACTATCTCGTGTACCTTTAGCAAATCCAAAGTTTACAAATATTTGTCCAATATTGCATACCAAGTTTTAGGTGCTTGCTTTAGACTATAAACTTGTTACTTGTTGCATAAGCCAAGAACATTCTTACTACTTCAATTCTCCAAACATGGGTAAATGTCTCTTCATAATCTATGTCTTTTGCTTTGACTATCCTTTGCATACCAATCTTTCTTTATTCCTTGCAACTTCACCTTGTTCACTTATCATATTTTTGATCACCCATTTAGTTCCTATGACATTCCTATCTTTAGGTCTAGGAACCAATTCCCTTGTCTCATTCTTCACAATCTAATCTAATTCTTCCTTCATTGATTGAATTCAACTATCATCTTTCCATTATGTTGGCTCTTGAATTAAAACCTTTTTAATAATCCAATGATAAGAATGGATACATTTAGGTGCAGCTAATTCCCATGTTCAACATACCTATTCATACATTAGGGCCAACTATAAGGCTATCCTCCTTCTTTAGGCTATGCAAGACCTAGGTAGGTGAACCTATAGATTCTTTCATATAGTATGAGTTCCAAAGAATAAATCTATACAATGCAGATAAAATTCCTAAATCTTCTATGCTTATACAAATAATATAGACATGAAATAGCCAAAATCATGACCTATGAACTTGATTAACTAAGTAAGGGAAAATCCTTTCAAGCTCTTCAACACATAAGGGAAAAGATTTTGATTATAAGATTGATTTCAACATAACCAAGACATGAATGAAAAAACATATGGGTCTTGTAGCTAATCAGTGCCTTATCTATTGTACAATTCCACATATCCTTGTAAATCATTAATACATCTCATATATCAAGACCCTAGATGTATCCATTCACCTTGTGAATCATACATCTACATAAAAATTTAATCTCATACTTGGCCTATCCCTTATGAAATCTACAACATCATTATAGTGAATCAAGCATTTACATGAGTCCTTGAAATATAATCAAATATATCAAATATATAACCTAAAACATATTGCAACTAGATTTGTGCTCTTTGCTCACAAACTAGAGAAGATTACAAACAACATAAACATGAGACAAGAATTAGGCTGAAGATAAAACTCAATTGCTATATTTTATTTGTTTTCTTGAAACAAATACATGGGGATGCATAAAAATAACTCATAAAACAACTTAATAGACTATAACTATCTATAAAACTTCATTAATTGTAGTTCATATATAGAGAGAAATGTTGGACATGAATTGTGAGATCACAACTAGTGCTTTTTTGAATAGTATGGAAAATAACCAACCATCAACAACCTAGGTGGTATCATAGCAGTGGAAAATCTTCTAGTAAAATGGAACCAACCCTAAAGAATGAGAGGAGAAGAGAAAAAATAGAATGGAAGAAACCCCAGATCTGCTATGATGCTACCATTTGTCCAATTGAATAACCTCCATTTGTTGTTGCAAAACTTCTCTCTTCTCTCTTTCTTTAACTGAAAATTAGATCATTATTTTGTTTCAAAAATGTTTCAAGAAATGCCCAAATGATGAACAAAGAACTAACCAAAAAAATGGTAGATTTGCTGCTAAAAGACATGCCAAAATGATTCTCTCAAAAACATTTTCCCCCAAATATGGAGCCAAAAAAAATCTCTATTTTCTCTCTAACTGGATCTAAACCTACATCATGAAAAACATGTATTTTGTTGAGAATGCCCCTATTTTCACAAATATTCCTTTATCTTTTACCACAAGTGACTTTCTCATATTCTGGCTATAGATTTAGAAATTGTCTGCTCAACTTTTTGATAGTATATTACACTTCACTTTTTAGTAGAAAGTGAAGCCCCTAGCATTTGCTTGAAGTTTTAGGCCATTGGCCATGAAGAGGGCATTTAAATGTTGAAAGTATTTAACCATTTCATATAGTTTCAAATTTACATTATTTCTTAGATTTATGTTCAAACTTTTACCCCTAAAAATACACATACATATTTGAAGTGATTTTTAACATTTTAATATTTTGAACTTTTACTTTACCTTCATTACCTTGGTCAAACCACTAGCTGACTTCTAGATGAGTGCCACATGTTGTGATCCTATTGGTCAAATCCACCACCTCACTACTTTGTCACCAACCCCTTGCCACATGTCACATTTTTGTGGCATTAGGGTCTCTAACCACCACTACTGACTAACAACTACGATGAGATGATAATCGTGATCGTTGTTGAGATAATGGGTATTGCACATATTGCATAATATTGTTATATTATTTTATTTTATTTTGTTATGTAATGTTTCTGTATATGCTACTTTAGTATGTTAGAAACACTAAATTAAAACAATCAAAAAGAATTTGCATATTAATTTAACATAACTTCATGAGAGACAAAGTGAAGTCCTCAAATGAGAATATGAGCCATGGATAAGCTCTCTCAATGAGGATGATCACTTGATGTAGAGGTGTGTCTAATAGCTAAGATGGCTTGATTATGTATGTATGCTCAAATTCTCAAATGGGCTTTAATGGAGGATTTTTGATAGATTTTGGTGAATGGATTTGATGTAAAAATGGCTTCTCAAAATGGCATTATGGCTTTACTTTCTAGATTGTGTTAAAATGGCTTGGGAGAGGATTCCTTAAATAGGCAAAGGGCTTGAGTGATCAAGGGCTAGGATGCAAGGATGGGAAAAACCTTATGGAAAGTTTAGATTGAATGAGAGGAGAGCACATGGATTGTGCTTTCTTACAACCAATCAGGGACTGACACATGTCACAGAGTCATTGGTTAGAGCAAGAGGGGTTGAGGGGTCAACAAAGGAGGCTCAAAGCTCATAAAGACCTTCATAATGGCTTGTAAGAGCAATGAATGGGCTTGTAAGAGTCATTTATGGCTTTGTGGGCTTCATAAAGTTTAATGGTTGGGATATTTGTGAGAGAGTTGAGATATTTTGACTTGGGTTGGATTAAGAAAGTTTTAAGCTTGACTTAGGAATGTGCAAATGATTAAGGCTTGGATTAGGCTTGGGTTAAGATTAGATTAGGAATGTTAGAGATGGGAAAGTGGATGGCATTTAATGAGTGTGGGTGAAGGAGGAGATTTTTTTGGCTTTGGCTTGGGTTAGCAAGTCTTAACCCATATTTAGGAAATGTGACAAGGTTTGGGAGGGATTAGGATTAGGGTCAAAGATAAGGATTGACATCTTCTACAAGAGTCTAGGCTTTGGATGACAATGAAGACTTTCTAGAAGAGTCAAGAACTTCCTAGGATGAGGATAAATAAGGTTTTTAAGAAATAAATAAAGTTTTATTTATTTCAAGGGTTTGGGTTGAGGAGATATTTATTAAAATATTTTTAATAAACAAAGGATTAATATTTAATCTTAATTAAATATTTTGAGTTGGGATTAGGGGTAAGAAATGATGGGATTAGCCTTTAATCAAAATTAAAGAAGGATTAGAAAATTTTGGAAGAGGTTAGTGGTCTTAAAGAAATTGGCCAAGTTTTTGGAAAAAAAAAAAAATTATTTATTTTGGAATTTTGGTCAATTTATTAATTAAATAATTAATAAATAAGGAAATAATGTTTAAATAAGATTTAAACATTTTTGGGAGGGATTCATTAATTAAATATTTTTAATTAAGATAAAGGGATTTAATGGCATAAAAATAAATAAATAAATTAAATAATTAATTAATTAATAAATGATGATGTCATCAGGGACTTTTTTCAAAAAATAAAAATAGTTTATTTTCTAAAGGATTTTTAGGTGTCTACATTTGGCCACTCTTTGATGTGATGTCGCAAGTGGCATGGCATCAAAGATAAGAAAATAAGATGCCCAAGGCTAGAGCAGAAGAGGAGAGAATGGACTGCGAGATGCCCCCTCAAGAAGGTGGTGGGGAGAGAAAGCGAGGCTCGAAGACTTCTTGAAAAGTACAAGAATCTTGGTGGGTGGGAGGATGAAGAGTGGCTTAAGAGAAGAGGTTTAGTTAGCTCAAACTCTCACTATGGGAGAATGATAAAGGAGAATTAGATGCACAAGAGGAAGCAAGCTTAAGACTTTAGGGAAGGTGGAGGATGAAGGAGTAGAGTGTTATAAAAAGGAATCTAGGATAGGGAGAAGGATGAGGGGATCATAAAGCTGATGCAACAGGTTTTCAAAAAGTCAAATTGGTGGAAGATGGGTTTTGGAGATCACTAGGACTAAGATTGTGGATCTCAAAAGATGAGGCTTGGTGGATTGATTGGATTGGTAGATCCCTAAGACTAGGATTGTGGATCCCTAAAGCTAAGGGTGATGATTGATTTTGAGAGATACAGTTGCACAAGTTGGGGTAGGAGAGATAGATGCTAAATATGGATGGGGGATAATGGAGATGAAGGGAATCCATTGAAGCTTTTTGAGCAGGGGGATACTTCAAAGAGAAATACCACCATGTAGTTGAGCACTAGATTTGCTATAGGATTGTTGGTTAATTGTCAAGGGTACCAAGAACATCAAGGCCTTTTCACCAACTTTCTAGAGGATTGACGGGCTGACTCGAAACAAACACACAAGGATTGCCCCAACATCACATATGAAACCCAGAGGAAACAACGTGGAACTGACACTGGGTAACCCACAAGCAAAAAAGAAACAAACAAAAGACTTCATCAAAATCGTATGCTCAGAGTGCCCCATTCGCAGCATACCATGATATGGAAGATCATGGAAACCTTGAGGAGGGAACAAAAAGATTGCTTGGAAAAGATACTTCAAGACCCAAAAGGGAAGATTTCAAATCAAAAGAAAGCAAACATCCAAAAGAGAACCGTTTGCTAATGAGATGGGTAGGATGAGGTACTAAAAGGACCAAGATCAGACATGAGGAAAGCTATATCCTACAAGGATCTATTAGAGAGAACCTAAGCTGGTGGATTTGGATGAGTGATGCACTTGGCAAGCTGAACTGAGAAGGATAACACTTTGATGATAGGAGATCTAGCTAAAGGATGCATTAGAATAACTAACCAAGATTTGTGTGATGTGTGCAAGATGCCGATCAAGGATGAACTGACACAAAAGCTAGATAGATACAATAGTACTAAGCTAAAAAGGATGTACAAGCTGACGGACCAAGACAGGTTACAAATGTACAAGGTTTTCATGTTTTGGTTTTTTGAGATGGAAATGTTTGTGAAGGGTGGGATGTCTGTAATAGTTGATAGGCAGATTGGTAGATGGTTTGCAAAAAGCTTAAGTGAAAATGGGGTTCTTTGTGTGCATGTGATTGGATACAAACTAGGATACAAGCTTTGGTATATAATACAAGCTGGAATATGGTACAACCTTTAGACAAGATTTGGATATACAAGCTATGATACAAGGGATGATATAAGATTTACAAGTTGGGGTACAAGATTTACAAGTTGAGGTACAAGATTTACAAGCTGTATAGGAGGTATTTACAAGCTTCATTAGATTTTGGATATTTGGTTGGAACACCAAGGGAACACGCAGGTGTTTTATGGGATGGTGGGTGAATGGATGAGGGATAGGATAGTGATAGATAATGGATTAGTCTTAGTACACAAGGTGCCTAAATTACTAGATTTTCACCAAGGTACCTGTCCAAGGCACTCGAATTGCCAAGTTTTCACCATTGGACGCTTATTTCTCTTTACTATTTTTTTGTATTTTTCAAAAGCTAGGTATACCAAGGATCTTCAAGCATAGAACTTGAGACAAATGACATTAGTAGGATCATTCAAGAGTTCTCCTTCTGGTGTAGATTGTTGATAGGTTGCAGTGACAACATAAGGACCAAGCCAGGTAGGTTCAAACTTGCCTTTCTTTTCTCAATCAGCTTGGACTTTCATATTTTCTTTGAGAACCATCTTGCCCGACTGAAAGTGTTGTGGAAGCACCTTCTTGTTGAAATTCCTTTTGAGACGAGTTTGATAGACTGTGAGATGATCATAGGCTTGTTCTTGCTTCTCATCTAAGAGATCTAGCTGGGTGAGCCGAGCTACTCTATATTCTTCATCTAATATTTGTCCTTGCAAAGATATGTGCAAGGAGGGAAGTTCAACCTCTATGGGTATTACTACTTTGACACCATAGAGTAAGGAGTGTGGAGTTGTGCCTGTGGATGTACAGAAGGAAGTTTGATAGGCCCATAGGGCTAGATTTATTTGTAGGTTCCAATCATAGTCAGAATCATTAACAACTTTCTTTAGGATTTTGAGGAGGGTTTTGTTAGTTGCCTATGTCTGGTTGTTCCCTTGTGGGAAATATGGGCTAGAAAAGTGGTGATGGATGCAGAGGGAAGTGCATAATTATTCCATGTTGAGATTTTTAAAGTTACCTCTATGGCCGATGAAGATGGTGGATGGGATGTCGAAGCGGCAAACAATGTGGTACAAGATGAACTTGGAGACCTGAACTCCTGTAGTTGAGACTAGGGGGACTATTTCCACCCATTTAGTGAAATAGTCTGTAGCTGTTATTATCCATTTATGTCCATCAAATGAGAGAGGTGTGATAGTTCCAAATAGATCAAGGCCCCAACAAGTGAAAGGCCAAGGTGGTGCAATAGGCTGTAGATCCTATACTAGAGCATGTAGAAGATTTGCATGATGTTGACATGGGCGACACTTTCTAACAAAGTCACGAGAGTCTTCTTCAATGGTAGGCCAATAGTAGCCTGCTCTAAGGATTTGTCGCGCAAGGACAATACCACTCATGTGGGCATTGTAAAGTCTAGAGTTTACTTCTTTTAACACCATTGCGGCCTCATTTTCATCTAAACATTGAGAGAGTATCATGATAACCCCGACGATATAGGGTATTGGCTATGATAACATAGCGGGATGATTTTCGGATGAGGTTTTGGCATTGGGTATGTGTGAGGTGAGGGGAGATGATACCACCTTTAAGGTAAGCATGAATCTCATGGTACCAAGGGGATTGGGGACCAACCAAGATACACACACGGTTTGAGTCATCATTCACATAGGCAGGTGTGAGGAGCTACTTAGCTAAAAACTCATACTGCATAATCACTTGGGGAATTTCAAAGAGTGAGCCGATAGTAGCCATAGCATCTGCTGCTTTGTTCTGCATTCAAAGCACTTGTGTAAACTAAAGCTCTATAAAATGCTGGGTTAGCTGATCAACTAGCTCTTTGTAGGGTAATAGCTTTTCATCTTTGGTTTGATATTCATTTAGGGCTTGCTTGATGATGAGCTGAGAATTGCCAAAGATTTGTAACTCAGTGATGTTCCATTCTGTAGCTATCTTTAATCCTACTATGAGAGCCTCATATTCATCTATATTGTTGGTGCTAGGTAATTTTAGCTTGAAGGCTTTTGGAATGTAATCTCCTTGAGGTGTGACCAATAATATTCTTGCCTCTCATCCATGAGATGTATATGAGCCATCAAAATAAAGTTTCCATGGGGGCTATTCTTCAATTAGACATATATGCTCATTTGGAAATTCTGTGATCAAAGGATATGTATCTACTAGAGGTGCATCAACTAGGTGATTTGTTATAGCTTGCCCTTTGATTGCCTTTCTGTCCACATATTGGATGTCGAATTCGCTAAGGAGCATAACCCATTTGGCCAAATAGCCTGTAAGTGCTGTTCTAGAGAGCATATACTTGAGAGGGTTGATCTTGGAGACTAGTTGGATGGTTTGACTTAGCATGTAGTGGTGAAGCTTTTGAGTTGGGAAAACAACTACCAAACAAGCTTTTTCCATAGGAGTATAATTGAGTTCATAACCAACTAGGGTTCTACTGATGTAGTAGATGGCTCTTTCTTTGCCATATTCATTGAGTTGTGCTAGAAGTGCCCCTAGAGCAGTAAGCATTGCTGATATGTACAAGATCAAGGGATGACCAAGAACTAGTGGAACCAAGATAGGGGGATTGATGAGATACTAGTTGAGATGATTAAAGTTGTGTTGACATAAAGGATCCCACTTGAAGTTTTCATCCTTCTTTAGTAAGTGTGCAAACGGTGCACACTTATCTGCAAGCTGGAAGATGAAGCGACAAACGGATTGAACCTTTCCCTAAAGAGTGTGAAGTTGTCACAGTGTCTGGGGAGGAAGCATGTCTAAGATAGCTTTGACCTTCTTGGGGTTGATCTCTATACCCTGTTTAGAAACTATAAAGTCTAGAAGCTTGCCAGATGTGACCCCAAAGACACATTTCTCAGGATTCAGCATGAGATGATATTTGGCTAACCTATCAAAGACTTTCTCTAGGTCAGCAAGATGATCCATGAAGGTGTGAGATTTAACCAAGATATCATCCACATAATCCTCCAAAATTCTATGGATAAGATCATGGAAAATGGCTCTCATAGCTCTTTGATAGGTAGCTCCAGCATTCTTTAGGCCAAAAGGCATCATGTTGTAGCAAAAGGTTCTCCAAGGGGTAGTGAATGTTATCTTATGCTGATCCTCTTCTATAATCTTGATTTGATTATACCCACAAAATCCATCCATGAGGGACATAATTTCATATCCAGCTGTAAGGTCTACAATCATATCTATGTTGGGTAAGAAAAAATCATCTTTTGGACAAGCTTTGTTAAGATCTCTGAAATCAGTGCAGATTCTAATGTCACCGAAAGGCTTAGTGATGGGGACCATGTTGGAGATCCACTCTGAGTAGTCAATAGGTCAGATAACCTTAGCAGCTAACATTCTTTCTAATTCAGCTTTGACCAGTAATGCCACCTTAGGGTGCATTTTTCTAAGCTTTTTCTGATGGGCTTGATCTTTGGATCGACAACAAGATGATGAACTATAAGCTTTGGATCCAGTCTTGGCATGTCCTGATATGACCATGCAAATCAGCCAATGTTCTCTCTTAAGACCTCAAAGAGGAGGTTAGCTTGGTCTTATGATAGGGATGTAGCAATGTGAACAAGTCTAGGGATCTCTAAAGAACCGATGTTGACTTCTCTAGTATCCTCAATTAGAATAGAAGACACCTCTGGTCGATTATCTTGAGTAGGCAATGCTAAATCCTCATGTTCTGGTTGTGACTCTGGATTTTCTTGCTGAGGGGTTCTCTTCACTACCTTAGCTAGTCTCAAATTCACCTTAGTTCCAGTTTTGGGTGTATCAGAACTAGGTTGGGGATTTTCTCCAAAATACCCCTTGGGATCTAGCTTATAGATATTGGCAGAATCTGGCTTTGTTTTCTTGTGAGGAGTTTTAGCTCCCATGAATCTCAAAAGTTATTCCTCTAATGTGAACTCATCAATGTGTATGATGCTTTGTTGGTCCCAATTTATGTGTTGTAGATGGGCGAGTGGTAGGTCAATGAAATGGATGGATAGTTCTTGGAGAACAGAGTCTCCGAGGAAGATTTGGTTTGGGATATCATTGTAGGATCTCTTTTCAAATTCCTTATGAATGACTTCAATTTTGACAAGGCCATCATGAATATTTGAAAAAGTGTGACCATTCTCATTGGTGCCCCCAGTTGTGGGTATGCCAAAGCCAAGACCTGACTTCGATTCCCACTTGTGTGCATTGATGGGGCACTGCATGCCTCTTTCTTCTGGTCCTAGACCAAAACCTTGATAGTTCCATTTGTCAGTGATGAGCTTATGTTCTTGGGGATGCTTCTGGCTAAAGTGATCAAGGCGTGCTTGATTTCTTGGAGGTGCATCCTTATGTAACCAATTTTTTATATCTGGAGTGAGCTCCTCATGAAGAGGGATTTTCGACGATACAAAGGTTGTTGGGCCAAACTATTTGTATCAAGGAGGTGGAATCTCCTTAGCTTTGTGATATGTTAGTTGTCCATGGGCATTTGGATCAAGTGGGAGTGCCTCGACAACAAATGCGTCTGACAGACTATACTCTCCACAACCTTTGTTATTGATCTTCACGGTAGACAGGGTGGAGGCGAGGATGGTTTTTGGGTCATTACAAGTGTGGGATGAGCTGGCGATGGCTGTGCCGATATCAATTCCAGGGCAATGGTTTGTATATGAAGCTTTAACCACATTATAGTAAGCAAAGGGTTCTAGATCGGCATGAATGGTTACCTCAGTGCCCTGATGCAAAAATTTGATGCACTAATGGTAAGTGGATGGAATGGCTTTCATGGCATGAATCCATAGGCGACCGAGGAGGATGTTAAATGGTAAGTTTAGATCAATAACATGGTAGACTGTTTCTTGGCTGACTGGCCCAACCTTGATTGGCAGAAAAATAGTTCCTTCTGTGGTTCTTTCCAACTTGTCATAAGCTTTGATGGTGATAACCTCACTGATGATATCTGCCTCAGTATACCCAAATTTTTTTATGAATTTTAGGGTGCAAATATTCAAGGCTGATACATTATTTATCATTAATATTTTTACAAAAAAATTGGATACCATGATGTCTATGTGAAGTGGAAGGGTGTGATCTGGCTCGACCACAGGTATGTCAGTGGGATTGAGTGATAGGGCAAATCAAGAGGATAGGTGTCCAACGAGATGACAAAAATTAGTAGCGTTGATATTTGAAGGGACATGGAATTCTATGAGAGCACTATCAAGGATGTTTTTGTACATAGGACTAGTGCAAAGAAGGTCAAAAATAGAGATTTGGGCTAGCATGTTCTCAAGGTGTTCCAAGATATTGTATTGGCTTTTCGACGGAGCTGATGATATTATTGGGGTTGATAGTGCTGATGGGACTGATGGGGCTGCGATGTTCAATCGTGCTCTTCTGGTGGTGACTACACACTCATTTTTTGGGCCTTGGATATTGATAACATTGATAGAAGGCTTCTTTTCAGATATACAACCGATGAGGCTACCATAGTCTATGTAGGATGAAGTGTGGTCATTGTTCTTCCCATGCTGTTGGTTTGGCTAGTGGTTGTTGGTGTTGTTGTTGTTGGTTTGGATAGGTGCTTTTCCAGGATTTTGGTTGTTGTGAGGAGGAAAAGCATTTTGATAGATCTGCAAGCCTACATTAGGAAAGGTTTGTGCTCCGACTATGATTTCTTTTCGATTAATAAGGTCCTACACATAATCTTTCAGCTTCATGCATCTAAGGGTGGTGTGCCCTTTCACCCTATGAAACTTGCAATACTCATTGTCTTTATACCATGCAGCTTTGGATTGGTTTGGGTTGATTGCTAGGTAGGAGGAAATTTGATGAGGTTTTCCTTGAATAATTTCTCAAAAATGACCACCAATGGCTCACCAAGGGGCATATAGCAGGTTGCAACTTGGGCTTTGGTCCTGTAACTACATTGATGGCATTAGCTTGATTGTTAGACCCTTGAAAGTTGGGCTTTGGATTGTGGCTTTGAAAGCTTTGTTGATTCTAGTATTGGTTGTTGGTAGCTTGTTGATTGTTTGGTTGATAAAGTGGGTTGGACTAATTTTGGGAAGGACCAACAATATTCATATGTCTGGTGTCAGTGACCCCATCTATTGCAATGTGCTTGTTTTTGTTCCAATACCTAGACTTGTCATTTGAATGTGTTTGATTTTGGTTGGCTTCTTTGTAAATCTTGACCACACCATCTTTAATGAGTCCTTGCTCAAGGATCATTCCTTTCTCTTTGATATCTTTGTAGGTCTGCAAACTGTTCATGGTCATGTGGTGAGCCAAACTAGGATGGGCATTATCAATAAACATTTTCACCAAATGGTGCTCTGGCAAGGTGCAAGATATGCAGGTCGTAAGGGTTTGCCATCTTCATAGATATTTGGGAAGGATTTCTCCACCTTTTTCCTTAGTGTGGACAAGATCAACTACTGATAGTTTTGTTTCGACAAGATGGGCATATTGGGCTACAAATTCCTTAGACAATTCAACAAAGTTTTTAATTGTGCCATATGGGATTCTATAAAACCATTCAAGAACTGCTCTGGCCAAGCTTTTGGGAAAGAGAGACAAGAGGAAGATGTCACCATATGCCACTTCTTGGCAGTGCATGTAAAATTCTTTGATATGTGTGACAGGGTCTCCTTTTCCTTTGAATTTGTTAAACTTGGGTATCTCAAAGTGTTTGGGAAATGGTGTCATGGTAATGGCTCTGTCAAATGGGTAAGGACACACATTCTCAAAATTGAAGGTTTTTGGATCATTTCCCTCTTGGATGTTCTTCAAAGCTATCTTCATGGCTTCCCATTCTAAATTAATGGGTTATGGCTAGGGTGCCCCCAATGTAGGAGTGCCCTAAGGTAGGTATGTGCTAGATGGGGCAATAGAATATGGATGGCTTTGAGATATGGGCTAGTAGGGATTGTACATGGCTTGGGCAACTGAATGGTGGATGATGGGTTGTTGAGGTGGAGGTGGCACATATTGTTGCATGTGTTGTGAAGCTTGTTGTTGATATTTGATTTGGGGTTGGGATTGAGGAACATAAGCTGGCTGTGGGATAAATGGATTGCTTTGTGGAGGTAAGGTATAAGATGGTTGTGAAGCTTGGGAAAAGGATCAGGGAGCTTGTGGAACTTGACTTTGGATTTGAGAAGTTTGACCAATATATGTGGGTTGTGCCCCCATTTGGGAAGGTATTTGCATGGAAAAAGAGGCCAAGTAATTGGTGGTTGGTGGTGGTGGGTTTCCTCCTAGAAGTGGCATAGAAAAATAGTTAGTAATAGGAGGTAATGGATTAGTTGGTGGTGGAGGTGGTGGGAATTGAAAGCTTGAAAATAGAACTAATGGGGTGTGATAGCTTGGTGGCTAGATTTGAAAGATTGGTAGAGTGGTGGCAAGAGCTTGGGTCACTTAAGAGCTTGGCAGAACATTGGTAGTAGCTTGTGGGGATTGATAGCTTTGTGGAGTGAAGGCAGTTACTTGTGGATTTGTGGCTGATGGCACTGAGCTCCAAGGACTTAGTGGAAATGATGGAATTATGCTCTGAGTTGACATAAACAAGCTAGGGGTGATGAAAGGTTGATTACTTGGCCCCATGGGTGGCATCCCAGTTGTATATTGCTGAGGTTGGCCAAAGATGCTAGCACTAATTTGGGAGGTGGTTGGATTTGGAAGGATGGATTGGAGAGCAGCAACAACAATAGTGAAGGGAGTGAATGATGAGGTGTTTTAGGAAAAGGGGGTTTGGGATGGAGTGGTATGGACCAATGGTGGAGTGGTGATGACTGGATTAGCTTGCAAAAGGGAAATTTCAACTTGAGTGGAGGCTAGTATGTTTGGGTCTATTGGATCATAAGGATTGGCTTGAGGCTCTTCTTTTGGCACATATTAAGGATAATCTAAATCATAAGAGCCTATTGGGAGTGGTAGTTGTCCAAAAAATGGGTGAGATGGATTTGATAAGGGAGGAGGTCTTCCAAAGTCAAAGGCTCCTATATTGTCCCTTCAAAAGTTAGCCATGATTGTTTCTTTTTTCTTGTCTATAATGGCATTCACCAATACTGCATTTCTTGGTTGGTTCATGAAAGCTTCAATGTTAGTAGATGATGGTATAGTGTTCTCTAGGTTGAAGGATGGTTGAGTGCTCAAGGGGAGCGATGTTGTTTGATCCAAATGACAGTGTTCCATTGTTTCTTTCTTCTTCTTGGCTAAGTGAGTGATGGGTGGCATGCACATGTTCCTAGGGATGAGGTGCAACAATGTTGATGGATGTAAAGGGGGAAGGCTTTTCTATGAAAATGATTTCCTAGGTTGAGGCAAAGCTATATGAAAAACCTAAGGAGGATTGGGTTGGGGATTTTAACTTCAAAGATATGTTGCCAAAGCATGAAAGGTTTGCTTTCCTATGTGCAAGCTTGGTGGTGATTGTGTCAACTTTAAGGATAGACTGATGATCCTTTAGGAAAAATATGAGATTGACCACTTGTGGATCCCAACCTTTCACTCAAGGTGATGAAGGATAACAAGTGACAAACCTAGATTACCCTAGACAAAGCTCTATCAGAGGGATAACCTCGATGAGGCTGGTGGATTTGCAAGATGGTAGGAATGGAAAACCTTTGGCAAGGTGACAACAATTTTGAAGGCTTGGATGTGAAAATTAGGCTTTTTGGGATGCTAGCTAGGTTTGAGGGGATTGGTTTGATTCTAAGGCAAAGACCTAGATGAGATGGATGAGGTAAAATGATTTAGAGGGATAACCTAAAATGGCTGGCTTTCCTACAAAGATGACAATAAAGTGAAACTTATGCAAGAAGATGTGGAAAAACAAGGGGTCCTAATCATACAAATCATGCCTACTTGGTAAGACATAAGCAGGGTTAACTCTTGGATGCTTGCTAAATCTGATAGTGCGATCTAAGCAAGCATCCTGATAGGTTTTGTCAACCACTTTATCTTCTGCTTTGTGGAGTTTGGCAATTCGAGGGCTTGGTGTTACTTCCTTTCTCTTGGCTGAAATTTCTTGGTATGCCTGAGAGGGCTTGAATTTGGCTTTGTGAAACTTCTATTTGGGTTTGGGTTGTTCTGACATAAATTCCTAAATCTATTTGGCTTTGAGAGATCATGGTTGTTTTGATTCAACTTGTTCAACTTTTGAAATAGGCAGTGACTATGCTAAGTGTGCCCTAAGCTAGGATTGACCAAGTTTGGTAAACATTCATTCAACAAGTAAAAGATCAAAAAATAGATAGGAACAACCAAATAGAAGTTTTTGATTCTTAGAATGTGATATGTGCACCAAGGAGTGTGTATATTCTACAAATGTTTTGATCAGTCACTTCAAACACATTAACATCCTAGATGGTTGTCTAGAAGGTTGACAATTGGTTTAGCTAGGGAGTCCTTGATATACTTAAGGTACGTGAGGCCCAAATCTGTAGATGAAACCAAAATAATGTCACACAGCCAAGAGGAGCGATAACCCACTTCTCCTCTTTCACTTCTCAAGGGTATAAAGTTCCTTAAGGCTTAGCCTGAGTGACAGAATTTTGATTCGAAGAGAGGTGTCTTTGGATTCACCTCCTGATCTTTATACTCTATCAAAACGCTGGAGTTGAGGTCATCCCAAGGGGTGATGAAATCCTCAAGGAAGCCTCCTATAAGATAAGACAAGATTTTAAATCCTAATCTTATGCACCCAAGATGGCCTCGAAAGATGACAAGGGGAGAGAAGACTTGGATGATCTTGGCCTAAAAGACAGAGTTCTTTTCCAACTAATGCTTTAAGTTTTCTAATCTAGACCTTTTGAAAACACACATGATTTAAGATGCAAAGGTTCAATTCCAATTTGAAATGCACCAACAAAAGAGAAGTGATCAAAGAATGAATACACCAAGAAGATTTAGGGTCAACAAAAAGTAAACTCACGTGCCCGGAGGCCCTCCACATCAAGTATCGATTGATTTTCTTTAAGGCATTCAAGATTGAGTGTGAGTTTGTTTTAAGCCCAAAACAAAGATTTTTATAAAGCTCGATTTCAAGCGCATGCCCAGAGGCCCTCCACATCAAGATTTGTTCAATTTTTATGACCAAATGAAGTGTTAGCGAGACTAATGTGCATTCAAAAAATTTTCTATCTTAGAAAAACCAATAAAAACTCAAGTGAGTGGAATTTGATTTTTGTGGAGCACTTAAAACTTTCTTAGGTAGACCAATCCCCATATATGGTGCTGATATTACAACCAATGGTTAGAATTATGGGTGATTAAAGAGGGTGAGTCCAACAACAAATTCACTCAAAGTGTCTTTATTTGTTTTTATAACTTAGAAAGTTTCTAAAATGTAGATTCTTTTTATGCCCCAAAAGATGAAGTGTGAGATATTGTAATGATTAATTGATCTTTTGCATTCAAGATTGGATTTTTTGTTTTAATCATGCATTCATAAAAAATAAAAACAAACTTGATTTTAATCCATGGCACTCAAGAGTGATTTTAGCAACATGCATTCAAAGACAAGTGATTAAACATTCAAGTTTTTTCCTTTGAGCATTCAAGATTGAGATTTTGCGTGTTGTTTTATGAACTTTGAAGTGCTTTGTTTTAACCTTAGATCATTCAAGATTGTTTTGGACTCAAAAGTGAAAATGACTCTTTGGACTTTGAGTTTCATTCAAGATTTTGTGTTTTAGTTTGCATGTTTTAAGCCCAAAAATGATATTCCTAGATTGTTTTGATGCATGAAAAACCTAAGAAACATTCAAGATTTTGCAACAAGACATTTGTTTGGAATAAATAACAAAACTTTTTAGGACAATTTTGGCAACCATTTAGGACTCTTAGTTTTAATGAGATTTTTAAAAGAACTTTAAAATATTTGCAAATGAGGTTCATTTTATCCTTAATTGATGCTTTGAGTTTGATTTAGATTTTAGTGTGCACTTAGTGTTGATTTTGAACCTTTTGAAATGGAAACTTGAAGTTCTTTTTAAATTCCCAAAAATGAAGTGTTCCTAACTTTGCATGAATGCATCTAAAACCTTGATGTTCCAAGGATGTAAATGATTAGATTGGTTTAGTTTCACTTGTTAAAAGATTTTTTTTTTTGCAAATTTTTAGTTTTTAATGGATTTAAGTATGATTTGGGGGTTCATTTTAAGCACTTAAAAAAAGTGTGTATGATTTTGCTTCCTTAAAAAAAAAGGCCAAGATCCCTCAAGAAGAAGAAGAAGTAGACAAAATAGAAGAAGAATATGGACAAGAAGAGGAAGAAGAATTCCAAGTGCTTGGTCCATCTATAAGCTTGAAAAATCTGCAAACACTATGAGATAGACTATGAGTTCCTTTGTCTTCTTCATGCTCATGTGGACCTACAAAACCAATTTATACAATCCTACCAATCACAAAAAGAAGCAAAATTAGCTAAAATCAGCAAATGACATACAAAACTTGACTAAAAAAGCTAATGAAGATGACCCGTGCGGGGTCCCTCCAGGCATGCCAAAATGTATATGCTACTTTAGTATGTTAGAAACACTAAATTAAAATAATCAAAAAGCGTTTGCATACTAATTTAACATAACTTCATGAGAGACAAAGTGAAGTCCTCAAATGAGAATATGAGCCATGGATAGGCTCTCTCAATGAGGATGGTCACTTGATCTAGAGGTATGTCTAATAGCTAAGATGGCCTGATTATGTATGTATCCTCAAATTCTCAAATGGGCTTCAATGGAAGATTTTTGATAGATTTTGGTAAATGAATTTGATGTAAAAATGGCTTCTCAAAATGGCATTATGGCTTTACTTTCTAGATTGTGTTAAAATGGCTTGGGAGAGGATTCCTTAAATAGGCAAAGGGCTTGAGGGATCAAGGGCTAGGGTGAAAGGATGGGAAAAACCTTATGGAAGGTTTAGATTGAATGAGAGTAGAGCACATGGATTGTGCTTCCTTATAGCCAATTAGAGAGCGACACATGTCATAGAGTCATTGGTTAGAGCAAGAGGGGTTGAGGGGTCAACAAAGGAGGCTCAAAGCTCATAAAGATTCTCATAATGGCTTGTAAGAGCAATGAATGGGCTTGTAAGAGTCATTTATGCCTTTGTGGGCTTCATAAAGTTTAATGGTTGGGATATTTGTGAGAGAGTTGAGATATTTTGACTTGGGTTGGATTAAGAAAGTCATAAGCTTGACTTAGGAATGTGTAAATGATTAAGGCTTGGATTAGACTTGGGTTAATATTAGATTAGGGATGTTAGAGATGGGCAAGTGGATGGCATTTAATGAGGGTAGGTGAAGGAGGAGATATTTGTTGGCTTTGGCTTGGGTTACCAAGTCTTAACCCATGTTTAGGGAATGTGACAAGGTTGGGGGGGGGGGGGGGGGGGCGGGGATTAGGATTAGGGTCAAAGATAAGGATTCACATCTTTTAGAAGAGTCTAGGCTTTGGATGAGGATGAAGACTTTCTAGAAGAGTCTAGAACTTCCAAGGATGAGGATAAATAAGGTTTTTAGGAAATAAATAAAATTTTATTTATTTCAAGGGTTTGGGTTGAGGAGATATTTATTAAAATATTTTTAATAAACATGAGGATTAATATTTAATCTTAATTAAATATTTTGAGTTGGGATTAGAGGTAGGAAATGATGGGATTAGCCTTTAATCGAAATTAAAGGAGGATTAGAAGATTTTGGAAGAGGTTAGTGGTCTTAAGGAAATTGGCCAAGTTTTGGGAAAAAAATAAATAAATTATTTATTTTGGGATTTTTTGTCAATTTATTAATTAAATAATTAATAAATAAGAAAATAATGTTTAAACAATATTTAAACATTTTTGGGCGGGATTCCTTAATTAAATATTTTAAATTAAGATAAAGGGATTTAATAGCATAAACATAAATTAATTAATTAAATAATTCATTAATTAATAAATGATGATGTCATCAGAGACTTTTTTCAGAAAATAAAAATATTTTATTTTCTAAAGGAGTTTTAGGTGTCTACAGTTGCACCTAGATGGACATCCAACATGGAAAGATTCCTATGGGATATACTTGATGATTTGTATTGTGACATTGTGATAATATTTCATATAATTATTTAATATAAGGGAAATGAATTATTTTTCCAATATTAAATGTGGGGTCAATGGGTTAGGTGGCACATGGTTTATGTAATACCACTTGGTGGGTTTGTGGGACTTGATACTATTTAAGAAACCACATGGGTAGTTGTAGAGACAAGACAAAAGGCAAAAATGAAAGAGTTGAGTGGGACAAGGCTTGTTAGGTTAGCCATGGGAGCATTTGTGAAGGTTTGAAGCATGACATGGGATGTGTGGATTCATTCTTATTCACATGGATGTCATGGTTGGCGATATGGCATTAAAGACTTCCATGGTTGCATTGCAATGGTATTTTTGTTGAATAATACATGGTGATGGATGATTTTGGAGGTTGGGTTTTTCCTTCAATGAGGGTTTCCCATGGTATATCTTGTGTCACAATTTTTCTAGGTATGTTGTCTATTCTCTTGTATGTGGATTTTAATTTTTTATTTATTTCAAATCTAAAATGGGTTATGTGGATATGGTTATATTCTTTGTTGCAAGTTTCCTTACAAGTGGTATTAGAGATATGGTTTTATTATTGTAACCCTAGATTGAATCCATGGGAAAGAATCAGAGGATAAAAGAAAGTGCAAGATATATGGGTTGTTTATTATAGATTTGAGTGTTTTGTGTTTTCTATTATGATGGGATGTTGGTATATTTTAGGCATGTGAAATTTTTGGACAAAAGGGTTTTTTAGATGTTTCATTTAAACAAGGGTTTTAAGGGGAGCTTGCAAAAATGACCTCTTGGGCAAAAATAGACCTCACCATTGGATCTGAGTTGGTTTTTCAATAAATTTTTATATATAATGTGCCCTAGTTTGGCCATGTTTAGAGGAAGTGAAAGGATTTTTTATTTTTCAGCCCATGATGACCATCAAATTTAATCCTGTCAGAATTTTGGTCAGAAAAAAAAAATTCATAGTGAAAATGGTAAAAAGGCTATCCTAGTAAAATGGCCATAACTTTCTCTCAAGATATCGATTTTTAGAGCTCTTATAGGTGTTGGAAAGATAATTCAAAGAACTATAACTTGGTGTAGGTTTGGTTCTGTGATTTTGAAAGTTTGTTTAGTTTTAAGAGCCCAAAAGTTGAATGTTATTTATTTTGAGCACATATTAGGTCATAACTTGGGCATTCAAAGTCAAATTTTGGACTTTGAGTAGTCAACAAAAAGCTTATGGAGATATCTACACATTGGTTTAGATTTGGTGTACGTTTGGTATAGTTTATTTGGTAATATATTAATCTAAATAGTTTATAGTATATATTGACTATGGTAACATTGTGAGTTTATCACATTGTATATTTCAAAGATTTGGATTTGATGTCATTGTATACTTAGTTCATATTTTAGATTGGTCTCATGATGATATGGTTACTAGTATTTGGTTTGGATATGTATGATAACATGTTGGGTCTACAAGTTGTGTAGTGTTGTAAGTTTTCTATACTTACATGTTGCATTTATAACTTGGTTACAAGTTTTCTTTGACCATTTATCTTTTATTATTGATGCATATTCAAATTGGTGGCTTGGATTTGGGTTGTTTATTCCCTAAGTCACATGATTTGATCATTTATTTTCATGTAGAAGAGATGAGATGTTGTTACCAAGTATAGTCATGATGAGGATTATGGTTGACTATTTTATGTGAACAAGTTGGACATATTAAGAGTTAGTTGCTCGGTTCATGGATGTGATTATTGTGCCACATATTTTTGCAGGCCATGATTGGATGTATAGGCACATCCTTGATATTCATTTGTTTTGATTCTTAATTTAGTTATGGTGGCATATCTTCTTGGTTGAGGATCACAATTATTTAGTTTCTTTTGAGGATCTCATGATGTGCACTTTGAGTTCTTTGATAGTTTGATGCCTTAGTTGATTCTAATGGTTAGAGGATGATTGTTTCATCATGATGTCATGGATAGTTTGGATGCATTGTTTAGTGGGAACTTGTGATAGTAATGAGGTGACAATGCAGGATTAGTTCCTAGTTTGGTTTGTATCTTCTTGGTTTGGAGATCTTAGTTTCACTTGGTACTAACACTTTGGTTGTGTGAGTATAGACATGTGGGATCTTCATATAAGAGATGAATTTTATGATGCTATGGGTGACTTGGTACCACAATTGAGAGGGAGTTGTTGGAATTGATATATTTCTTAAGCATTTGTAGATGTTGCAAGTTTTTCTTAGATCATGTTGCTACAAAAGAATCTTTAACATTTCCATGGTACACTTGTTATCTTCATGGTTTGCAGAGATGATTCTTCATGGTATGTGGAGATGGTTTTCTTCATGGTGTGTGGAGATGGTTATATCTTGAGGACTAACATGGTTCTTGGTAAAGGTGTCATTTATGCTCTCATTTGGCATGTTATCCTTGGTCTTAGGATGGTTTCATCATTATGTTATGGTATACTCTTGATACACATTTAGAGTTTTGAAATGTTATAGTATGTTTATATGGAACATTTTATCTCTTTGGTTCAGATGGTTAGATCATCTTGTCATGTTTATACTCCTGAGGCCACGGTTAGAACTTTGACATTGATCTTGGTTTAGTTTCTTAATATTGAGTACATTGATCATAAGCTAGATACTTCATGATATTGCTATGTTATGTTTGGAGTTTTCATGAATTGATTGGTTACAGGTGCTCATGGACACTTAGAGACAATGGTGATGCTAATTTCTCTTGGATTAGAGATGTGTTTGTTGGGATAGTTGATGGTTTCAACAGGAAATCTGAGGAGCATTCACCTAATATGGACTTGATAAAATATTTTTCTTAGATGAGTCTTGGCTAGAGACTTGGATATCTTGATAAGCATTATCAGTCCCCACTCTTCATCTACTCGACAATTTTCTACTTGAGAGGTATAGCCCATTATTTCTCTCAGGTGCATTATGTTTATGCCTATCTTTCATGGATATGGATCTTGAGCTATGATAGTTGAATTAGTTCTAGATCGTTCATTTGAGAGATGGTTTAGCATTAGTTATCTCCATTTTCATATGTTATTATGTTGGTTAATTTTGGGAGAAGGTTTTATGTTGGGAATATTCCTTGGATTCGGAATAGTTTATGAGTTTGATCTTTTTGTGCGAGGCTTACATCCATGACTAGTAATATGGTATGGTTTGTGTGTTGTTGTGGCTTATTTTTTGGGGTTTAATTGAGGAAATCATACTTGCATAGTTTACATCTAGATGTGTTTGTAAAAGGACCTGATACATGTTATGATTTGCATGGTTTCTCTTTAGTCTTGGTTATCTTCTTGGATGTTTAGTTTTTCTTACGTTGGATTGAGATTGGGTAGAGATTGTGATCACTGGTTTGTGTTCATGTATGTCATGTGAGAGATGAAATAGTTTTTTTTTATCTCTTTGCTCTATTGGTTGTGGAGAGCTTGGGAGACTTTTGCAGATTTTTTATGAGATTTTTTATTGTAGGTTATTGGTTTATGTGTTGTGGATGTCCTTGATGCTACATGAATTCACTTTTTTTGAGATGTTGTGAGTGTATTGGTCATAGATTTGACATAATCTTTTGTAGTGGGAAATTTTTGGTATATATTTCTCTTGAGGTTTGTGATTGTAGATTACATATTAGATATGTTGATGATGCACGATTCACTTGGTATACCTTTGGAGGTATGGATAGTTGGATGGGTTTGGCACTTCTAGTGGGTGTTATTTCAGCTATGGGTATTTTGACAACTATAGATACATGTGATTACCTTTGGATTTGGCTTTTTTTCTTGGCATTTTAGTTGGTATAGGATTTTGTGATCTTCTAATGTGACAGGTTGGGTGGATTTCTTTTTCAATGACTTCTATGTATATTTGGTGGTAATGACATAAGAGAAGCTAGCTTCATTCATGTTTGAGAATTTGGATACTTTGATTTTGTTGTAGGTACCAAGATGGAGCATTTTGTGTGCTTTGATCTATGATGGTGGATGTTCTAGAAGGGAATTTTCTCTTGTGTGGATATAGATTGACCCTATGCAACATATACAACAAGTGGGAGATTGTTGAGATAATTGGTGTTGCACACATTACATAATATTGTTACATTGTTTTTATTTTCTTGTATTATGTAATGCTACACCTAGATGGACATGCAACATGGAAAGTTTCCCATGGGATATACTTGATGAGTTGTATTGTAATGTTGTGATAATATTTCTTGTAATTATTTAATATTGAGGAAAAGAATTAAATTTCCAATATCAAATGTGGGGTTAATGGGTTAGCTAGCACATGGATTTAACACATGTTTTATGTAATACCACTTGGCGGGTATGTGGGACTTGCTACTATATAAGTAAATACAAGGGTAGTTGTAGAGACAAGACAAAAGGAAAAAAGGAAAGATTCTATTGGGACAAGGCTTTATAGGTTAGCCAATGGAGCATTTATGAAGGTTGGAAGCATGGTAACATATGTGTGGATTCATGGTTGTTCACATGGATTGCTTGGTTGTGGCTATGACATTGAAGGCTTCCATGGTTATATTGTAATGGTATTTTTGTTGAATAATACATGGTGATGGATTCTTTTGGAGGCTAGGATTTTCTTTAATGAGGGTTTCCTAGGGTAAATCTTGTGTCACAATTTTTGTGGATATGTTGTCTATTCTCTTGTATGTGGATTATAATTTCTTATTTACTTCTGATCTATTATGGGTTTTGTGGAAATAGTTATATTATTTGTTGAAAATTTTCTTATAATTACACCCTCACCATTGTTAGGCATAACCATAGATTAACCACTCTGAATTTGAGATATAAATCCATTTTCACAACATCACACCTTATTTTGTAGACTACAACTTCTTCCATATGATGTTGCCACTGGTGGTTGATCTGATTGTTTTTCACTATTGCTATGGTTAGGCTTATCTATGGCTTGACTACTACAATCATATGATTTGGGCCCACCTTGAACTACATGCCATGTGGCACTCATTGATTCACCTTCCTATTACCACATCACCTCCTATTACTGCTACGCTTTGGTTCAAAATTCAATGCTTCATCACCACTAGTTGTCTACATGGGCCCCTCACATGAACCTTGTGTTCCAAAAATGCTTGGGTTTTAAAGGAAGTTATGTATTGAGTGGTTGTGTATATTTAAATTCTAAAAAGCTCCTCTTAATTGTGAATGTGGGATAAAGAATTCCAAATTCCTTCCTCTAAGTTCTTTGTGTATGAAGTCAAAACTCTACACTAGCTTGGCACGGGTGCCTTCACTCTAGATTGCAACTTTCCTCAAGCATTAGCCTTGAATGGATCTATTCTTCCAGTGCTAACAACCATAAAATCACATTCCAACAACCTAAAATTTTGTCTGATACATGACATAGTAGCAACATTTTTTTGTTCATGGTACTTGTAGTTATAGTTATCTAGCTTTAAAAAAGAGAGAAAGTTGAGAAGTCATTGAACAGTGGGAGCTCAACTATTGGACTAATAGAATAAGTTACAAAGACTTAGTAATTGAAACTAAAAATTTTGGAGAGGAAAAATCAATATGAATTGGAGGTTCCAATGTTCTATGCATTGTGAGTGATCTAGGGCTAGGATTCAAATGAGTATCCCTCATGAATCCTAATGTCCCTCAATTTCCAACTCCTATTTACTCTGACTGATGACTTAGCACTACATCCATTCATGGATCCTATAGATGGAAAAAACTTTTGACCCTTCCCTCCAAATAGTTTTTCTCTCCAAAAATTGGGTCATTTGCCTTTTTTACATAATCAATGCACCACCACAATCTATGTAATGTAATACTCCTGAGATGGCTAATCCAACCCAAGTTAAGTTTTTTCATATTATCCACATCTATAAGTTGAACTACCAATAGATTTTAATAGTCATGGGGTGATCTAGGAGGGTCTTTGATCCATGCAATTCTTTAGCTCAACCAATTGAAATCATGCATTGTCTTGTGATACTAACCAACACATACAAGGTGAGTCACCCTTCTGCCACAACCATCTTCCCATCTCATTTGCCTTGGATAGATGCCAAAGTAGTTGACTAGATGTTCTAAGCATGAACAACTTCCTTCTTCCAAATAGCTCTTGCAATTGATTGAAATAGGTTAATAATCTAAGGCCATCCTTCAAGAACAATCGATACTTTCAAACAATGCAAACATAACATAAAAGGAGGCAATGAAATTCCTTGGGCTATGATCAATGTCATTTAAGTGGAAATGCCAAATCAATTTTTTTAGTGGTTTGTCTTTTCATTCTTTATCATAGCCCCAACTTGTGTTCTACTAGTCAACACTCTATTTCTCTAAGAGGACATGAGCCAAGGAATTTACAGTGAACTGTCTATCTTGGAAAGGAAATCATTGGTCTATCTTTATTGATGAGTCATATGGGCCATAGAAATCTTGGGCATATATCGATGTTTAGGAAAACAAAAGCTTCATGGTTAATTTGATTTAAAGAGAAAAAATCATTCTTCCCTACCACAATGCCCTTGTATTTACACCTATTATGATGATTTCAACAAGAACCAATACCCAACATATAGAATATTTGGTCATTCATGAAAATTATGAAAGTTGGCACCAAATATAACAAAGTTCCTATCATGTTGATTTACAAATTACTCAAACTATAATGCAGTTTCTCTTTAAGTGGAAACCTTTGATCAATACACTATTTTACCCCATGAGAATAGTGAGAAAAACTTGAAAATGGAGACCTTTAATATCACAAAATGAAAATAATGCACTACTTTTCTTCATGAATAACCAACCTCATCATTACATGCTTGTGTAGAGCCCAAACCTCCATTTTATTTCCAATGGTATAAGTATATTACAAAACTTACAATGACTTAAACCATTATAACGTTCCCCTTTATTAAAACATCATTTATTTACCTTAAAATAAATTAGTCTTATGAAGTTAGTTGGACCCCAAAGTGGGTCTGACTAAAAAAATTCCATTTCCAAATAACTAACATTTCAAACTAACCTATCCAACTCCTTATACTAATTAAAAAATAAATCAATTGCTACTTGATCATTGAAAATCTAATTTTACCCCTTCTTGCAAGCTATGATTTTGTGAGAGGAAGGCATATGAGCTAGCTTTAAAAACTAACTAAAACAAACAACTGGGCCCTAAAATTTGACATATTTTTTCTCCATTCCACATTACCCTATAAGATTTCATGTCATGCTCACTTGAAACTACTTGCAAATAAATATGTCAAAAAACAATAAAGTGTGTTTTGTTTGGCTTTGGAAACATGCCAAACATACACTTAAGGGCTTAAAAATTGGGGCATTAGTTTACTATCATGAGGAGACTATAAATTTTTGATTTGGGATCATGAAAATTAAGTGGGCACATTTGGAAAAAGGACAAAATTGGGTAATCTAAATTACAGAATTAGGAATATTGGAAGAAAAATGACTTTTGCAAATGGAATGGACCTGGGAAAGTGTGCAGATAGATTTTTGAATACTTCAAAAATGTCATACATAAATTAGTTTTAGAGTATAACATAGTGATTTAAATCATTTGATCTGATCTATCATGGTTTTAGAGTTATGACATCCTAAACAGGGGTACTGACCGATCTGTAGTTCTTGATAATAGCAAAACTTTATAAATTGCATTTGGAATCACATTTAAAAACTAGTCAAATAGATTTTTAATTGGCTCAAATATGGAACATTTCATCTATATAAACCATATAATTCAGTTCAAAAGGAATCTTTTAGTAGGGTCAACTAGGTCAAAGTTATAGCTGGTCAAACAAGGCTTCCTAATGTTTGAGAAATTTGCATCAGTATGCCAAGAGTAAACAACCAACTTTGAGGGATTCAAAACCTAGTCAAAACATATCAAAATTATTTGAAAATTGAAAAATAGGTTATTTGATATACATAATAAACACTCCTAAAGAGGAAATTCATGGAACTTTATTAGGTGCAAGATATTCAAATGCAAACTAGGCTTCATGACGTTGTTTGACACTTAAGAAAAAATGCAGATTCGAACAATGCTCAAAAAGAAACTTCACAAAATGATTCAAAATGGGAATTTATAATTATGGGATGTATTCATATTCTGAATGAAAGCTAGTAGAAACATAAAACACTTCACAGGCCTCAAAATGATAGCTAAGTAAACATGCACAAAAGGCTCTTATAGGGGCTCAATTTGACTCAAAATTTTATAATGGTACTCAAAATCAAATATGCAGTTTTGAGTCCCACCACATTCCGATCTTTCACTCTTTGATTAAACTTGATAAATCAAACATAATTCTTCATTTACTCTATTTCTTGTCATAACTTCTTTTTCTTTACTTCCAATAATCTGATTCTTCGAGTGGTTCTTTCTCAGATTCCTATTCAGTGTAGGATTTGTTTCTTCAATTCTTATTTCTTCTCTTGGTCATGATCTTTGTTCTTATTTATTTTGAATAATTTGAACATCATTATAAAAATTATTTCTAGTCTCTAAGATAATTTCAATATTCTCTTGAATAGGTTTATAATTATCTTCTTCATCACCATCAATAATAGTTACTAAAGTTGTTTCTTCCTTTAATTCTTTTCTTTCAATCATTTCAAGCTTATCATCATAACTATCATTCAAAAATATTTCCATAATTTATTTAAAATTTTAATTATCATTAGAAAATGAATCCTTTCTAGTTTCCTCACTCTCTTAGGACATCTATATGAAAAAGAACAAATTCTTTACATGTCTAACAAAAAAAATCATAACTTTTGACTCTCTTTTCATAACCAAATGAATTCCATCTTTGATCTTCTTGTCTTCATTGAATCTAGATCTATCTTAATTTTTCTTGCATTGGTAGGTTTATTATTTTGTATGTAACAAAAGGATTATGGATCTATAAATTCAATCTTTAGTTCTATACATAATTATGATATCTCACTGAGGAACTACATCTTTTGAATATCAAAATTCACTAGATCAGACTTCTAACTTTCTTTTCTAAAGTGATCTTCCATTAATCTCCTTTAGCTATTAAGATTTTCCTTTAAGTACCTAATTCTCTAATACCAATTATTAGGAAGTAAAGACCACCAAATAATTGAGAGGAGAGGGGATGATTTATTTATCTAGCTATTACAATACTAATGAATTTTATTAATCCTTAACTATGTGAATAATGTAATCAACAACCATAAGAAGATATACATACACCAAATATTTTAATTAGGGAAACCCTTTCATTAGATGGAAAACCTTGGTGGGGATGGTACCCACAAAATTATTTACTAATACAAATATTCCTTGTAAGAGGATGGACTATTTTAGGAGCCAATGAAATGCATTTAGTACATTCCAATCCTTGTTAGGAAACTTTGAATCCATGTTATAAGTTGTAGAACGTAGAAGAACCCACTATCCAAATAAATTTAGAGAAAAGACCATTGACCTCACTATCCAATTGGTTTATGTATTATTCCTAGTAGAATAATAGAAATGAAATAATCTAAGCTCCTTCTCTATCCTCTTGATTGGATCAAACCTCTTCAAATGTCAATATTAGATCACCAACTTTGCACCCAATAATCCATTGGATCACTTACCAAACACCTCATATATCACACACTTGAATGCACAATTGACAACAAGGAAAATAACATTCCTTTATACCATATCCTCAAAATAATTCCTTGATTTTATGCTAAGCATTTCCCAATTAATTATAATAGGACATCATTAAGATATTACAAAATATTACATCGTATGACAATTATAAATCATGGTCAACTTAAAATATTCACAACTACTCACACATGTGACCTTTGACCTCATGTACTCGTAGATGTCATCATTAGGTTGTCTACTATCATAATCTTATTGTGTTCAAAATGATTAGATCCTAGTTAAGATATATAAATCAATGAGAAAAAACCACTTTTCAGGTACTCTATATACTTGATGTCTTTTGTAAACATTGAAAAATTTCTACATATCTTTGACTCTTTATATGTGTATTTATCCATGTAATTAGGATACAATGTAGAATACATCCTTAATTGTGCTTGATTTGATCATCAATACACAGTCCATATGAACTTGTTCTGTATCAACCTTCATAGAAGGAATATTATATTCATATCGATGAAAACCATAGTCATGAATGCAGCATGTCAATCATAAATAGTCTCTCCAATGCTTAGGATACTCCCCCAAAGGAATACCATTAGAATTCATACTAAGACAACAAAATGATTATATGAAAAATGAAAGAAATAAATAAATTAATGTAAAATTTTATTATCTAACTAGATTCATAATAACTAACAAATTAAATTAATGAATTAAACAAGCATGTCCTCTTTCATGCAATAAAAATTGAGTAATTTTAATGTCAAATTGAATAAATTAATTGAGTGGAAAGTGTAATATAGGTCTAAGTGGTAAATGCATGCAAGAAGACCAACTAAATTATGGAAATAGGTCTAGATCAAAAAGTGAAATGAATGATAAATTTCTTACCTCAAACTGTATAAGGGAATATACCCCTTTTCTCTAGAAATTATGTATCTAAACTACTGAACAAACCTTTAAAACACAATTTATGATCACAATAGAAAACCTAGAAAATGTTATTTTTAATTGGTCAAGTGCTAGATTACAAAAATCAACCCTGAATTTGAGATGTAAAATATTTATAAAGGAAATTATGACATATGGTAGTACATAATATATTATCCATTACTAGGTTAGAAAAATATGGCTATGTACTACATTATGTTTGTAAAGGGGAAAGGTTACCACCTTAATGTAACCAATCTGGGTTAGTCTTCCCATGGTGGAAAGTGAATATACCTTAAATTTGATAATGTCATTCCATTTTTATCTTTTTCACAAGTAATTGGGTTTCACCTAAGGCTATCCGCCATGCATAGTAGTCATATTAACTTGATAAGGTTTACCTTGGATCACTCTTTTATGGTCAAATTTCAAACTTAATGGAATATACTTGAGTTTCTTAAGGAAAAATCCCTCTACATAAAGACAAAAAGATCTTAAACTTAGGTCAAAGAGTGTAAACCTAGGAGAGTAGGCCTTAAAAGAGTCCTTAGTCTCTAGTCCCTAGAATCTTTCTATGATTCAAATATAATAAGGAGTACACACTTCCTATAAGAGTAATCATAAAATCAATTTTTTATTTGATCATATGTAAATAGAGCTATATGTCCATTATATGCCTTTGATATTCTATTTCTAGATTTACACAATTTAGTTCATGGAAGTGGATCCCTTATATTATTGCAACCTTCCTCTAAATCTTGTATCAGAGCCTATCACTCATATCATGTATTAAACTTGACTATAACTAAAGATTTTTTTTCTTTTATTAGATCTTTTTTCATAGTAAGATACAACTATTTTTCCTAAGAATGGTCTCAATGTAATTTTCAGAAGACCTAGTATAGAAAGTCCCATTTTTGGTTGTGGTAAGTTGTGTTTAGGGAAATTTTAAGTAGTAGAATTTATAGTTTAACCATATATTTTAGTTTATGCAACTAAAGGATGAAGTAAAATGATGAAAGAAACTGAGATTAGACACAAGTACAAAATTAAAAGGTTAGTTTTAGTAACTTCTTTTCTTAATGAGAATAAAATTTTAGTATGAGAGAGATAAATTCCAATGTTTATTTGTCTCTATTTACAATGATGGCTATAGTGAAATGTTTTCTAATAACAAATATAGAATCCCTAGAATAAAAAGTGTCTAATATGTATATAAATTAGGTTTTTTCTTACAAAGTTATTTGAAATTGTAATATACTTGAATTAAATCATACTATTAAAATTGTTTGTAAGGGTAAACTTAGATCTTTTATAAAATACAAAAATATGCAATTGGCAAGAAAAATATAGGGAAGATCCACACACTTAGCAATATATGTATATGCATATGTGTTTTTAAACACACCCATTTATATTGATTTCCTACTTCATTATTTTGCCATTCTAAAGGGAAAAAATTGAGTGATATACTGATGCATGAATTCATGACCATGAATATACATATGAATTAATCCATTGTCAAACATACCCTTAATTTTCTTATTCACTATAGGCTCTATGATAAATCATTACAGTTAATGGTGAATCCTAAAAAGTTGTGTCTAGAGTGGAATCCTAGTCAACCATTTGAAAATAGAAAAGTACAATCACTAAACCAAGAGGAC
This sequence comes from Cupressus sempervirens, assembly GCA_028749045.1. Lineage (NCBI taxonomy): Eukaryota > Viridiplantae > Streptophyta > Pinopsida > Cupressales > Cupressaceae > Cupressus > Cupressus sempervirens. The sequence continues at coordinate 427,354,992 of CM053791.1, read as the reverse complement.
CTCACATTGTTATATATAAAGATATTCATATGCCTATTGAATAGGTTTTTGAGATTTGGAATAAATATTCTGAAGGTGAGAAAAACTCTTTTGTTATAGGGTGTAAATGTTTAGGAACTTTATATTAAATTTGTCAGAAATATTTCTACTCCATAAGAAGTTTCCAAAATACAAAAATCTTGGTCTATGAGAATTCCTTCATTGTATCTGCAAAGAATCCTCTTAAATATTTGATAGGTTGGATCATTGATTTGTAGCTCCATTATGACATCATAATCACCACATGGGTGCAATTCTATCTTAGCTTAGTATAACTTGTTCCATTTCTAGACCATTCCACTTATGTCAAATCCACCCTCAATGCAATGTAATTCTCTTAATCAAAGATGTGATAATTATGATATTTTCTCGAAAGGTGAAGCCCATATGTTGAGATCTAGGATGATGCCATGAAAAGATGTCTATTTTTACATTCCTAATAATTTGAATCAAAATGAAACTATAGTAGCTACACTAGCTAGCATGTCTATAATTCTATGAGTAATTCCATTATTGTTAGATTTCTTACAATATGAACCAATTGGAAAACATAAAATGGAGTTTTGGGGATAATATGTCACCATCATGAATGAAACACATATATCTTCTTAGAGAGAGATATTGAACTAGTTCAATATTTGCCTATACAAGAATATGCTTCTTACAAAGGACTTGAAATACAACCGTAAGATGAGTTCCTAGACAACTAGAAAAACTCATGTCATTTACCAATATAATGCACATGAAATCATTATTTATTTCAAAAACCCTAGTACATTGTCATTCTAATAGATGAAAACTTAATATTCTTGATCAAGTTAACTAGCTTTGTAATTATTATAATTCATTTAAATCACCTGTTATAGAAAGATGGAAATATTAGCAATTAGGTTCTCAAAGCCAAGGATAAGCCATTAAAGAAATTACATTTGAAATATGTACTATAGTCTAAACTATTCAAAGAATTGATTTTGTTACTCAAAACATTGGCAAGAGCACAATGTAGATAGGAAAATTGTGATTAAATCAACACGTGACTTGATGCATCAAATTTAATTGATTCTAACCCAATGAATATTGATAGTGCATCCACTAAAATTACTCAAATTTCTAATCAACTTAGATATTTGAAGACCCTGTGCAAAGGAAAAGGTATTAATGATGTAATTCTTGCTCCAACCATTAAAAAAGTTTGGAATACTTCCCTAGGAGCCATGGAAAAAGATAATCTTGAAGAAGAGAAAAGCGGGAAATGAAAATGGATAGGGGTAGTAATAGGTCTCTATATGGAGATACACCATTCATGAATTTATAGAGTTATACAAAAGAGGTTCCATCTCTGGTAAATATTGACAATTTTGATGAAGATGAAAACATTAGAAACAATCATTCTCTAAAAGCATGGGTAAAATATTACATGTCAACCACCATGTGAGCTAATGAATCTATTATGAATAGACAACCTCTTAATTTTTTTATATAAGAATTTCTAAAAGGGTTCATGATATATTGGATTATTCTTATAATTATCATTTGATTAACTTAGTTATATATAGATTTTGTTCTCATTTTATTATGCTTTCTATATGAAGAGAATATTCCTCTAAAATAATGACTTACAATAGATTTGTGAATAATAAATGTTGTGATTTTAAATAGTTTGATGAATAAATTATTGTTAGTAACCTTTATTAAACCTCATGCTATGCATTATCTTAATAATCATATTGTAGTTGCATAAAGTAATATAGAGATCCATATGAAAAATTACCATTTCTTAGTTCTTTATCAATGACTCCCCTCTTCTACATTTTGTAGGTCTTATCAGTATTGTAGATGTAGGATCATGTCTTCATCAAAGCTCATCTCAAAGACCTTCCACTATAGGGAATGGAGGATTTTTCCATACCTCTCTTGGAATGTTATATATCACAATGTGTTTATTCAAATAGTCTAGTTGCTATGGATTATGTGGATTTGAATGAATTATTTTAGTTTTTTATAATTAAAATTGAGAGAGTTGCATTTGCAACACTAAAGAAGGCAATAGAAACACATAGAGGGGATATGGGATTTTTCTAGAAATGTGTTTTATTGTACAAGAGAGGTGGGGAAATTCAAATTTTGAAGAATACTTCAAGATTTTTAGTTAACAGATCAATTTATGTGATCAATTTGATGTTTCTTGAGTGAGTGAGGATAATTGGTAAAGACACTTCATCAAAGTATCTAAAGGATTAGATTAAAACCATTGCAACTTCTAATCTTTCTTAGATTTATTGAATAAGGAAAAGGGATTGGGATGTTGGAATATTATATTAAATAATTTATTTAGTTTATATTAATAAAAGTTTAGTTGATAAGTTATATTTTCATTATTAGTTAATATACAAGATTAATAGATTTATATAGTCACCTACTAATAATGTTATGATCATCCATTTATATTGAATACATTTCAAATTTTGCATTAAATAAGCTCCTAATACATTGAGTTTGAATTTTCTATTTTAGAAAGTGAGTATAAAATAAATAATAATGACCATATGAAACCACAAGTTAAAAACATAAATCCAAGCATAAAAGAAAGTTCAAAAAATGAAGATTATACAAGTGGCGAAGATGGAAAATTAAAAAAATTGAGATTTAGTAAAAGACTCTGTGGTATGTGAGACTAAAAAATTATGAAAACAAAATCATTAGTGATGGAAATAAAGAAGTGCTAACAATATGAATAGTTGCATAAATTTACATATTCTTAATATTTCATAGTAACCATAAGGATTTTGGAAGGCTTATCAAGATGATCACAAGATTTTAAAAAAATAGAAAAAGAGAAGTTATAGACTAAAAGAAAATAAACTTTGTTAGATATCATAATTTGAATGAAATGATAATTATTATATTGGAACTATCAAGGAATAGATTGCTACTATAGAAAATAATGTTGAGAAAATCATGCTTAGAGAATCGATAATTATAGTGCTACTTGAGAATGAGAATATGATGTAGGAGAATCTTGGGTTTCCTAGTAATCTTGCACTTTTTTTTTTTCATTTTGGCATTTTAACCAAGTTCTATCTATGTTGACTAAGCTCTCCAAGTGATAACTAAGTTCCTTCTATGTTAACTAAACTGTGCAGCATCAACTATGTGACTTCTGTGTTAACCAAGTTTTGTAATGCAAATTGAGCTCTTTAGTCTTCAGTAAGCTCCTATAGTGTTAAATGAGTTGTTTTGTGCTAACTGAGTGAGCCTAAATGTACTAATTCAACCTATCATTTTTTATGCTTGGGTCCTTCTTTGACCAAGTTGTCTGTGTTTTGAATCTTTGTTGGAGCCAACTCTTGTATTTAGTTTAGTTCATGAATATAATAATAGGGTCTTGTCTGGAGATAAGTGTTGATCATTTTGAGGTTGGATTTTCTTTTATGTAATAATCTAGAGTTATCTATAAGCTATAAGCCATTTTGAGAAGTATAAGTAGAGGTATTTGGTTTAGTTTAGATGAAGAAATTAAAGAGTCAGAGGAGATATTTTCAGAATTATGAATTTTAATATGGATTGTAGATCTTGAAGTTATATTTTGTATCTAGACCTAACCTAGAAGGCCTTATAGTTGGTCTTGTATGCTGATAATTTAATAATTCAATAAAATTGTTTTTTCTCCCTCCCTGGTACTATTCTCTATGTTTATTCTTCCATTGTGTTTAGTTAGTAAGGTGGTTGGATAGTTGGGTGTGCCTTTCACCCTAGATATTCATATCTAGTATGAAGGCTTGAGGTTCATTCTTGTGGGAATTGGATCATGTAGAACCTTAAGTCAAATTCAATTGTAGGGTGTCAGATATAAGGATTTTACCTATAACATGTAGAGGGTTACGATCTAAGGGGAACCTAATTGTAAAGTTGATTCAAGGTAGAAAAAATATTGACAATGCCATATTGGATATATTGAGACGTATTGAAACTAGATTAGATGTTGTGGAGACAACCTAGAGGAGAGGAGCATATCTTTATGATGTCAGTGATGATGAAGTTGCAACACCAAACCCCAATCAAGAATCTAAACAAGATCAAGATTAGGAAATATTGTTGAGAGTATTGTCTAGGGAATGTTTAAAGCCTATTATAGAAGTTGTTCCTTATGATAGGAAATTGGACACCAATTTTGTGTTGGATTAGATCTTTACTATGGAAAATTTTGTTGAGTTTGAAAATACTCCTAATAATAGGAAGGTGAAAATTGAAGTCACTAGGTTCAAAAGTCATGCCCTACTATGGTGGGAGAATTTGAAAGCCAATAGATAAAGGAGAGGAAAGGAGAAGATCAAAACATGGCTTAAGATGGTGAACATAGTAAAGAAGATGTTCCTTCCTACTAATTACTAAGTTAGCTTATTGAGAAAGATACAATATTTGAGACAAAGGGATATGACTATGAAGGAGTATACTGTGGAAACCTATAAACTGGACATCAGATCAAGACATGTGGATGATGATGCTTAGAAAGTTACAAGGTATCTAAATGAATTGAGATCTAGAATCCAATATGAAATATTTTTTGTTAAATTTGAAAGTGTGGAAGAAGTATATTAATATGACTTGAAAGCTGAGGAGACCTTGACAAAGAAGCATGAGAAAATACAAATAGGTAGAGGTGGTGGATTCTAGAGAGGTAGAGGTAGTTCCTATGGAGAAGGTGGCAAATATGACAATTATGTGTAAGATAAGGGAAAATATGAATGGACAAGTGATGAAAAAGGCAAGACTGAATGGAAAGGTGGCAATTCTTATTGATGAGGTATTGATTATTACCAAGGAAGAGGTAATTCTTACTCTAGAGATTGTTTTAATGGTGATTTATTTTAGATATGGTAAAGAAGGGAAAGATACTTCGAGGGTAGATCCTCTAGTCAAAAGAGAAAGGTGACATAAATCCTATGATTGAAGGAGACATTGAAGGTTTAACAAGAGGACCTGAGGCTGAAGAAAATATGATGGTGAGAAGAACCTGTATAATAAGAGAATTGATGAGGAACCCATCCTAAGGAGAAGTCTTTTCAAGACCAGATGTAAGATGGCTAGAAAATATTGCAAATTGATCATTAATAGTGGAAGTTCAAAAAATTTTGTATTTGAATAGTTAGTTATAGAGTTGTAGTTGCAGAGGTTGAAGTTTCTGAAATGCTATCATGTTTCATAGATCAAGGATGAACATTAGATATTGGTAAGTGAACAAGGTGTTGTGAAGTTCAAGGTTGGACATTACTTTGATGAAGTTCTATGTGATATTAAGCCTATGTATTGTTGTCATATTATGTTGGCTAGACATTGGCAATATGCTAGATATGTTGTACATGATAGAAGATTTAATCAACATACTCTTTGGGTGGATGGGAGAAAGAAAATATTGTTGCCTCTGATTGAAAGTCTAGATGAGGTTAATTATACTAATGTAAGAATTTGCATGGTTAATGGAAAGCAATTTGAAAAGGAAGTGAAGAAGAATGAATTATGTTTTTCCATAATTCCTCGGAAATTAAGTTATGCTAGTCATAACCAAGTGATAGATGGTGGCAAGCAAGAGAAGACCATAGTGGTAACTGAGTGATGGATAGTGGAAATTGAGTAATAATAGAAGCTAGTAATATTGACCATGTGCTAGAAGAAATTACAAGTTTTCTGAATGGGTATAAAGATATTGTTGTAGAGGATATACTAGATGGTTTACCACCAATAATAAGTATAAGTCATTATGATGATATGATGGCTAGATCTAGTTTTCCAAATAAAGCACCATATAGATTGACACCTGTAGAGAATGAAGAACTTAATAGGAAAGTTCTTGAGCTATTGTAGAAAGGTTTAATTAGAGAAAATTAGATCCCATGTGTTGTATGTGATGTAGTAGCACCTTAGAAGAATGGAGAATGGAGGATGTGTATTGATTCCAAAGCTATTAAATAGATCATAGTAAAACATAGGTTTGCTATGCCAAGGATGGATGACATAATGGAGTTTTGAGTGTAGAAAATTATTTTATGAAGATTGATTTGAAGAGTGGTTATCATCATATTAGAATGAGAAAAGGTGATAAATGGAAGAATCCTTTCAAGACAAAAACTTGTTTGTATAAATGGTTGGTAATGCCTTTTGGTTTAACTAATGCACCTAATACTTTCATGAGGTTGATGAATGAAGTTATAAAAATATTTCTAGATAAGTTTATAATTTTTTATTTGGGTGATATTATTAAATATTTAGCAAGAATTAGGAAGAACATAGTGGGCATATTAGACAATTACTAAAGAGATTGAAAGAGGAGAAGTTGATGACTAACTTGAAAAAGTTTTCTTTTATGCAAGAGGAGATTGTGTATTTGTAATTTGTTATTTTAGCTGATGGTTCAAGAATGGAACCTAACAAGGTTAAAGCAATTTTGGAATGACATACACCTAAGAATATGGGTGAGGTAAGATCATTTCATGGTTTGGCTAGTGATGGGGAGCTTCCTCACATTAGAAATGTCTTGCTATGAAAAGGCTACTCTTAGCCTACCTAGGATTACTATGACAACCAAAACGTAGAGGACTCCTTTCAAATCCCCTTTCACCAAGAAACTTTCCCAATAATTAAAGTCTCCATCCTTTACCTTCACTTCACTAACAATGCAATTTTTGACCTAGTGTGTCAAAAATCAACTAAATATATCTAAACGGTCAAAATCAAGTTAATAACATACTTCCATGGTTCTTACAACATTTTATGAAGTTCTATATCATTTTGGTAATGCTACCATACCCATAATTCCAAATTGCCCTGTTTGCCCCTGTAGCCCTACGAGCCCCTATTAGCCTTCCTAAAAATAGGAAACTAGATATAACTACAAAAAACCCTTAACATGGCCACTTAGTGTCTTTAGTAATTTTATTCCTAATGACTCAGCTTGAATTATTTTGAGTCTTAAGTCTTCCAAGGAGTTTGTAATGTTACACAATTCTACATTGCCCCTATTTCTAGGGTTCTATGGGAAATGGCAACGAAACTCATACCAAATGCTCAATTTTTTTATATCAAACCTTCCCCTCTAGTTTAAGGAAAGCTAACACTCTAATTTTTCATTTCCCATAATAGATTGGTACATTCCAATCCTCTCTTCCATTTAAAACTTATGTATAAGCCTTTAATACACCTGGCCAAGCCTTTCTTGCTTACCTGGGGCTCGCTTGTAAAAATGGCCAATAGAATTCCACATTTTCCAAATGGCTATTTAGAAATTATATAAAAACCATAACTTGATTCCCAAAGGCCATAGAGTTTAAACCATGGGATTTCAATCTTTGGTGATTCTCATGGAACCCTATCAAAACTGGACAATAGGAATGAAGAATCTAACTAATTTTGAAAACCTAGTTAAATGGTAAATAAAAATCAAAATAAGTGTAAAAATAATCTCTAAACCAATAGAAGAAGCTATTCCATTTAGAATAGTAAGTTATCAAATAAAAATCCTTCACTCAATCCTAAAAAACTCCATTTTCTGTCAATCTGACTCCTCCTCACACATGCGATGTCTATACAATGGTTTTTCCAACCCTTAAAAATGAGTTGAAGAATGTTTAAATAGGATCCCTCTTCTACCTTGGCCCTTATTTCAAGCCATAATTTCCCATGTAGTTCATTCAAAATTGTGCAAAAAGTTAGTTCATTCAAAATTGTGCAAAATGTTTCTATGCAATTTTGCAAAAATTTCAAAGTTGTCAATGAGCAACTTTTTCACAACTTTTGCACTTTTTCAACTTAAGCCTTAAAACTTGACTAGATTGTTTAGAAACCTTAGAAAATGAACCTAAATCACCTAGGGTGAACTTTTGAACACCTATTTCCCCTTTTTAGGTAGTTTTCCATATTTTTTCTCATGGAGCAATTTATAAGTAACTTTTTCCTATTAGGATCTAATTGAGAAAATTTGACTCACACTCCAAATTCTACCTCTCCGAACATCATAATTTTACCTTGGGACTTTATTTCTAATCCTTAGTTCCTCAATGGTTGGTTAGACCTTCTACAAAACAAAAATGAGTTAGGGTTTCAGCTTTACCCCTTTCTGCTCTTGCACCATTCTCCCCCTACAAGAAAATTTTTAAGTTATTGTTGGGGAGAGGAATTATTTGTTCATGCCATGCTTCTTGAAATAACTCTTAGCAATCCAAGTCACCTCAGCTTTAGGTGTACCCATCCATTTCACTAGATGTTCTTAATAGACCTTGTTTCTTGTACTCTTCTTCATCCTAGAATCCAATATCCTCTCCACCTATGGTTTCTTCTTTTCAAGTATCTATAGGTCTGAGATTTCCTTTCTCAACTCTTTTGTGTACTATAATTCATCCACCTTAGGACCCTTATATGGTATTAGTTATTTAACATTATATATGGAAGAGATATCCATGTCCTTGGGTAATTCTACTTTGTGGTCCATACTTCTGAAGCACCTTACATGGCCCAATCCTTTTCATCTACAAATTACTAGTGATGCCATTTTGTAACCTATAATTGTTAAAGAAGACCATCAACCAATCTCCCATTTGAAATTATAGTTCTATTCTCCCCTCATCCTTCTTCTCCCTCAATTTTTGATTTGCCTCCATCAAGATCTATGAAACCTAATCATGCACTTCTTCCATGGATTGAAACAAGTCATCAACATGCCCATTGATGTTTTCATGTTTTGGTAGGTTCCTTAACTACATTATAACCCTTGGATGAGTCCCATGAACAATTTTGAAAGGGTTTAATCATGTTCTTTTGTTCTTACTATCATTGTAGGAAAATTATGCTTGGGGGATCACTTGATCCCAACTTTTCCCATACTCCTTAGTAAGACACACTATCTAACCTTGTCGTAGTCCTTGGAAATCCCACTATGAATTCCATGCTAATACATTCCAAAGGTCTAGTAGGAAATTGTAGAGGTTAGTAAATTCTTGTATTTGATGAAGTTCCCTTTTTTCTTTTGGCACATTCAGCACTATTTCACATAGCTCCTTACATCCCTTTACATCTTGGGCCAATAGTAGAACCTCTCCATAATTTATAAGTCTTGTTAAGACCAAAGTGATCACCCATGCTCACATTGTGCTTCTCTTTGATAAGATTTTCCCTCATAGATCCCCTTGGGGTGCACAACTATTGACCATTAAACAATAACCCATTTTGTAAGGTATATTCAAAAAATTCAATATGGAATGACTCCCAAATTTTTTACATACATTATTGGCCTCTTCAAAATTAGTGTCCTCCCCACATATTTCCTTCAATTGATCCAATTCTATGCTCTAGAACTTGAGCTCTTGTATTGTTAGCATCCTCCTACTCAAAGCATCTATCACCTTTTTGTTTGTGTCTTTCCTGTGTTTAATGGTGAAAGTGTAGGACTACAACTTAGTTTCCCTAGTGAGTTGACAAATCTTAGGGCTTGGTTATCTGTGAAGAAAAAAAAACTCCTTAGGCAATAGGTAATGCCTCCACTTCTTAAGAGATTGAACAAGTGCATAGAACTCCAAGTGATATGCTAAATACATTTTCTTAGCTTCATAATTCTTTCACTAAAAAATGCCACCAATTTTCCCTCTTGGATTAAAATTTCCCTAGCTGCTATGTTACTAGAATCATGCTCCACCAAAAAGGACATTTAAAAACTAGGAAAAAAAAATATTGGTTGATTTCCCACTTCCTTCTTTAGCCTCTCAAAACTTTCATTTGCTACCCTAATCCATGTGAACTTGGTATTCATGCCCCTTTTGATGGTGTCATTCACTAGTGCACAAATCTCACAAAACCTTCTCACAAACTTCCTATAGAACTGTGCTAGATCATCGAAACTTCTGAGCTTAGTAGCAAATTTATGAGTAAGCCAAATTAAGATTCCCTCCACCTTGTCCTTATCCATTTTTAGATTCTCTTGGGATACTAAAAAACTTAAATACAATAGCTTCTCCTTCATGAAATCACTCTTCTCAAGGTTCATTCTCAACTCTTCCTCTCAAAGTTTCTTCAACACCATGTTTACATGATTCATATGCTCCTTGTTTGTATTTTTGAAGATTAGGATGTCATCTAGGTACACAACCACAAACAAACCTATGTAATATTTAAAAATCTCATTCATGACTCTCATGAAAGTACTTGGTGCATTGGTAAGACCAAATGATATTACCAATCATTCATAGAGACCCCTAGTAGTCTTTACTATAGACTTACATTCATCACCCTATTTCATTCTAATTTGATGATAGCCACTCTTGAGATCAATTTTGCAAAAGTACCTAGCCCCACCTAGACTATCCATTAGATCATCTATATTAGGAATTTGAAATCTATATCTAATTATTAATCTATTGATTTCCCTAGAATCAGTGCAAAATCTCTACTAACCTCCCTTTTTAGGTGCTAGGAGAATTAGTATACGCATGGACTGTTGCTCTTCATAATCAGCCCCTAATAAAGCAACTCCTTCACTTACCTTACAACTTCTTCATTCTTCTCTAGAGTCATTTTATATGAAAATTTGTTTGGTAATGATGCTCTTGGTATGAAGTCAATTTGATGACTTATGGCTCTCTTAGGAGGAAATGTTAGTGGTGCTCCATCAAAAATTATATCTTTGAACTAATCCAATAGGTTTTTTACCTCTGTAGGTATAGATGTTTATGAAGATGGATTCTCCTCCTTGGGTTTATCATTATGGCATACCCTACTTCTTCACCTTCCTTCAAGTCCTTGAGGAACTGTTTCCCACATATCAACAATGTCTTAGTAGTAGCTTTCTCCACCTTATCTTCTTCTAGTATTGACTATATCTTATAGGTTACCCCATCTTTCTTGAAAGAATACTTGTTTTCCTACCCATGATGGATTACCTTCCTATCATACTTCCAAGGTCTTCCTAATAGATGATGATACACATCCATTGAAAGAACATTGCATAGGATATTTCCTTGATACTTACCAATAGTGATGTCTTCCCATACTTGTTCTTTCACTAGAATATTCTACCCCTTGTTAAACTAAGTCACCCTATAAGGAAAAACACAAGGAATCTTTGTCAAACCAAGCTCTTGTACTTCTTCCTCTGACAATACATTATCTATAGACCCTAAGTCTATGATCACCTTACATATCTTATGTAGAATGTTGCAAATTGTTTTGAATAATGTTCATCTCCACTTGGGTTCCTTGTGTGTTGGCTCACTAACCAATACTCTCCTTAGCATGAGGTTTTCACCCTTCTCTATGTCAAGCTCTAGTTCTCATATTCTGTGATTATTTTCCTCTTGGATATAGGTGATCTTCTTCTCTCTAAAGGATGAGGATTCCTTCTCTGGACATCTATAGGTAGGGTGCTCCAACTTGCCATATTTAACACTTCATATTGTTGAAATGTGAGTTTATACTACTATTCCTATATTTACCTCTACCCCTATTATTGGATCATCTTCCTCTACTAGACCCACCCCATTGAATAGTCTCACTGACCTTCTCATTCCATGTGGAATCTCAATAGCCTCTCTTCTCATTAGTCCTTCTACATCAACCACCTTTAAAAGTCTCACGTCTACCTCTATTTTTGGAATCTAAGTTCCCTTTCTTCCTCAACTTATCTTCCACTTTCCTAGCCATTTGGAAATAGATTTTTAATGTAGTGAGACTAAAAAAGCTCAACTCATCCTAAATAGGCCACTTAAGGTCATTTAAGTACCTTTCCATGTTGATGTTCTTTGCCTCTTGTACCCTTGACCTTATGGCCAACTTTTGGAACTCCTCAGTATAGGTAGCCACATGAAGATCATTCTACTTGAGATTCTGCCTCTACTTGTGAATTTGAATCTAATAGTCTTCTATAAAATAAGTCTCCTTTATCTTTTCTACCATGGCCTTCCAATTGGCTATTGGTTTCTTCCCTTCACTCTCTCTTTCATCTTGCACAAACTTCCACCATTTCAAATCATCACCTTTCAAAACTCACCTTTTGGACCTCTATTGTCTTCTCACACTCAAAATAGTATTCAATACTTTTAGTCCATTCTAGAACCACCTCTGCATCCATCTTGCCATGGAATAGTGAGACATTTTATAGGCTCTTTCCTCGAAAATCCTTGAGGGATTTGAGGAATGGTTCCTATTCACCAAGTGGAGGATTTGGTTTAGGTACCTCATCCTCCAAACTTATCTCCTCTTTACCCTTGATGAATTCTTCATTGTCCTTAGCTTAGTCTACATCTTCCATCACCTTTAACTTATCTTTCATCTCTTCTATGTCCTCATCCAGAAGCTTAGATTTCTCCTCCATGAGCTTCTTTTCCTCATCTATCTCCTTTTCCAACTTTTCATTGGCAACCATCCTTGAAGATCCACTTGACTCAATGAAATACATCATACCACCACAAGCCATAATCTTATGTCTCTAATACCACTTTGATGGGGAGCTTCTTTACTCTAGAGATTTCTTTCTCTACCAAGGCTACTAATAGCCTACTTAAGGTTACTATTCCAACTCCAACCCAAAGGACTCCTTCCCAATCCCCTTTCACTAAGAAACTCTCCCAATAATTCAAGTTCCCATCCTCTACCTTCAATTCACCAATGATGAACTTTTTGACCTAGTGTGCCAAAACTTCACTAAATGTACATAAAGGGCCAAAATAAAGTTAAGACCATATCTGCATGGTTCTTACCACATTTCATGACTTTATCCATCATTTTTGTAAGTATACCATGCCCAAAATTCCAAATTTCCCTATTTGACCTTGTAGCCCTAAGAGCACTTATTAACCCTCATAAAAATAAGGAACTTGCAATAACTCCCAAAGAACCTTAACAAGGCAACTTAGTCTCTTAAGGACTTTGATTCCTAATGACCTAAGCTTGAAGACTTTTCAACTCTTAGGCTTCCATGGTTTCTATACCTTATTATTCCAACTTGCCCCTATTTTTAGTGTTATACAGTCAATGCAAACCAAACTCATATGAAATGCTCAAAAATTTGTATCAAACCTTATCCTCTAGCCTAAGTAAACTTTTTTCATAAAATTTTTCACCCTTTCTTGAGGTATGACCCTTAAGAAATCTTGTGTAACATGGAAATGACCTCTAAGTGTGGGACTTGCACTCTGAGGTCAAATTTGTAGAGAAGGCCCACTTACTTTGCTATTATGATGCACCTAAGTACTTTTGGGAGAAAATGGGAGAAGGAGATGCAAGAAAAAAATTTTATCCATTCTATTCTAAGGAGGTGATGCACCAAAATAGAATGTTCAAACCAATCTCTACCCATATATACACTTTTCAACCATCATGACACCAAAATATATTCATATCCAGGTTTTTTTAAATCTAACAATCAAATGCAGATCAAAAATCCAAATAAATGACACAAAGAAGAAGATAACTCACTTATATATGATTCATAGGCCAAAAAGAGATATAGTCATAGAAGATTGTAGATATCCACAATACATCAATGAGAGAAAAATAGTTCTCACACAATACATCAATTGTTGAAGGAGATAAGGTAGAATGTCGTACAGTTTAGAGACATAGTAGCATGCTAGAGCAAATTCCTCATAGTAGCATGCTAGAGAAAATCCCAAAGAAATAGTAAGGGTCTAACCTAAACAAAATTTATAAAATCTACCATAGCTAAGGCATAACTAAGATATTTTCTACCCTAAACCAAACTCAACCACTACACCTTGAAGTTACAACAAATCTAGAAGAAATATGATCATGAAACAACTCTAGATGTAATAGTGATAGGAAGAAACCAAAATCAATGCATCCAACTATAAGAAATCAAATCCAAAAGATCTAATCACCACATGTAATAAAGAGGCATGGAGATGCATTAACACTTTGGAACAAGGCCCAAAATGTATGTTTTCATTGGAGAAAAAATCCTTGTAATGTGTCATGGCCATGACAAATAAATCTACACCATTTTAAAAAAAAAGTGGGATGGGATAACATGCAAGTTAACTTGCCATGAAAATATAGAGTTGACCTGCATCGAATAAATTTGATCTTCCTACAAAATGTATGAACCATTGATGTAGATCTTCTTTTTGGAATGAATGACTTAGATGCTACAAAAATATCCCCAATTGATGAATAAAAAACACCCATAGATCTAATATCTCCACCTAACCACACAAATGGTTGGGATGCACTCAAAATATCCACAGAAGCCCCAAGATCTAATGGCCATTATATCTTTGCGAGAGCAAAGGGTAACAATGCAAAAATATGACCATCATCCCTTTAAAAGAAACCCAACAAAAAAATTCACCATGTGGCATGCAACAGTTGGTTGGAACATTTCTTGAATGTTTGGTTGAAGGGATAGCAGTAATTTCACAATTTTGGAGAGAGAAAAAAAGTCACCCTCTAAAATGAAGAAAATGGTTAACGTGAAATGTAAACCCCAAAAGAAAATGCATGTTAACCCACAACTCAGCACATAAAGGAAAAATAAGCCAACTCAACACATGAAGGAACTCAACTAGCTTGGTACATGAAGGAATTGAAATAGCTCAACACATGAAGAGACCAAGTTAAGACAAGATATTAACCTGACTTAAAAGCATGTTAAATCACATCAAAGAATTTAGCCAATTGAATATTTTTTAGATTGGTTTTCAGTGATGGGCTGAATGGGGGCCGAAATGGCCAACATTCTTGGTGACTTAGGGGAGATGCTTTCCTACTAAGTATAGACTAGTGGCCTTAAGAAATCCATTTGACATAGTGTTACTACCAAGAATTGACATGTTATCCCACCTGTAACTAGCAAAAGCTACAACAAGTAAAAAAAAAAAAAAAACTTTAGGAAGCTCCAAAAAGCTTAGAAAAAATGTGCTCATACACTTCTTGGAAAGCAAAAAACTTCTACTCTACTATGTACATTTACAATAAAAAACATCAAACAAATCCATTAACTAGCTTGTTGGAGCAACTTCCTTTCCTCACAAGTTGGTTTCTTCTTCTGTGCACATGGCTGGCTAAAAATAGTAGCAAGGACAACAAGCATACTGCTACATAGGATACCTCCTTCCCAATGGTAAGAAGAATGAAATTCTCTAGCACAAGGACATTATCAATTTATTCAAAACATACTTTCTCTTCCTTGTGGTCTTCTCTCTCATACTCTAGAATAAGCATGACTAGGGGCAACTTGCTGATTTGTTGTAGAGCTAGATGCCTTCTGGGGCATTCTCTTGATTGTACTGGGTCTAAGCAATCATCCTTGACCACATTGTGTTCTACAACCATAGTATCATGCTAGTTTGGAAGTGGTGCCTCCTCTTTTTATGAAGAACCAATCTACACATCTTGCTTATGATGCTCATGAACCACTTCTTTGGGAGCTACTAGTATGGTGTGGCTCTCAACTTGCTATTATTGTAACTCATGATTATGTGATGGAGTAGATTGTTTCATGTCCAAGGATGGATAAAACACCTCTAGATCATCCTAAAGCTTCTACTCATTAGAATCCTCTTGATTTGCTACAATAATATGCATAGGTTGAGGGACAACTTCATGCATATCATCACGTTCCTCCTTAAGGACAGAGCTATCCTTAAGGCTCTCTTCTCCATCCTCCAAATCATGGAGAATTGTTTGCTGCAACATATGATCTTCTTCCTTCTCTAGTAGAAGATCCCCATGTTCGTGTAAAGGCTCAAAACCCATGATTTATTCCTCAAAGAAAGGAACAACCTTTTCTTCTTTTTCTTCCTCAACAAAAGAGGGAAGCCCATCAAATAAGAGGATTGGATCCTCTTCCTTCTTCTCAATAGAGACCTCCTTGTCATCCTTAGTATGCTATAACTCCTCCCATAGTATCATTTTTGTTGTTTAGTGTGGAGCCTAATCAGTCCCCAAGTGGGAGATTTTTAGATTGCAGTGATGATCAGGAGAGTATTGTACATGCTTCATAAATTCTTTGGGATTTGGGACATCGCCCTAAAACTTCTTTTTTGGGATAACATGTAATTATTAATTATAACCCTAAAGTAGTTAAAATACTCATATAAAAGGGATTAGAATTAGTGATTGTTTCATAGTTGTGATGTAAAATTGGTTCTTGTGGTGGTATTAAGCTAAAAGGGATTGCAGACTGTAATCAAGTTGTAATCACCAGATCATAAAAATATCAGACTTGCTATTTGGTGGACATAGCCCAAGGATTGGGTAAACCATGTTAAATCTTCATGCCTTGTGTTCTTTTCTATGTGATCTATTATTTCTATTATTGGTTATATTTGCATGTAATTGTTATTTATGTCCATGCTTTAATCCTAAGAAGTGGTATCAAAGCCTAGTGGTTTTTTAGTTATCCTTTGTAGGAAAATTTGATAGTTGAGTGGGAGTCTCGCAATTGAGTGGGACCAATGGAAGATGAATGTAAGCTGAGGGTTGATAGGTTTAATGGGTAGAACTTCCAGTTATGGAATATGCAAATGGAAGACTATCTGTATCAGAAGGATTTATGGAAGCATTGGAAGGCAAAGCCAAGAATCAAGGATCTATGTCAAATGATGAATGGGATCTTTTGGATAGAAAGGCACTTGGAAGCATTTGATTATGCTTGGCACCATTGGTAGCATTTAATATTACAAAAGCAAAGATGAAAGAAGAATTGATGAAAACCATAGCGACACTATATGAAAAGCCCTCTACTTCAAACAAGGTATTTCTGATGAACTATTTATTTAATATGAAAATGACAGAAGGTGGATCTATTACAAATCATTTAAATAAATTTAATACTATTACTAGTTAGTTATCTTCTGTGAGTATCAATTTTGAAGAAGAAATTAGGACTCTCTTGATTTTGTGTTCTTTGCCTAAAAGTTGGAATGGCTTGGTAATGGTTGTGAGTAATTATGTTCCTCGATCTAGTACCCTAAAATATGATGTTGTGATCAGTGTTATTTTGTCTGAGGAAACTTGTAAGAAAACCTCAAGTGGATCTACATCAAGAAGTGCTTTGAATGCACAAAGCAAGGGTAGAATGATTAAGAGAGGAAGTAATTTGAGAAATTGTGGGAAATCAAGAGGAAAGTCAAATGGGAGGAGGTCTCAATCAAGAGGATTGAATGACTGCTGGTATTGTGGGAAACCAGGGCACAAAAAGAAAGATTACTGGAATTGAAAGAAAAATGAAGGAGATAAATTAGATGGAGACAAGGAGAAAAATGTGGTAAGTAAAAAATCCGAAAAGGATGCTTTGCTTCTATCTTTAGAAAGTGTTGATGATTCATGGGTTTTCAATTCTAGTGCTTCATTTCATGCTACACCTCATAGAGGTTATTTCATTGATTATGTCTAAGGGGATTTTGGGCTTGTTTATTTGGGGGATAATGAGCCTTGTCAAATTGTTGGAAAGGGAAAAATTAAGATTCAGTTGTAGAATGGGAATCATTGGTGACTACATGAGGTAAGACATGTTCAAGGGCTGAGTAGGAATTTAATTTCAGCAGGGCAACTTGGTGATGAGGGTTGTGTAGTTACTTTTAATGATAAAAATTAGAAGGTTTCAAAAGGTTCCCTTGTAGTAGCAAAAGGTGTGAAGGTAGGCACCTTATATCTTTGTACAGGTCATATTGTTCCTTCTACTTTAATTGTTTTGGAGAAAAATGAATGTTCAGGAACAATTGCTATAGTTGAGCAAGGAGAACAAATAGCTACTATAGATTATGATACAACATTGTGGTTCAATAGACTTGGGCACATGAGTGAGAAAGGTATGAAAGTACTTCATTCAAAGAAAGTTTTACTAGGTCTAAAATGTGTTAATATGGATTTCTATGAAAGTTGTGTGTATGGAAACAAAAATGAGTTAGTTTTGCAAAGACTGAGAAAGAAAATAAAAGGGAGAAATTAGAGCTTGTGCATACCGATGTATGGGGACCAGCTCAGGTATCTTCCCTTGGTGGCTCTCATTACTATGTTATATTTATTGATGATGCAAATAGAAAAGTATGGGTTTATTTCCTTAGATAGAAATATAATGTATTTCAAACTTTTAAGAAATGGAAATGCTTGGTTGAAAATGAGACTGGTAAAAAATTAAAATGTCTCAGATCTGATAGTGGTGGTGAGTAAAGTAGTCATGAATTTGAAGATTATTGCTCCACTAGTGATATTCATAGACAAAAAATTGTTCCAAGGACTCCATAGGAAAATGGAGTGGCTGAATACATGAATAGAACTATAATGGAGCACGCAAGGAGCATGAGGTTGCATGTTGGGTTGCCCTTACACATGTGGGAAGAGGTTATCAATACTACTATATATTTGATTAATAGAGGTTCCTCTATTCCTTTGGGCTGTGGTATTTTAGAGGAGGTATGGACTAGTAAGAAAGTGAGTTATTCTTTTCTCAAAACCTTCGGTTGTGCAGCATTTGCTCACATAGATTCTGAAATTAGAACCAAGCTAGAAGCTAAGTCAAAGAAATGTGTATTTGTTGGATATGGCATTAATGAATTTGGTTATAGGCTTTGTGATTTTGAACATCATAAAATTGTAAGAAGAAGAGATGTCATATTCAATGAGAAAGTGTTGTACAAAGATCTGTTGTAGCAACATGAGAAGAAAGAAGATGATTATGTAGTGTTGGATGATACTCCAAAAGCTAATGTTCCTTATCATGTGCAACAACTACAACAACAAATACCACACACACCAGTGAATGATAGATGATCAACAAGGAAAATTAGACCTCCACAAAGATTTTATCTCTATTTGTATTCTAGTTTACTTACTAATGCTGGTGAACTTGAAAGTTATGATGAAGCTATGTAGGTGGATACTAAGATTCAGTGGAATTCTATAATGAAAGATGAAATGGACTCTTTGTTGAAAAATAAGACATGGGATTTTTGCAAGTTGCTTGAAGGTAAAAAGGCTTTATAGAATAAGTGGGTTTATAGGTTAAAATAAGAGGATGGAGGTAAGAAAAGATTTAAAGCCAGGTTAGTTGTAAAAGGATTTGCACACAAAAAGGGAATTGATTTTGATGAGATATTTTCTCCTATTGTTAAAATGACTTCTATTTGTACTATTTTAAGTATTGTGGCTATTGAAGATTTGCATTTAGAGTAGGTAGATGTTAAAACAACCTTCCTTCATGGTGATTTGGATGAAGGGATATAGATGGCTTAGCCATAGGGATTTGCGGTCAAAGGTAAGGAGAACTTAGTGTGCAAATTGAAGAAAAGTTTATATGGCTTGAAGCAAGCACCTGGACAATGGTATCTAAAATTTTATAGTTTTATGCATGAGCATGGTTATAGTAGGTTTCATTCAAATCATCATGTCTACTTTAAGAGGTTGGATGATGATAGCTACATTATTTTATGTTTATATGTTGATGATATGCTTGTAGCTAGGTCTAACATGGATCACATTAAGGGGCTAAAAAGCCAATTAGCACATGCATTTTCTATGAAGGATTTGGGGGCAGCAAAAAAAATTCTTGGTATGAAGATTTGCAGAGATAGGAAAAATAGAGCATTGATGCTATCTTAGGTTGATTATGTTGAGAAGGTGTTGTAACATTTCTCTATGGAGAATGCTAAAGTTGTCAGCACACCGTTACCTAGTCATTTGAAATTGACTAAGGAGATGTGTCCCAAGATACAAGAAGAGGAGGATAAGATGTCTAAGGTACCCTATGTTTCAGCTATAGGAAGTTTGATGTATGTTATGGTATGTACTACGCTAGATATTGCACATGTAGTGGGAGTTATTAGCAAGTATATGAGTCATCTAGGAATTGAGCATTGGAATGCAGTCAAATGAATTCTCAGATATTTGAGAGGAACATCCAATAAGTGTTTACACTTTGGAGGATCTACTACTGATTTACAAGGCTATGTTGACTTAGATTTGATAGGAAATATTGATACCAAATGGAGTACTATAGGTTACATCTTTACTATTGGTGGGCTAGCCATGAGCTAGGTTTCTAGGTTATAAAAGGTTAATGCTTTATCCACTATAGAGGCAGAGTATGTAGCTTCTATAGAGGCAGGAAAGGAAATGATATGGCTTTAGTTGTTCTTGCAAAAATTGGGACATCCTTAGAACGATAATTATTTGTTTATACAGAATTAGAGTGCCATTCATCTTGCAAAGAATTCAGCTCTACATTCCAAGGCCAAACACATACAGTTGTGGTACCATTTCATTTGATCAGTTTTGGAGGATGGACACTTAAAGCTAGAGAATATTCATACCAATGAAAATCCAATAGATATGTTGACAAAGGTAGTAACAAGGGAGAAGTTGAACTCCTCTTCTGCTTTGGTTTGTCTTCTAGACTAAATATGAATAAAACAATAGTAGAGTCCAGGGTGGTTTGATCTAGTGGGAGACCCATGCACATGATTAGTCTCCATGTGGGAGATTATTGTTTAGTGTGGAGCTTGATCTATCCCCAAGTGGGAGATTATTCAATTATGGTGACTAATCAGGAAAGTAATGTACATACTTCATAAATTCTTTGGGGTTCAGGGCATCGGCTCGAATTTTTTTTTTTGGGTCCTATTTTATCAAGATTTTGGGCCAACATGTTATTATTAATTATAACCCTAAAGTGGTTTACATACTTGTATAAAAGGGCTTAGGGTTAGGGATTGTTTCATAGTTGTGATGTGAAATTGGTTCTTGTTGTGGTATTGAGTTGTAAGGGATTACAGACTGTAATCAAGTTGTAATCACTAGATCATAAAAATATCGGATTTTCTGTTTGGTGGACGTAGCCTAGGGATTGGGTGAACCACGTTAAATCTTGGTGCCTTGTGTTCTTTTCTATGTGATCTATTATTTTTTTTATTGGATATATTTGCATGTAATTGTTAATTCTATCCGTGGTTTAATCCTAAAATTTGTGGGATTTGTTTCACTCTCCCAAAACTCCTTATTTGGACCATCAAGACTCCACACAACTAGTCCACCCTTAAAGAGAAAAATGGTGATAGGTGTGGAAGGCTCATGGCCTAAATAGTTTTCTCATGCTAGGAATGGATGGGTTACAACAATAGGCTCTTGTAATGGAGGGGGATTCTTGAAGCTTGGGATGACAAATCTTGGAGAAGGGGTTCGCTATGCTTCCCTAGTTTGAAAATGAGCCAACTGTGACCTCACTTCCTCCTCTCTTGCTACAATGACTTGCCTTGCAAGATTCTCCTCAAAATTTCTTTGTCTCTCCCTCTCTCCTTCTTTTTGGAGATAGACCTAGTATGCCATCTCCTCCTACTATCTTTGAATCTCTTGTTGCCTTGCAGTCTCATCAGGCTAAGTATCAAGGTCCAAAACTTGCTCATGGCTTTCATCCATTTTCCTACTTCATATTTCCATCCTCTCACTCTTCTCCTAGAATCCCTATTGTATGTAGTCAATCTACATTTGGGACTCCAACACCATCTCTTTAATCTCTTTATATGAGGATGTTGGGATCGATGGAACTTGGGTGGGAGAAAAGTAACAATTTTGAGAAGAAGGACAATTAAAAGTTTGGGGCTAAGATTGAAATTGGCAATATGAGAGCTAAGGAATAGTATTGTCACTAGTACATTTGGCCCCATTTTTAGACCAAAATTTTTGACCATCTATTCAAATGTTTTAGATTGGTTAGAATATGGAAGGAATTTTTTTAAAAAAAAAATCCATGCCCGTGTTGGTTGAAATTTTGACCAACATGAGCTGAACATATTGTTCAAATGAAAAAAGGTTACAAATATTTCATTGTTTTGTTTAACATGCGTGGGAGCTACAAACAAGTAATTTAGGAGAAGAGGCAAGAATTGAGGAAGAGATGAGGAATCAAGGTTGAACCATTTGGTAAATCCACTTTTCATAATATAGACAATATTTCATAGCTAATCAAAGGGTTTTTTTCTATTTTGATACCTGATTCTATCATAGAGCACTCAATCTTGGCCATGGCTCTAACTCTTGTTAGAAAATTTGTTCATTCTTAACTGAATATTGACATGGTTAGAAGCTTCATTAAGAAAAATTGGTATTGAAAGGGATAGGTGGAGGTTGCTGTAATGGCACATAGGAGAGGTCATGGCTCTATCAACTGGCACAATTATGAGAATCTAATTTTCTAGAGTAGATCTTGTATCCTCTAGGACTTGTCTTTGGTACCAAGAATGTGAGTTGGGGGATGTTTCCTAGGAAAATAGGTGTCCCATTGGAATCTCTATGCATTTATTTTAAAAAACCTTAATGCAAAGGAAAACCCTAAAAATATGAATGCTAAAAGTGTTGAGGGACTATTGACTAATTCCTAATTCAAGTGCACTGCTATAGCAAACATGGCTATCTCAAACACCGAACTCATAGAAGTCATCATTTGTAGAGTTAGGCTTATCAAATTTGGTTGATTTGCATGTTGGAACTAACTTGAAATGCTTTCTACTGGAAACTTTACCATCTTATACTTTGCATCAATGAAATGATTTTTATCCCTATAAGTTAGCTACTTTTTCCTACAATGCTCAAGTGTTGTTGTAATTGTTTCATGTTTGATAATTGTTTTCCTATTGGTCAAACTTGCTCAACTATGCAACATTGTGATGATTTGTTTTCTAGTTTTATTGTAATATTAATCACTTTGAAATTGAATTAATCTTTTTTACCCTACAAGGTCAATGTTGCAAGAATTTCATTATGCGTACTTTTTTTAATCACACCTTTTGAGGATTTATTGCCCCTTATTCCTATTGTAAATAACCTGTGCAATTTATTTTCTTTTAAATGGGATAATTTTTTAGTCTTTAATTAGGATTGTTTTTTGGAGATTGTAGTGTGGAAGAGTGTGCTCATTACTTGGAGGAAATCAAAACATATGAGAACAAGCCAACTGACGGTATTTTGGAGCATATTGACAATGACTATCTATCATGAGTATTCTTCATACCTTTGTTGAATAAAAGTTGTGCACAATTTATGTAGATTCAAAACTTTAAAATATTCATTTCTTTTAGCTAGGAATAATAAAGATAAAATGACTGAAAGAAGAAATAGATTTAGAAGAACCTCTTTAAATGAATATAAGATTTTTTGGTTCCTACAATTCGAAGTTATAATTCATATAAATTTATATAAAATATATTGATAGATCATAGGAAAATGATTTTTTTGATGAAATCTAAGGAGCCTTAATGTAATAAAACTAGGTACAAACATAGTGTGCTTAAACCTATAAATACAAAATATGTTATAATATGATTGCATCATATCTTACTCATCAAGCTGGACAATTTTATGTGCAAGTGCATATAATAGAATGAAAATTAAAATACCACTAAAGAGTTTTTGTAATTTCCTTTTATATTAGTACAATTCTTTTGTATTGCTTGATACATAAAAATAACTACTGTAGAATTGAGCTTATTCCAAATGGCTTTGATTTTGAAGTTCACAAGTTAGATTTTATGTACATTGTAGATTTCTATGATTTATTGAAATTTAATAGCTTGTATTGAAGCTATATTGATTATACCTTGATTGTCTAATTTTGTATGCGGAGCAGATTTTGCTACTCTATTAAAATTAATTTGTTATATGGCAAGCACCTGCATAGCTAGATAAGGAGGGGAGGGAGTCATTTGAAAATATAAGCGGGGCAAGGATAACATTATAAGTAGTTAGTATTGGTTTAACCATTGTGTTGTACATAACTAAGGTATCTACTTATTTTCAAAAGTGTAAAGTTATAAGACAAACATCAACAATAATTTTACTAATTAATAGTCTTATAAATATGCTCTATAAATTGCCATAGACCCAAGCACAATTAAAAGTAACACGAGAACACTAAAATAGGACTTCAAAATTTTGTAGTCAAAATAACTTATAAATAGAGGTGGATTCTTCTAGAGCTAGCAGGTAGATGCTATCTAAGAAAATTCCTTGTGAGAATGAACTACTATTGGTGGGGCAAATATTTCAAGTATTCATTATTCATTTGCCTTCAAAATAAAAGGTGGGTTGTGTGTTGAGTTCATGTTTACAAGTGACATAGAGATCCATCATTTTTGATTCAAGGGTTAGAACCTTCATTCTAATATGCTCAAGGACATTTTTTTTTGAGAAGAAAAAATGTAACATATATAGAAGCACGAATTATAAAGGATCTTGTCTAATCTAATGTAATGCAAATGCAACAAATCGAGTATTAGTTAACAAATGAAGAGAGATTTTTTAATATTAAGTATTGAGAAAAAAAATCATCATGTCTTAGAGCTAAGAGTAAAATGTTTGAAAAGTATTTTTGCTATTATAGTATTTGTAGACATCAAAAAGCTAAAAGTTATAATAGTTGTACATCATTTTTGAAAAAATAATAACATAGTCTTGATATTAGATAAGAGAGACTATCTATCTAAACTACTTAGTCTCAAGCTCCAATAATGTTAATGGAGCATTCTGTTTCATTGGCATTGATTGGTGGTTCAAGAGGAGGTCTTTCAATAATAGCACCCCAATTAGGGGCATTAGGGGGCTAGCTTTCAAGGATCTCCTTATTCATTTAAGCCACATTGATATTCTTCTTAGCTACAAACTACTTTAAAGCCTCTTGTTCCTTTTCATCCAACATATCACTCACTTTATGTGTTGAAGTAATGAGCAGATTTGAAATCTGCTTTGTATATTAGTATTGCACCTTCATGCAAAAAGATCATGAACCCGCTCTTTGGGATTTCTAAAATAGGCAAGACCTGAGTCATGATAACTAGATAGGTGAGTTTTATAGAAAACCTAGTAAGATCCATCTTTATTGAGCTTAAGATCAAAGGCACTATAAGACTTCATTAGTAAAGAAAAACCAAAATTTATTGAGCTTAAGATCAAAGGAGTTAACAAATCCAAACAAGATTTCAATCCAAGAAAAAGTAAAAGGTTTATTCCAATCAATAGGTCTACCAAAGATGGAAGATCAAATCAGAGTAGCAAATTTGCATTAAAAAAACCTTTTCAAAAGATTTAGGAACAAAACAATGTATACAAACAATAGGAGGAACATTATAATGATAGAGGTTGTCAACAATGGCAAGTTTCTTCAACAAGAGAATCCAATGAAAACAAAAAATTTTAGGCTCTGTTGCTTGGTGCCATTAAAAAACAAGAATGAACTGCCAATTGAACTCCTACCATTTTATAGACCAATTTTTATTCAATGCTTTCAAGATAGATGAGTCCTCTTTAATCATGCTATAAATCTTTCTAGTATTGGTGTCTATAAAAGTAGATCCATCTTTCCATTTGATCTCTTTATAAATTTCTGTATTGCAAACCAGCTTACCTGGAAAGAAAGATCCTACCACTTTCTTAAGGATGGAATATGTTTTCTTATGGGTGCCTAGGATATCAAATTTAGCCTTATGATCTTCCTAGGTCCCCAACCTACTATTAATAAGAATATTGCCAATGGTCTTAATGCCTTATTACACCAATTTTTTTAGAACAGCTCTGGGTTAGAGCTAAAGGCTTACCTTTGAACTGAATACCCCACCAGATTGATCTACTAATCATAGAGAAGGAAGGAGGACCATCTACTACACTTTTGAAATGTAGCAACCTTCTTACTTGTGTCTAGGCTTTCCAAATGGAGGCAAAAATATTAGATCCAAAAAACTTGATTTCAAAATCACCAAGAATAATATCAGCAAAGTCCCTCAATATTTTATCAAGCTTTTTAGTCTGATAATTGTTAAACAACCAACCAAAAGAAAAATATATTTCTTGTGAGGAGAGCACCTTTTGAACAATCTGTGCTCTCAAAACTGCTTCTAGTTAGTGAAATTCTATTTGAAACATTTTTTGATTATCAAAATTTTAGCAGGAGCCCTTGGGTGTTGAAATAGTGTCTTTAATATCTTAGACTTTGAAGCTAGTTTTGGAAGCCCTATTGGTTATTGGTATTAAAATTGATTTGGATCCCATGTATGACTTAACTAAAATTACTTTATGTTCCAGCTTAAATATTAATATGATTGTTTTCAAAAGGTTGGATTGTCTTGATTTTGATGATGAAACATGTTATATATTTATAATATTTGTTATATCACCCATTCCTATTTAGTCTGGAAATTTGTCTTCATTATTCATGATAAACATTGCATTTGAGCACATATGAACTTATTCTTACTCAGAATGTAAATATTTTCTCCCCTATTTGTTGTCTAAACTTGTTTACACTTTCTTACTATTTTTTGAATTTGGTGAAATGAAGTGGTCATTTTTCTTCCATTCTTCATTGTCTTGGCTAGTTTAAATTATTTTGCTAGACCATTTGTTGTCAGGGTTAGTTAAGACCTTCTTATTCTTCCCTTGGGTTTCATCCAAGTGCCCTCTCCTCTGTGCAACACTTATTTAATCATTGCTTTTGGTAGAATTTTGGTCTTCATTAGAATGTTTTTGAAATCACTTTTGTGCTATTAAATTGCTTCGAAGACCTCTTTCTAATCTTGAAATATCAGTGAGTATCTCTTCTAAGTGGCAGATGAATTAGGGCATTTATTTCCACTTAATAAGTCCTTGAACTGATGTTCTTAGTTTTATTGTGTTTTACACCATGGGTAGGATGTATGTAATTGCAATGGTATCTTATTTTATTAATCAGTTTATCTAATTTAATTGGAATTTGATTTTTGTTGTGGCAAATTAAGTGGGGTCATGCAATACTTGAAATCTTGCTAGTGAGAAGTTTTGAGTCTAATATTAAGGGCTCATATTACTACTAGTTAATAACATAGGGAGGATGTTTTTGGTATAGCTAAAGAGGCAGATTTATGTCTACAAGTCCTACAATAGTCATCTTGCAAATATTAATGAGGTTATCTCTAAGGTAGGCAACTTGTCCTTGTAGCTTGAATTTTACATAGGAATTACATTAATCTATATTTGATTTGGGCTTTAGTCAGGTCAAATGGAGGGGCATTCAAGACTTATTTAAAGCGGATGACTATGCTTTTGATTTCTTATGTGTCTAAGTTATCAAGTATATTGTATGGAATAAGAACATGCATTCATTGATTCTAGATTTTCACATTTGTTGAGGTTATTTTACTTATGTGTTTTTAAAGCATCTTAATGCAACCTCGAAAACTAGTCATTGAACTAAGACATATCTTCCTCATGTATCTTGGTATTAAGGAAAAAGGGACCTACATGGCACATAGTCATTTAAAGACTTTGACATTTTGTTAGTAGGGGAGTAGTGAAGGGTATAATCCTCCCATGTTGAGATTTTCACTATCTAGCCACTTGTCCTATTGACAAAGCATTTTGGGACATGTGATGATCTATATGTTATCCTTGTTATTTAGTTTTGACCAATGTAGGATTTAATTCAATGACAATACAATTATATATTTCTGTTAAGTAATTGAAGGCTTCTACTAGTATTTATGGTTACATTTCATTTAGAAATTTGATAGTATTACTATGAGTTTTCATTTTAGAAATTTCATTTTTCCTCATATATATAGAAAATAACTACAAGGAAAGGGGTACAATTAGCACAAAAGAACCTTTAGTCATCAGGTAGTAGGAGGCAAGGATGTATAATCCATTACATTTAAAATTTCACCCGTTTTCTTGGGTCATATATTATATATTCCTGGGTCAATGAGTTTGAATCAAAAAATGTACAATTGAATCATGATAGCTCAATATCACAATTTGACTTGCTATGGAAAATATCTTAGGTTTATCTATTGATGAGCTCAAGGGGCTTTCTAATGAATGGTTCATAAGGCACAACACTTGTTGTAGGTTTTGGAAATGGGATTGCAAGTAGAGTGGTTTAAACCATGGAGGAAACTCCATAGTTAAGCTTGCTTGAGCTGGAGTAGTACTGGTATGGGTGAGCCTTTCAGGAAGTCATGGTGCTTCACCTTTGTGGACACTACCTAGATGCAATGAGTGCTAAGTTTTCCATTCATTCTCATGAGAAATGAGTTTGTGTGAACTACTATGCATGAATCATGGTTCAATCAGTTTGACTCAAAAACTACACTGTTGAATCTTGATAGCAATATAAGAATTTGACTTGATGTGGAAAATATCTCCTACTTATCAATGATTTATGTGTCTTAATTTTTAACATATTACTTCAATAATAAATACACCTTCAAAGTTTAGAGTTTAGACAATTTTGCTTTTCAACATTTTGTGGTTTTGGCCCGATATAAGACAATTATTGAAAATAGTAAGGTTTTCACATTTCCAATTATTTATTGTAAAACCACTTCCCAATTGAGGATTGCCTTGTCATTTTGATGGTGCCCTTATCACTGATTTTAATTTGAAAAGTCATTTTTGAGATTATTGTTCTTAAGTCTAGAAGTTTTTCTTTGATGATAATTATTCCTTTAATGTGTAGAACTATCTCTATTTTGCAACTTGTGATTTTATTCAAATATGAAGCAATAATTGCATATGGTTATTGTTTTAGTTTTAGTGGTTTATCATAAACCAAGTATCAGTTAAAGCTTGGCTTGTTATTACTATAATTACCTTGTTGTTAATTAGTTTGAATAGTCATGTTTGAGTTTTTGTTATTAGATTTTTTTTGTGGATGGTAGAAAAGAGAACTGATGGAAAGAAAATGATGTCATATAAGAGGAAATAGTATTAGATAGGATAATTTTACCCTTTTTGAAATTAAAAGGTTGGTACTTTTCTTTTGCTAAATTACTAGATGATTCAGTTACCTTGTTATTTGCCTCTGTGAAATCAATACAAATCTAGTTATGCTAATATTTATTTTATTGTATCTGTATGCATTGTGGATACAACAGTGTGTATCTACCTTGCATTGAATCACTAGTCTAGTAGTTTAAAGGAAAAAAATGACTACCTTTCGTGACAAGTCACATATTTGGATGTTTTACTTAAAGTGGGTGAATGAAATTTTTTCTTGTTTTCCCAAGGGCAAGAAAAAGGACAGCCTAATTTTTTTCAAAAAGCAACAAAATCCTAATATTATATGAAGAATAATCTGAGCTATCCTGATTTAACAATATTGACCTTCTATGATAACTGTTTTGCATTTAGCCTACACTGAAAATAGCAAAAGGCTTAGAAGTCTAAGTGATATTTTATGTCAAGCAACATTGCTTCAGTGTGTTCCTAATTTTTCATTTTCTTGCCTTTCTGTTATTTTGTGTCTGATGTGAAGGATATCATGGCATGGCCTTTTTTTAAGAAAAGGAGATGCTTTCTAAAAAAGGAGGCCAAGGTGTAAGATTCTAGATGGCCAAGAGAGGTAGCTAGACCACATGGAATTACCATTGGTGAACAATTTATAATATTGTAAAGAAAAAAACATAAAATTATACTGGTGTAAAAGTGTATAAATCCATGTCCTGATAACTTAGCTCTATGGCTATCAGTGCTCTCTTCCAAGATGGGGATATGTTCATCTTTGATTGTATTGTGGGACATTTTCATATTGCCCTCCCCTTTCCCAATATCCAGACAAAAGTAAATGTAGGAAAATATTCTAACTCCTAGTAATTATTCGTGGTTGATTTACTTTTGAAGCGATTAGTTGATTCTCTTGATAAATAGAACATTTGTTCTTAATTTTATTAAACTACCTAGATTGTGCTCATGTGGAGTCCTTCAGTTATGCTAATGGCTGACTTTAGATTTCTATCTAATTTCTTAATATTTCCTAGTATATTTATGGAAATTATAGTTATTGCATTATTTTTATGATAGTTGGAACTTTACTATGAATCTAAAAATTGTTGCAAATTCACAGGCACTTTTCACTATAGTTGTGAGGATCAGTTATAGTGGTATGATTGATACATAAATGCACTTTGAAATTCAATTCTATCTTTATTTAGGGATTATAATGAGTCTAATTTCACTTTATTATAACTTATTTTTATGATGCTTTTTAGTGTGACCAATTTTGTACAATTGGGAAAATTACAATTCTAGTGGATTTTTTGAGTTTAAATCTATTGCTTCAGTTTTATTCACTGAAATTGGGCTTATTTAAAGATTTATACATACTTATTGGTTATTGTTCAATTTTTTTTGAGACATTTCATTGTCAACATGGGAAGGCCTGTCTCTTTAACACTGTATATGTCCCTCTCCTTTTGATAGACTTTCTAGATGTTTCTATTTTTCTTTGGGTGATAGATGCATTGGATGATTCAACTAAGTTTTATGCTAACTTAATTATGGAATTTGGATTAAATTCTTTCCTTCCTTGCATTGTGCCAAACAATTAAGTTACTGCTATTGGATGAAGCTTATTCCCCCATCATCAGAAAATGATATACTATTATTTATTCTTATATTTCTATGGTTGTAGTTTTTGTTGATTTTTCATTTTTTCAAGTAAGTTTTATAAAACTTTCATTTGGAATTTTATACTTTATTAAAATTATTTAGTAAAAAACATTCAAAAGCATGTCTAAGTGGAACATAAATATAGGTATGCAACAATATATGATGCTTTATCCCATTTTTCTCAAATGTGTAGGTGTTGATTTAATGGGAAGATATCAAAGTTCTTGTTATCCTAGGATTCCATTAGATCCAACAAGATGTCTTGCATCTCTTTAGCTTTTAAAATGTTATATTTTCAAAGAACCAAAATCCAAGGTTCAACAAATAGAGAACATTTATATAATAAACATTTATTTAGTTTTCATTTCCTCCTAGAAATATAATCACGCTTTATGCATACTAACCTTGTTCTCACATTTATGGTGCCCATATTTGATGCAAGACAAGAATTTGCAATGATGGCTACTACTTTTGTTTGACTCATTGAGGTTAGCTTGTCTAATTCCAAATTCCATTGTTCATATTTAATTATTTTTGTAGTTGCTGACTACTTTGTTAATTATCCATTTGCTGCAAAGTGTATTGATTGTTGTTCTTTGAATTGGTAGTCTAGTGGTGCATTTTATATTGTGTCAAGATACACAAGTGCCACAGCTCCTCCTCCATCTATCCCAAGCCGAGGTATAGGTTGGTAGGTGAGGAGTGGAGTTTTCCTTCTTTACTTCTCTTGTTCCTCTTTTCCTTGTGTCTGGACATTAGCATTATTAGAGGAAGGTTAGGGAGGAGATCTAATAAGTATTTTTGTAGGGAATTGGAATCTTGTGGATAGGATGTTTAGAACTCTAAATGGGTCCACTGTATTAGTGTAAGAAGCCTAGCACATTCTACTGCTCCTTGGCCCTCATGAATAAGGACTAATTCAAAACTCTAATTTATTTTTTTTGCATGTAGTGAGAATGTTGGTCTTTTGGCATTGACATGAGTTGGAATTCACAAGGTGATACAGATGGTAGCAGGATTTATGATATTCTTCTCTATTCTTTGTGATAATCATCTTTAGTTGGGCTCTCTATTCTCTATAGTATGTGGATATTATATTTTAAAATCGATCTATTATAGAGCTGATTTTGCACTTTTGTCATTCTGGGAAAATTTGGAGCAATCTTTGCTTCCATTCCAATATCTATTGTTGCTGCTTCATATTGCATTTTCTTTGCTTATGTTGGTATGTATGAGAAACACATATTTCCATTATGCTGCAATGTCAGTCAAGTTTCAACTATTTACTCATTTCACTGTCTTGGTTTTTGCAATTTATGAGAAAGCCTTGGATAAGCTTATGATTAGTTTGCACAAATTAATACTTGTAGTTGGAGAAATGACAACTCCATGTTGTTTTCTGAGGTTTATTTTATTTTGATGAGTAGCTACTAGAGGGCTTAGCTTTCTCCAATATTGCAATCTAAATAGTTTTAGGATAATTTTTATCCTAGGTTTCTCTTTGTTTTGGGCTTATCTGTACCTTAGTATTTCAATAAGTTCATAGTTGCTTCCAGGCATGGTCCAGTCCATACTAGATCCCGATGGGTAGGATTTATATTCCTCTTTTTGAGAAGCTAGAGATAGTTGATATCATATTTATTTTGGTGACATTGAGTTGAACTATGACATTTTGGAACTAAATTTTTTTTCTAATTGGATTATCTTGCAGTTCAACGACATTCTAAATGTGATTTTCTCATCACATGCAATAGTTACTGGATTTGTAGCAACAATACTAGATAGTACCTTGCATGTACATGAGAGTTCAACAATGAAAGACCAAGGTTGGAATTGGTGGGAGAAGTCACATAAATTCAAAACTAACCCTAGAAGTGAAAAATTTTGTGCTTTTCTTTTTAGACTAAATAAGTTTTTCCCATCTATCTAAAGAATCAGCTCTATTATGTTAAGCTTGGGAATACCTCTATTATGGGCAGGTAGGAAAATAATAATTTTGTATTCATTGGATATAATTTCATAGTAAGAAAGCCTTAGGTGTTAATATTTTACTACTTTTCTGCATGTAGGGAAATTTTTTGAGAACTACCTTAAATAAGTCTATTGCTTGGTCAACAATCATTTAGATCTTTTTGATGGCATGTGCTTAATACACAACAAAATAGAGTTGTGAATAGATAGGATGCTTTAAAAAGTATTTTTAGATGTCATCTTAATTCAAAACTCTCAAGATGCACATGTTGTGCATAGTTAGCTTAATTTGCAAAGGTAATTGTATAAAATAGTTCATGACTTGCAAAGAGACCACATTTCTTTGAGGCATTCTATAAAATAGTTCACATGCCTTACCTATGATTTCACATTTTGCATGCGTTGTGCACTCACTCATCCTAATGATGGATTATAGAGATTGATATGAAATGATGATGCTAAAAAACACACACAACTAAATTGAAAACAAACTTGCATTAAAAATGGATTGTGGAAATCTAATATTGTTAATTTGGCATACATTTCTACTAGGAAAATCATAACTTAAACATATATATAAACACATGCATGCAAAATTAACAATATCAAATTTCCACAATCCATTTGTAATGCAAGTTCATTTTGGATTTGATTGTGTGTGTTTTTTAGCATCATCATTTTGGATCACTCTCTGTAATCCATCATCAGGATGAGAGAGTGTAGGATGCATGCAAAATGTCAAATCATAGGCAAGGCATGTGAATTTTTTTATAGAATGACTCAAAAAAAAATTGACCAAGCATTGGTCAAAATTTTTACCAATGCCTAGAATTTTTCTACCAAGCATTGGTCAAAATTTTTACCAATGCCTGGAAGTTTTCTACAAAGCATTGGTCAAAATTTTGACGAATGTCTAGCAATTTTTGACCAATGTCTAGTGGAAATTACACCAGGGATTTTGAAATTTTTTGACCAATGGATTGGTCAAAATTTCCATGAGAGAAACTTTGACCAATTAGTTGGTCAAAAAATGAGGTCAAATGTACTAGTGTGTCATGATATTGGGTTGGGGGGGGGGATAGTAGCTATTTCTATGAAGTGGTTCCATTGTTAGAGTTTCATAAAAATTGCAATTTCATAGAAAATTTTGAAAATCACCAAAAGATCAAAAATGATCTTTACATACTAGCACTCTATCATCTTGAAACCAGTACACTAGAGTCACCATGGTGTTAGATAAATGCCTCCAAAGGCTGATGGCACTAAGAATAACACCCAAATTCTTGGTGAATAAGATTGCAACTGGCTAACTAGCAGACTTATGAGACTAAAATTTGTGTCCCATCAGGTGTGCTAAAAGATGTTGCCACAAAATTCTATACCCTTTGCTGAGGTATGACCCTCAAGCAACCTTGTGTAACATGGAAATGACCTCCAAGTGTAAGACTTGTGATCTAAGGTTGAATCTCCATAGAAGGCGAGCTTCCTTTTCTATCAAGATGCACCTAACTACTCTTCAGAGAAAAAGGGGGAAGTAGATGCAAGAAACAAAATCTACCCAATCTATTCAAAGGAGGTGATGAACCAAAATAGAAATTTCAAACCAATCTCTACTCACATATGCACTTTTGAACCATCATGACATTAAAAGATATACACATCCATATTTATTTTAGTCCAAAAATCACATGTAGATTAGAAAACCCAAATAAATGACACAAGGAAGAAGAGAAGTCACTTATATCTCTTTCATAATCCAAAAAGAGATACAGTCATGCAATATTACAGATATCCACAATGCACTAATGAGAGGAAAATAGTTCTTACACAATACATCAATGTTTAAAGTAGATAAGGAAAAATGTCATATAGTTCAGAGGCAAAGGGGATTCACAGTAGCATGCCAAAGAAATAGAGAGGGTTCAACCTTAACAAAATTTACAAAATGTACCTTTATAGCTCAGGCATAATTGAGATATTTTCTTCCATAAACCAAACTCAACCACACCACCTACTACAATTTCAAAATAAATTTGATCATGGAACAACTCTGGATGTAACAGTGACTTGAAGAAACCAAAATAAATGCATCTAGCTGTAAGAAATTAAATCCAAAAGATCTGATCACTATATGTAATAAAGAGGCATGGAGATGCATTAACACCATGGAACAAGGCCTAGAATGTTGGTTTTCATTTGAGAAAATAATTCTTGTAATGTGTCATGGCCACAATAAATAAATTTGTACCACTGTCAAAAAAATGTTGGATGTGATAACATGCAAGTTAACCCACCATGAAAATATAGTGTTGACCCCCATGGAATAAATTTTACCTACTCAAAAAATGTATGAACCATTGATGTAGATCTTTCTAGAATGAATAGCTCAAATGCTAGAAAAATATCCCCAAACAATGAATAAAACATAGTTGTAGATCCAATATCTCCATCTAACCACATAGACAGATGAGATGCACTCAATATATCCAAAGAAGCCCCAATATATTATGGCCATCATATCTTTGCAAGAGAAAAGGGCATCAATGCAAAAATATGACCACCATCCAATTAAAAGAAACCCAACATTAAAATCTACCATGTGACATGCAATAGTTGGTCAATACATTTCTCAAATGTGTGATTGAAGAGATAGTGGTGTTTTGTGATTTTAGAAAGAGCAGAAAAGTCACTCTCTAAAGTGATGAAAATGGTTAACATGAAATGTTAACCTTGGAAGAAAATGCACATTAATATACAACTCAGCACATGAAGGAACTAAACTACCTTGGCACATGAAGGAACTAAACTAGCTTAGCACATGAAGAGACTAAGTTAACACAAGATGTTAACCTGACTAAAAAGCATGTTAAATGACATCAAAAAACCCAACCCATTTATCATTGCATGATTGTGCTTCTTCTCACTACATATCATACGTAATCAAGCAAACAAATATTAGGAACTACTTCCCAATACTATGTCTCTGAACTACTCTCTATAAATCATGTACAACTTCTATATGTCTTTGACTTAGACTCTATGCACTTGACCACATCATTAAGACACTATGTTGGATATGTTCATAATGACACATTAGAAGATAATCAAACAATTGTCTATAACATCAAGATCTATGTCTGCTACTCATCCAATTTTTATAGAAACTATGTTATGTTGACATCAATCAAAAACATAGTCATGAATGCAACATGTCAATACTCTCCAATACTTATAATATTCCCCCAATGAAGTTTCATCATCATTCATGATAACAAAACTAGGTATGATGTAGACAAGAAGACTGAAGAAGGCATATAACTTCTTATGAGAAGAGAAAAAGATGGTAAGAATATCTTTAAATGTTGGACATGTAATGAGTTTCATTTATTATGCATCTAAATTTCCTAAAAGAGAGAAAATGTATAAGGGGAAGTTTAAGCCTAGGAGAGATAGAAACTATTTGTATGCTAATGAGGATGAAGAAACTAATGAAGAAGCACAAAGTGAAAGTGATGATGAGCTAGGTTTTGTGGCCACCAAGGAAGATGCTCTTGATAGAGAAATTAGAGAAGAAAAATCTCTAGTTTCCCAAGTTGAAAAGAAATCAGATTAGATAATTGACAATGGTTGTTCACATCACATGATTAGTGATATAAATAAGTCTTTTAAATTCAATAACTATGATATAGGGATTGTTAAGTTTGTTAAATTTAATAACTATGATGGAGGGATTGTTAGGGTTGGTAACAATGCAACCTATCATATTACAAGGATTGGATCCATTACTTTAGTTGGAAGAACTAACACCGACAATTTTTATTTTGTTGATGGATTAAAGAATAATTTGTTTAGTTTTGGATAGTTAGTGGATAAAGGTTATCATTTATAGTCACATAAAAGAGTTGCTAGAAATGTAACAGGAGTAACTAAGAGGGGAGGGGTGAATTAGTTACCAAAAAAATAAATCCTAGATCCCTTAGATGTCAATACAAATCAAAACTCTAATTAAGTTTTATTTTGTTGTAGCATAACAAACACACATGTACTTGGTATATATTGAAATAACTCATTAACTACTTAAAATGAAAATATCAAAGGTATTATCTATGATTAATCTTATTTAACTTAGTTGCATACATAAAAGAAATAGCATGAAAATAATTGACACTAAGATTTAATGTAGAAACCCAATTTGGGAAAAACCACCAATTGCAACTAGTTACTGATTTTCACTCTTCTAAAGTGAGCCATGTTAGAAGAAAA
The DNA here is from genome assembly GCA_028749045.1 of Cupressus sempervirens. NCBI lineage: Eukaryota > Viridiplantae > Streptophyta > Pinopsida > Cupressales > Cupressaceae > Cupressus > Cupressus sempervirens. The sequence continues at coordinate 427,318,314 of CM053791.1, read as the reverse complement.
CCATGTTAAAGATTACAAAACACACTATTAGGTGTGACCCTATTAGAGTATTTAATCACTCTATTAGGACTAACCTTGTTAGAAGTCTTTAGACAATTCAATCTATAAATGCCACCTTGTTAGAGGATTTACAGATCGTCGTTAAGCCAACTCGATTGAAGGATTTAGATCACTACTATAATGGTTAGAAAGTAACAATGATATGACTTGATTTCTAAAGAAACTAAATTACTGATTATGGATCTCAATTCTAGCTTGTATATGTGATCCTTACTGATTGAATGTATCTTTGCTACTCAACAAGGATATTTGTGTTATCCTTCAAATTTGCTTCCTCTAAAAAACATTAAATCTTCTATTATGTTCCACACATTCAATCCTAAACTTGACCTTATATCTATATGTTACACATTCTCAAGTCATCTTGAATCCAAATGAGAATAATTAATGTTCTTCTCCTTAGTTAGCTTAGAACTAACAAATAATTCAATTGAACTTAATATTCAAAAACAAGAAATTCATTCATTAGCAGACCCTACTTGATAGACACTAACCTAGAAATAATTTTCTTGTGTTAACCAAGTGAACTTGATTAATACTACATATTCACAATTTTCCTTTGGTAACCAAGAGAGCTCAATTAACACTTATTTCATCCAATATTTCTTTCATTAAGAAAGTGAGATCATTTAACACTCAACTTCTAAAAATGTTCCTTTGATGACTTAGTGAACTTAGTAGACACTATCTTATGAATTTGGCAAACTTTGGAAGGCTTGGCAGACATAGGATACTATGTTCATCACCCAAGTGAGCTAGGCATACATTGACTAACAATGATATGACATTTTGTGTAACATCAAAGATAATCAATCAATTATTTTCAACAATCTCTCTCTTTGGCATTGATGGCAACACAACATGTCATAATACAATGAATTTTAGAGAAAGAATAAAGTAAGGAACATATCCTTAGTTTCATTTTGATTCAAATCCATGAGAACTCCCTCTATTAATGTGAACTCCCACTGCCTTCAATTTCTCTCTCTGTCAGCAAAACTCAGAGTTCAACTTCTTCTTCTGATAGAAAACTTTCCTTCTTTGATATCAAACCAATTTCTCCCTCTTTCACATCTCTTGAAGTGATAAAATTTCTATGAGATATGACAAAAGACTTCTCTATCTTTGACATTCATGCCAAAGACAATATATAGTGAATATAAATGTACCTCATGTATTGATTCACTTGCAATATGCCTTTATCGATACTACACTAAGTGGATGATCTTCAACATGATCTAGTTGATGCATCACTAAACTACATTTAATGAGCTTTAGATAGGGTAATGACCCCTATCTTACCTCTTAGATACAAAAATACATCCTTAGGTAATATATTAATGAATATATCTTTGATTTAATCTTTAGTATTCACATATTCCAATCTTACCTTTTTATCTTGTACCAATTCTCTCAGAAAATGATATTTTATAGCAATGTGCTTGGTTTTGGTTTACATCATAGGATTCTTTGATATATTAATTGCGTTGGTGTTATCACTGAAGATAACCACTGGAACCTTGATCTCTATCTTCATACCTACCAACAATTTCTTGAACCAAACAATATCTAAACAATTAATTATTGCTACCACATATTTTGCCTATGCTATGGACTGAGAAATACAATTATACCTCCTTCTTGTGCAAGACATAAGTGTTTTACTAAGAAAGAATGCTCAACCACACATGCTCTTTCTATCATGGACACTGCCTTCCCAATCAACATTTTTGATTTTTTTCAAATCCAAATTGTGATGAGGAGACAACCCAAGATAAAAGGAACACAATAAGAAATGAGAAATATTATTATTATAAGTGATCTAATATTACATTTAGTACAATGAAAATAGACCAAAGACGTGCCCTATGGACTTACAATGTTATCTTATCTTGTAGAAAAGCCCTCCTCTAATACCTTCTCACAAACACCACCAAAAACTACCTTTACAATGCCAAAAATGTCATTAAGTAACCCAAATTAAGTTTAGGTTAGGAATACATTTTTGAATATGCCATTTGGTATCCATTGCCTAAATAGAAGGTTCTAGAAAACACATCAAAAGTTGGTGTAAAATTAGAAGAATCCAAAAGTGGTAGTTCAACTTCTAAGAGACATAACCTTTGATCTAGGACTCTGATTAATGAATAATGCCTCCATTTCTTTAATTCCTTAACTAATTTATAGAACTCCTCATTGTAAACATAATAATTCTTCTTTCCATCATTCAATTTTTTTGCTAAAATAGGTAATAGGCTTACCTTCTTGGCTCAACACAGCCCCAATAGCACTGCCACTAGCATCACAATCCACCCAGAACAATTTGTTGAAATCAAGAACTGCTAACACATGTTTCTTTATCACCTTCTTCTTTAGTAATTCAAAACTCCTTACAACTCCTGTAGTCCACTTGAACTCCTTTCTATCCCCCCTCATTGTTTCAGTTAGGGGTGCACATATACTACTAAAATTCCTAATGAACTTCTTGTAGAAACTAGCCAAACCATGGAATGACCTCACCTTAGTGGCAAACCTTTTAGTAGGACATTCCAAGATGACCTTCACCTTCTCTAGGTCCATTTTGAGACCCTTAGCTAATACCACAAACCCCAAATAGACTAAGTCCCTTTTGAAAATGCTACACTTCTTCAAATTAATCAATAATTTCTCTTTCCTTCAACTTTGAAGGACACTATATATGTGCAATAAATTTTCATCCAAAGAATTACTAAAAATCAAAATATCATCTAGATAGATAATAAGAAATTTTCCCAAAAATTTCTTTAGTACCTCATTCATAAGCTGCATGAAGGTGCTTGGCATATTGGCCAATCCAAAGGGCATGAATAACCACTCATATAGACCCTCGTTGCTCTTGAATGTAGTCTTCTACTCATCTCCCTCTTGTATCTATATTTGGTGATAGCTACTCTTGAGATCTATGTTTGTGAAGTACTGAGCTCCACTCAAATAGTCCATAAGATCATCCATTCTTTGCAAAGGAAATTGATACTTGATGGTTATTCTATTTATAGCCTAAGAATTTGTACACATTCTCCACTCTCCATCCTTCTTTAGTGCTAGCACTATACGTACTACACATGGACTTAGGCTCTCTTGAATCAAACCTCTCCTCAACAACTCTTGAACTTGTCCATTTATCTCCTTAGTCTCAATAGGAGTCATCCTATGAGAAGCCTTATTAGGAAAACTAGCTCCAGGGACTAAATCTATTTGATGACTGATTTGCGTTACCGGTAGCAAGCCATTAGATTGTGGTGATGGATTATAAAAGTACTATCTTAGAAGAAAAAATTGACCCTATTTTATCAGGATTTTGGGCCCAAATGTAATTATTAATTATAACCCTAAATCAATAAAATACTTGTATCAAAGAGCTTAGGATTAGGGATTTTTTTCATAGTTGTGATGTGAAAATTATTTCTTGCAATGGTATTGAGCTGTAAGGAATTACAAGTTGTACTCAAGTTGTAATCACTGGATTGTAATAATATAAGACTTGTTGTTTGGTGGATATAGCCTAGGGATTGGGTGAACCACATTAAATCTTGGTGTCTTTTGTTCTTTTCTGTGTGATCTATTATTTTTTGATATTGCTTATATTTGCATGTAATTTTAATTTCTATCCATAGTTTATTCCTAAGAATTGGTATTAGAGTGAGGTTGTTTTTTAGTTATCCTCTATAGGAAAGTCTCACAATTGAGTGGTAGTCTCATGATCAAGTGGGAACGATGGTAGATGAGGGTAAGCTGAGGGTTGACAGGTTTAATGGGTAGAACTTTCAGTTATGGAAGATGTAAATGGAAGACTATCTTTATTAGATGCATTTATGGAAGTCGTTGGAAGGTAAAGCCAAGAATTAGGGATCTATGTCAAATGATGAATGGGATCTTTTAGACAGAAAGGCAGTTAGAAGAATTTGATTATGCCTAGCACCATTGATGACATTTAATATTACAAAAGTGAAGACAACAAAAGAGTTGATGAAAACCCTAGCGAATCTATATGAAAAGCCCCCCACTTCAAAAAAGGTATTCTCATGAAGCATTTATTTAATATTAAATGGAAAAAGGTGGATCTATTACAAATCATTTAAATGAGTTTAATACTATTACTAGTCAATTATCTTCTATGGGTATCAATTTTGGTAAAGAAATTAGGGCTCTCTTGATTTTTTTGTTCTTTGCCTAAAAAGTTGAATGGCTTGGTAATGGCTATGAGTAATTTTTTTCTTGGATCAACTACCCTAAAATATGATGATGTGATCTGTTTTATTTTGAGTGAGGAAACTTATAGGAATACCTTAGGTGGATCTACATCAGGAAGTGCTTTGAACATTCAAAGTTGAGGCTGAACAACTAAAAGAGGAAATAATTTTAGAAATCATAGGAAAATAAGAGGAAAGTCAAAGGGGAGGAGGTCTCAATCGAGAGGACAAAAATGACTGCTAATATTGTGGGAAACTAGTACATAAAAAAGAAAGATTTTTGGAATTGAAATAAAAATGAAGGAGATAAACTAGACCAAGACAAGGAGGAAAATGTGGTAAGTAAAAAATTCAAAGAGGATGCTTTGCTTCTATCTTTAGAAAGTGTTGATGATTCATAAGTTTTAGATTCTGGTGCTTCATTTCATGCTACACCTCATAGAGGTTATTTCATTGGTTATGTCCAATGGGATTTGGGCTTCTTTATTTGGGGATAATGAACCCTTTTAGAATGTTGGAAAGGGAAAATTTAAGATTAAGTTGTAGAATGGGAATCATTGGCTACCAGATGAGGTAAGACATGTTCCAAGGCTAAGTAGGAATTTAATTTTAGTAGGGAAACTTGATGATGAAGGTTGTATAGTCACTTTTAATGATAAAAATTGGAAGGTTTCAAAAGGTTTCCTTGTAGTAGAAAAAGGTGTGAAAGTAGGCACCTTATATCTTTATAGAGGTCATATTGTTCCATCTACATTAGTTGTTTCAAAGAAAAATGAATGTTCAAGAATAGTTGTTGCTATTGAGCAGGGAGAACAAATAGCTACTATAAATTCTAATATAGTGTTGTGGCACAATAGACTTGGGCACATGAGTGAGAAAGATATGAAATTACTTCATTCAAAGAAAGTTTTAATAGGTCTAAAATGTGTTAATATGGATTTTTGTGAAAGTTGTGTGTACGGAAGACAAAAGAGAGTGAGTTTTGTGAAGATTGGGAAGGGAAAAAATAGGAAAAATTAGAGCTTGTGTATACAGATGTATCGCAACCCACTTAGGTATCTTTACTTGCTAGATCTCATTATTATGTTAAATTTATTGATGATGCAACTAGAAAAGTATGGGTTTATTTCTTTAGATAGAAATTTGATGTATTTCAAACTTTTAAGAAATGGAAATGCTTAGTTGAAAATAAGACTGGTAAGAAATTAAAATGTCTTAGATTTGATAATGGTGATGAGTATTGTAGTAATGAATTTGAAGATGATTGGTCTACTAATGATATTTGTAGATAGAAATTTTTTCCAAAGTCTCTACAGGAAAATAGAGTGGCTGAACGCATGAACAAGACTATAATGGAGTGTACAAGGAGCATGAGGTTGCATGTTGGGTTGCCCTTATACATGTGAGTAGAGGCTATCAATACTACTATATATTTGATTAATAGATGTCCCTCTAGTCCTTTGGGTTGTGGTATTCTAGAGGAAGCATGGACTAGTAAGAAGGTGAGTTATTCTTTTCTCAAAACCTTTGGTTGTGAAGCATTTGTTCACATCAATTATGAAAATAGAACCAAGATAGAAGCTAAGTCAAAGAAATGTGTATTTTTTGGATATGGCATAAATGAATTTGGTTATAGGCTTTGGGATTTTGAAAATCTTAAAATTTTAAGAAGCAAGGATGTCATATTCAATGAGAAAGTGTTTTACAAAGATTTGTTGCAACAACATGAAAAGAAAGAAGATGATTATGTAGTGTTAGATTATACTCTAGAAGATGATGTTCCAGCCATTCCTCATGATGTGCAACAACAACAATAAAAAATAACACACACACTAGTGAATGTTAGATGGTCAACAAGGAAAATTAGACCTCTAGAAAGATTTTCTCACTCTTTGTATTCTATTTTATTAACAGATGTTGGTGAATGTAAATGTTATGATGAAGCTATACAGGTGGATACTATGATTTAGTGAGAATCTATAATGAAAGATGAAATGGACTCTTTGTTGAAGAATAAGACATGGGATTAATGCAAGTTTCCTAGAGGTAAAAAGGCTTTACATAATAAGTGGGTTTATAGGTTGTAAGAAGAGGAAGGAGGTAAGAAAATATTTAAAGCTAGGTTAGTTGTAAAAGAATTTGCATAGAAAAGGGCATTGATTTTGATGAAATATTTTCTCCTATTGTTATGATAAATTCTATCCATATTATTTTAAGTATTGTGGCTATTGAAGATTTTCATTTAGAGAAGCTTGATGTTAAAACAACCTTTCTTCATGGTGATTTAGATGAAGAGATATATATGGCTCAGCCATGAGGATTTGAGGTCAAAGGTAAGGATAACTTAGTGTGCGAATTGAAGAAAAATTTATATGGTTTAAAGCAAGCACCTTGGCAATGGTATCTAAAATTTGATAGTTTTATGCATGAGCATGGATATAGTAGGTGTCATTTAAATCACTAAGTTTACTTTAAGAGGTTGGATGATGATACCTACATTATTTTATGTTTATATGTTGATGAAATGCTTGTAGCTGGGTCTAACACGGATCATATTAAGGGGTTAAAACACTAGTTAGCACATGCATTTTCTATGAAGGATTTGGGGACAGAAAAATAAATCCTTGGTATGAAGATTTGTAGAGATAGGAAGAATAGAATATTGATGCTATCTGAGCTGATTATGTGGAGAAGGTGTTGCAACATTTCTTTATGGAGAATGCTAAAGCTATCAGCACACCTTTACCTAGTCATTTGAAGTTGGCTAAGGAGATGTGTCCTGAGACACAAGAAGAGGATGATAAGATGTCCAAGGTACCCTATCCTTCAATTGTAGGAAGCTTGATGTATGCCATGGTATGTATTAGGCTTGATATTGTACATGCAGTGGGAGTTGTCAGCAAGTATATAAGTCATCCAAGAATTGAGCATTGGAATGCAGTCAAATAGATTCTTAGATATACGAGAGGAACATCCAATAAGAGTTTACACTTTAGGGGCTCTACTACTACTTTACAGGGCTATGTTGACTCAAATTTGGTAGGAGATATTGATACCAGGTGGAGTATTATAGGTTATGTATTTACTATTGGTTGGGGCAGCCATCAACTATGTTTTAAGGTTACAAAAGATTAATGCTCTATCCACTACAGAGGAAGAGTATGTTACTACTATAGAGGAAGCCAAGGAGATGATATGGCTTTAGTTATTCTTAGAAGAATTGGGACATCCTTAGAAGGGTAATTATTTGTTTACAAATAGTCAGATGCCACTCATCTTGCAAAGAATTCATCCATTCAAAGACCAAACACATATAGTTACTATACTATTTCATTCGAACAATTTTGGATGGCGGACAGTTAAAGATGGACAAGATAAATGTAAATGAAAATATAGTAGATATGTTTAGAAAGGTAGTAACAAGGGAGAAGCTAAACTCCTCTTTAGCTTTAGTTGTTCTTATAGACTGAACATGAATAAAAGAACAACAAAGTCTAGGGTGGTTTGATCCAATGGGAGCCCAATGGAGTAGCAACATAGCTACAAGATCAATCTCCAAGTGGGAGATTGTTAGATTGTGGTGACTAATCAAAGAAGTATTATAGATACTTCATACATGTAATTATTAATTATAACTCTAAAGTGATAAAAATACTTGTATAAAAGAGCTTAGGGTTAGGGATTTCTTTCATAGTTGTGATACGGAATTTTTTTCTTATGGTGGTATTGAGCTGTAAGGGATTACAGATTGTAACCAGGTTGTAATCACTAGATCGTAATAATATCAAACTTATTGTTTGGTGGATGTAGCCCAGGGATTCGGTGAACCGTGTTAAATCTTGGTGTCTTGTGTTCTTTTCTATGTGATCTATTATTTTTTGATATTGGTTATATTTGCATGTAATTATTATTTTTGTCTGTTCTTTATTCCTAACACAATCATTCTAGAACATTATCAGAGATGACGTATCCATACTCATTTAATGGACCTAAAAATTCAAGTGGAACTTCCCTACTACCTTCCTTATCATTTCTAAGAATCAAAGCATAACACATATGTTGACATTTCATGCCATCAAAATAATTTCTTCCATCAGCAAGACATACCCTAGCACTACTACACACCTTTTCACCCTCCTTTTTCAAGGGCTTCAATTTGTGGTGAACTCCATCCTTTGTTAAAGAGTATGTATTTGCATGACCATCATGTATAGCATTCCAATAACACATCCATGGCCTTCCCAATAATAAATGGAAGACATCCATAGGATAGATATCACATAGAGCCTCATCATAGTAACTCCCAATCTTTAACTTTACCAAACATTGCTCACTAACCAGGACCTTATGATCATCTTGTACCCAAGAAAACCAATAGGGTTGGTGGTGTTTCTCCCTCTTGAGCTTAATTTTGATACCATCTCCTCTAACACCAAGTTGTCAATGCTTCCACCGTCAACAATCACATCACAATATTTACCCTTGCACTTACACTTGGCATAAAACAAACTCCTCCTTTATCCAGGTTTAGTCTCACCACTATGTAAGACTCTTTCATTAATTAGAACCTCTCCTCTTTCTGTATCCTCTAAATATAATGACTATGTATCATCATCCATGTGAGCAACCCTTGCTTGACCATCATCTCTCCATCCATCGTTCCTTAGCATTGAGGGCATTCGAAAGCAAGATGACCTTCTTCATTGCAATAAAAATAGGTACCATGGAAGCCTCCTCTTCTTAAACCATGTCCATGATCTCTACCTCTTCCTCTTTGATATCCAAATTTTTGATCATGGGATTAGTTGAAACAATCATTTCTTTGGTTTTGGCTACTACCCACATCTTCATTTTTCTTCTGATTCTCATTTCAGCCTCGAAATAACCTATCACCACCCTTTCCTCCTTGAGTATGCTCTCTTTTCCTTCCATCAAACTTTTTCTTTAGTTTCTCCTCAACTTGCAAGGCTAACTAGTATGTCTCTTCAATGCTAGTCATTATAACCAAGCTTAACTCCTCCTAAATGCTAGGTCTTAACCCACTAAGATAATAGGCAACCTTCTCCTTGTTTGCTTCTATATGCCCTACCCTAATAAGGGCTCTAGAAAATTCTTTTGCATATTCTTGGATAGATTTTACTACTTGCTTTAAACCTTGCATCTTGTTGAACAAATCAAGCTCATAATCAAGAGGAATGAACTGCTTCTTTAGTTTGTCCACCATACAATCCAATCTTGTGATTTTCTCCTTTTGTCTTCTATTTCTTTCTAATTAAATCTCTTGACACTAGATTTTGGCATGGCCTTTCATTTTTGCTTTCATAAAGTTAAGCATATCAAGGTCCCTATTATCCTCATACTTAAAATATTCCTCCAACTCATTAATCTAGTCAATCAAATCATCCAAGTTTAGATTTCTTGAAAATATGCCAACGCCAATTTTAGGTCTTTTTCTAAGATTGGCAATGGCCCTAAAAAGATTCTTCTCCACCTAGTTTAGGACTTCTCCATATCCTTCCCCTTCCTACCTAATATTTTCTTCTTCTTCATTTTCTTCCTCACTTTTTTCGCCTATGGCAACATTCATCCCTCTATAGATCTCCTCCTATAATGCCTTGACTTGTCTCTGGAGGGCTCTAACCTTAGGAGTAACAACTTTGGCCCTTCCACCATGATCACTTCATGGAGGTATCTTCTTGTATCAAAACCCACAACCACACATCTGGTGCAAACTGCCTCCCAGTTGGTGTTCTATTTACACACTCAAGAAAATCTTCTCTGATACTAGTTGATGAGGACACGACCCAAGCAAAAATGAAAACAATAGAAAAAGGGAAATATTACTATCAGAAGTGATCTTTGATTACATTTAGTAAAACAAAAATAGACCAAAGATGTTCCCTATGGTCTTACGATGTTGTCTAATCTTGTAGAAAATCCCTCCTCTAGTACCTTATCTCGAACTCCACCAAAAACTACCCTTAGAATACTAGAAATGTCCTGAAGTAACCCAAATTAGGTTTAGGTTAGGAATACATTTTAGAATATTCCATTTGAAATCCACTACCAAAACAGATGGTTCTAGAAAATATGTCAAAATTTGGTGTAAAATTAGAAGATTCTATAGTCCAACTTCTAAGAGGCATTACTTTTGATCTGGGACTCCGATTAAAAAATTGTTCACATTTTTAGAAAGCTCTCCAAGCACTCTATATTCTTATGGATGATATTTTCTCATCTCCCATTTTTGGGACCCATACAATGCCATTTAGTGCCTCAAATCTAACTTTGAAGTACTCTTAGGGGGTCTCCAAGCAACTTAAAATTGCAATAACTTTCAAACTACGAAGCCTTTTGACCTAATTCTTTTTATGGAGTGCTTTAAATTACAATTATAATCATCCCTCCAACTTACATCCTCCAACTCATCATAATTATGGCTTAGTTTCAAAATAACTTATTTTCTAGATTGGCACATGTCCCAAGGTGCTCAAAAACTCTAACCCAAAAAACCAATAGTGGAACTATGTGAGTTGTAATCTTTATTTAACCAAAATGGGTATCCATAAATGAAAACACATTAAATAGAAACTAACACTAAGCAATATTTTGGGTGATATAGGATTGGCCTCACACCATGGGATGCTCCTACATCAAACTGCCTCCCTTTTTGTGCCATAAACAATATTCTTCAGTACCTTTTAGATAACTCATGACTATCTTGATTGCTATCATATGATTTTTTTTGAGATTTTCTTTGAATCTTTCCACCATACCAACTGCTAATGCAATATTAGGTCTTGTGTGCACTACATACTACAATTTTAAAATCATTGATTTGTATGTTGTTTGATGTACTTCTTTGGAATCATCATTTTTGAAAATTTTATATCTAGTAGACATAGGTGTTCTAATAGGTTTTTAATGTTCCATTCCAAACTTCTTTAGTATCTCCTTGATATATTTTTATTGAGTAATGTATACACCATCTTTTTTCTATTCGATCTACAATCCAACAAAGAATTTTATCTCTCAAAGCATAGACATCTCAAATTTTTTACTCATCTTTTCCAAAAATGCCTTGCACAAGTCATCATTTCCTGTATATAAAGTATCATCCATAAATATTTCTACCAACAAAATCTTCTTGTGTAGTCCTTCTTTGATAGATAGACTATTGTTGTCATTTTTCTTTGAAAACCAATCTTTATCAAGTAGTTATGAAGTCTCATACTAAGCTGTAGGAGATTTCTTGAGACCATACAACACTTTGTGTGATTTGCAGACTGTATCACTTTTTCTAGGATCTACAAAACTTTAAGGTTATTCAATATAGACTTTCTCATCAAGAATTCAAATTTTACATCCATTTGATATACTTTAAATCTTTTGTTTGTTGTATATGCTAGTAAAGTTCTAAAACCTTATAATCTTGCAATAGAAGAAAAAATGTCACCATAATCAATACCTTCTTCCTGACAATAACCTTTGCATACTAACCTTGCTTGGTTGCTTGAAAATTTTTCATCTTCATTTAGCTTATTTCTGAATACCCACTTTATGCCAATTACATTTTTATCCTTGGGTTTTGGAGTAAGAATCCAAGTCTTATTCTTCTCTATCTTTCCTATTTCTTCATTCATAGCTTCAATCCAAATTTCATTATCCAAAGCATCTTTAACATTTCTAGGTTCAAATTAACCAAGCAAACATGTACCTTTCAATTTTTTTCTTATCATTGTTCCATTTGACTTTTCTCTAATGATCTTATTAGGTGCATGGTGCTTTCTAACATATCTTGTTAATGTAGGTACTTTGGATTTATAATTCATTCTACTCACCTCTTCATGATCTTCTATATCAAGCTTAGGTCCCATTATCGATGACTTGGGTACATAAGACTTAGTTTTCTCTGGTACTAGATCAATATCTTCTGTCTATGACTCAATTCCTTAAGAATGTTTCTTTAGTTGCAATAGTTCCATCTCGATAGCTTTTGGGAATTTTGGGGACTCAGGAGGTGAGGCCTCCTGAATTCCAAATAGATTTGACACTGTATCAGGTTCATTGTAAACAAATGTTCTGTAATCCTCAAGTTCTCTATTGCTTTCATTGTCACTCTTTTTTGTAAACTCATCAATTCTTACATGTGCACTTTCTATAATCTTATGAGTAGTTAGACTCAAACACTTGTATGATTTCTTTTGTAGAAGTATCTTAGGAATATTCCTAGATTCCTTCAAGATATAAAATTTTCTACAAAATACTCTCAAGTAACTTACATAGGGTTTATAGCCATACCATAGTTCATAAGGAGTTTGATTTGAGTCTTTCTTCAACTATACTTTGTTCAAGGCATGCACTATAGTAATGATTTCTTCCTTCCAATATTTGATTGTAACACTCTTTTCTATCATTAAGGTTCTCACACAAACCATGATGGATTTGTTCCTTCCTTCATTCTACTGAGGTGTACCAAGGGCTAATACTTGTCCTTTAATTCCTTTCTCAATGCAAAATTCATTAAACTCATTGAAAATGAATTCACTACCTCTTTCTGATCTCAAACATTTTTGTTTCTTTCTAGTTTCTTTATATATTCTTGCTAAATACCACTTGAACTTTTGAAAAGCTTCAGATTTTACATTTAGATACATTATAGTCATCATTCTAGAATAATCATCAACAAAAAGAACAAAATACTTATGTCCACTTTAACTCTCTATTCCAATAAGGCCACATAGGTTATTTTGAACCAAATCCAATACTTCTTTTGATTTATAGTTCTTTCTTTTGAAACTATTCTTTCCCATCTTTTGAATTTGACAATTTTTGCATTGACCCATATCAAGTTTCCTCAAACTAGGAATACCTCTTACTCTTCATTTATTTCTTATCTTCACAAAATTATCAAAGTTCACATGATACAATCTTTTATGCCATAACCAACTTTCTTTTACTTGATCAATAAAACATGAAATTTCATTGAGATCTAGGTAGAATAGATTACTTTTTGTTTTTTTTCTAGACCCAACCAGATTTCCTTTTCCATTCAACAATTTTCCCTTCCCATTCATGAATTCCACCTTGAATTCAATGTTATTCAATTGTGCCACACTTAGTAGATTATGTTTTAGTCCTTCAACCCAGTAAGCATTGTCACATCTAAGTTCATTGATTAGTGAGATACAACCTTTTCTCTTTATGCAACAAGGTTCATTGTTTCCAAAACTCACACTACCACCATCGTAATGTTCCATGTGTTCAAATTTTGATTTACCACTAGTCATATGATGTGAGCAAACACTATCAATAATCCACATATCATTTTTACTAACATGAGAGCTAAGTGCCATTTTATCTCCTTCATTGTCAGACTCATCTTTTACAACAATAGATACCATTTCATCATCTTCACGACTATCTAAATCTTTAACTATGAAACAATATTTCTTACATTTAGTCTTTGTGGGTAAAAGTATAAAGTTGTGTCTCCTTTTAGGATAACTTATCAAAATGACCGAGTTTGAGTATTTCTATCTAAAAATCAATTTTATTCAAACATATGATGTAGACAAATTCATTCTAGCTAAGTTATATATGTTCTCACACCTTTCCAATTGGAAATGTCTATTAACTGCATGTTTTATACTAGTTTGTATCCAATTACAAAAGAAATAAAATTATTTCAGAAATATGATTTTTCAATAACTCTTACTATTTTATGATATTTGTTTAATATCATATAAACACCATTTTATAGATTTCAAAGTCAAGAATGTTCTCATATAGATTTTATAGTGTTTGAATTAGATATAGTCTATTGTAATCAAAAAATTCTACAAGTATGTAATTTAACACTCGAGAAAATGTCAAATTTGAGAAAGGAAAAAATATTAAATCATATAAAAAAGAAATTAAAATCACATGACATTCTAGAGGACAGAGTCCTCTCCAAGAATGTATTATTTTTCTTTTGGTTAGAAAAGATTTTTTTTGAAAAATGTGGTGGGAGATGAAAACTATCAATCTCACATGAGTTAATTTTGAGTCATTATAAAAGATAAATATAAGTCTAAAGCCAATTTTTATTTGTGATTGTTCTAGATATTTATGTTATCTATAACATAATCTAACATTGAAGGGAAATAATTTTATTTCCACATTATTTTGTGGTGAGAACTAGACCCCTAATTTTTAGTGTTTTTCAGCAAGTAAAAAATTGTCTTTAAAAATTAGTAAAATATATCAATTCTTATTCCATAAAATTATTAAAAATTATAATCCTAAAATTAATCTATTTCTACACATTTCTTTAAATTACTTCATTATAAAAGTATAAATAATACTACCATTTTTATGTCATTAAAGATGAATTGTTACACTTTTGTTAGTCTTTTCCTTTATAAAAGGGTGACACAGGTTTGTGCTTTTATCCTTGTAGCTTTTGAAATTCTCCTTGCCTTTGAATTTATTGTGTTTCTTTTCATCCTTGTCTTCTCTATTTGGGCACATAGCAACAATGTGTCCAACTTCTTCACAAGAGAAATAGAGTAAAGAAATTTTACCTTTATACTTTCCTTTTCCTTTGGGATACCTTCTTGCAAGTAATGTTTCAATGACTTCAAGATCACTCTCAAAACTATCTTCCTCTTCACTTTCAAATTGTTTGCTATGTTCTTCAGTGATACATTGACTTCAAATGCAGACTCAAGATCGCTAGAACTAGGAATATAATTATCATAGTTATCTAGTTCAAATGTTGTCAACCTTCCGACTATTGCATACAAAGCTATATTGTTATTTGGATCTGTCATGCACAAAAATTTGTAGGGAAAAAACACAACTACAATTTTTTTATTTGTTCTTTTATTTTCTATTTTTTAATATTTAGATAACCTTAGGAAATCACATAGGACTATACATTGTCACTGAGTTTTGGATGCCTAACATTTATGCAGTTGATCTAGTTACTAACATTTCTACCTTCCAAGATTTTGTGTCTACTTATGATACTAAGGTCTTATCTCATTCATTTAACTCTTTTTTCCCATATCAAATCCATTCTAGAACTACTTATTCCTAGTTAATGTAGTATGTTGAATGATGTCCAGTTAACTAACATACCGCAAGTTATATGTAATAGCCACCCATTTACAAATCAACCACTCAGATATATCCATATATAATAGAAAGTTAAATTGACATTATACTAACTAAACTTCTCGATTTGATTACCATAATCAACTAAAGGCTTTACTATCATGAACCCTGTCACTACTAACAATAGATCACTAGGATTATATAGTAATGTTGTTTGATAATATCTGTCTACTTCATTCCCAACACAATGTTAGATACATCCTATGCTTTACCATTAATTATAGAATGATTAAATTGTATAGAGTTAATAGGTATTTAATATAACACACACACACACACACACACACACACACAGATAACGACACCACATTATAATTGTGTTAATATAAATAATTACTAACCCATAGGTATGCCAACTACACAAACTACTATAATAATGACTAACCCACTAAATCTAGAATTTACATGCTAACAATGACATTACTCTCTAATTACAAATTTGAAATATATTATTAACCAATTTTATTTTTCTTTCTAAAATCTATTTATTATCACTAGTAGTCTACCAATTTGTTGTCATCCACTAATTTCTATTCATTTACTAAATTACTAACCTATTCTAAAAACTATTTACCATTAACTAAAATTATAATCCATAACAAAATAATAATAAAAATAAAACAAATAATAATCCAACATACATTCTAATTACTTTACACTCACACTTTTATAACTAATCTATGTTTAATTCTATTCATACTATTTTACCAACCAAATATAACCATATATCATTACAATTCAAATTTACCTAATTTTCTAATTAACTATAATTTCTACTAAATTAATATACTCACCAACTAATATATGTACATACATTGCTATATGCTTGTTACTTAACTACTAACCGATTTAATATCACCTAAGTTCTATCTTATGTCCTAAATTCCCAATACTAAAAGAACCCATGTTATGTATCCACCAAATATTTCCAACACTACTAAACACCATTTCTTAAAAAATAAATCCTAACAAACATAATTTTCCTTTACCTATTTTTAGGTGACTAATGAACAAAAACTTAACTACTATCTAACTTTACCTTTATGCCTTAAACTCTAAACTCAATACTACATATTCCATACTAATATGTTATTTTTCATTTCTTTCCTAAACTTATTTTTCCCAAAATCCTAGCCTATCCTAAATCTCAATTTCTTACTTTTTAACTACTACCCACCTTCCCTTAAGCCCACATGATTCTTACCCATGAAATATACCTTATTTATTAAGGTTACTTTTTAACTATTCCTAATTTTCTTTTTCTTAAAAAAATAAAAACTACTCCCATGTACTCTATCCTACTCTCCCAAGTACCACATGCCCTTATACCTTTAAAAAAAAAATCCTTCCAACTTGGCCAACCACCTAGGAATTCCAAGTCCTTGTCCTTGGTGGGTGGTGGCTTGTCGTATGCTCCAAGATGGCACTGACTAAATAGCTGAAAATTTGCACCCTTTAGATTTTTGTTCCATTTTCCTCATCACATGTAATAATATGGTCATCCATACATATTCATACACTAGATGGGTGGACTATCTGATAGTCTAATCGAATATGTCATCAATAGCAATCAATGCTAAAGTATAAATATAAAATTATATTAACCATACTAATATTTCAATACAAAATTATTTATATTATTATTTCATTTTGTGAATATAACAAGAGATGCAAAACGTCATAGTTCCTGCCTAAATGCATAATAGTTGTGGATTTTTCATTGAATGGATAAATATAGGGTTAAAGTGAACCAGAAAATAAATAATATTTTGAATAATAGTTGAAGTTGGCATTGTGAATGCATTGAAGTATTAAGCATTTACACCAATATTTTGTTCAACATGTGAAATATGGTGCAAACAAATAGGAGACAAATATAGAAAATAGAAATTGAATTTTCTCATTGAAGACAATTCATTCACCGATTGATATCTTAGTACCACTACACACAAATATTGGTGAACAAATAAGATGTCTTCCATGACCTATTAAAACAATTTTTTATGCATCTATTAATAATTGAATATCACATATTTGTGCTTTTAGATAAATTAAAATATATTAAATATTCAAATAAAATAATTATAAAATATAGTTAAATAATTTTAACAAAAGAAAATAATTCTATAATATAATTTAATTGTACTTGTAGCTTGATTTTTTAATCTATCAAAATAATCAATAAATTTATATTTGTAAAACATAAATAAAATAACTTTTATAGTTTAACATATGTTTAAAATAAAAATTACTAATAAAAAGTTCTTTTAATATTATTATATTTATAAATCTAAGAAGTTATATTCTATAGGAAAATTAACCAAATTACCTATTTTGAAATAAAATTAACTTTGCATTAACTAAATATATATTTTATAATTCATAAGATTAAAAAACATTTAACTCTATAAATTCATATGACTTCTTCTTATAAACTATCTTAAATAATAAATATATTTAAAATAAGAAATATAAAACATTTAACTCTGTATTTGATTAAAATATCTATATTTGAACTTGGTAAGAAAAATAGATAGTGATAAGTAATATTGATTAGACATTCATTTGTGAGGTGGAAGATAAAAATGATTGTTTTTAAAAAAGTTAATCCACTTGTCACAAATGTGGAAAAGATATAGTTGTGATTAATGCATTGATAGAGTTCTATAAATCAATGTATTTGCAAAGTGTTTGATAATTCCATATTTATATGTAATGAAAATTAATTTTTCTCCTTACTATTTTTACTCTCAACCAATCACAAGAAAGATAATTAACTTTTTTCATATTTTAAAATCATAGATAAATGTATAACATTGGACATTTCAAAAAAATATTTCGCTACTAGTGGTCGGATAAAAAAAGTTACATGTGTTAGTTGTAGGTAGGAACTAACAATTATATTATATATTTTTTAATTATTTTAATTTTTAAAACTTTATATTTAGTATAGTTTTATTATAATATATCTTTTCATGTCAATTTTTTAATTTTACTTTACTAAAATTATAAAAGTTTTTTAAAACAAAAATAGATCAACCAAAATATTGTTTAATTTTTGTTTCAAAATAATTTTCTATTGTTTATTTAAAAATTTATTTAATTTCTAAATTTTATAAAAGTTATATAATTTTTTATAATATGTATTTTAATATCAAATTTTAAATTTATTTAACATTTTAAACTTATAGATCTATTATTTTAAATTTTATGTTCATTTTGGTACTAACATTTTATTTTAAAATTCATTATTTTATAATAGTGTTTTTTTTTTTTTTTTTTTAAGATAAATTAAACCATTGCAGTAAAAAAATCACAATATATTTATTTTGTTTTGATATTTAAATGTCATTTTAATTTAAATTTTTTTTGAAGAAAGTTCATTATAATGTATATGTTTTTTAACTGAAAGGGGGGAGATTAAGAATCATAGATATTGATACTTAAAAATTTAATATTTATAATTAGAAAAATAAAAAATAAAATCAAAAGATTATATATTAATATTTTTAACTATTTGAATGATTTCTTTGTTGCATAAACAAATATTTTATTATACGCTTTTACTTCTTTAGTAAGATAAGATAATGAAACCTTAAATCATAACAAGTTTAATATATATATTTTAAATATTGATAATTACAAAAATTTAATATATTTTCTTTAATATTTTAAATTGCATATTAATTTTATATTTTACCATTTCAATGATTTATTTGTTACATAAACAAATATTTTATTATTATTATTTTTGGTGTATTTTATTATTACTTTAGTAAAATCTGTGAAGTCTATCATGTATTTCTTTTATATATCAAAATAAAATCATTTAATAGTTTTAAAAAAAAAAATCCTTTTTTAGTTTTTGTAAGATAATAATCTAAAACTAAATATTAGAAATGTAAATAATTAATTTTTGAAAATGAAAAATATCAAATGATTGGTTGTGAAAAATAAAATTAAGAAATGAAATATAAAAAATAAAATTATATATTATAAAAAATTATATAGCATGTTATAAAATCAATGTTTTAAATCATTTTAAAATTTAAAACATAAAATTGTTAAACATTTTTCTCACCAAGTTAAATTAAATATTAAATGAAAATGAAATAATATTAAAACCTAAGTTTATTAACAGTAAGCTTGGTTGAGGTAGTAAAGACCAGAAGGGCAGCTAGGAAAAAGATAGAAGCCAGGACCCCAGAGACAATCAGGAGGACAGAATCACCCGGCTCGAGCAGAAGGTCCAAAGGCTGGATTCTGTCCACCAGATTGTGACTAAACAGATTGTGGATACCCTCCATACCTTGAATGAAAATATTGTTAATCTGGGGGACTATCTGACCAATGTCAGTCTTGCGGGGAACGTGGAGCAGAGTACAAAGCACAGAACTAGCCGGGAAGATCCTCAGAAAGAGATTGGAAACCAAGAAAGTTAGGGGGACCAGAAGCATTTCCCCCCCAAGATCCAAGAGGAAGAGGCCAACCAGAAGGAAAGCGATGCTGCAAAAACCCTCCAGGCAATGGAAAAGAAGGGACACTAGTCTGCCCGCCAGGCTCTATTCCTGGCCTTTGTTTCTCAGGCTTCGGGCCTTTTTGTTTCTGGCCTTTTGAGGCAGCTTTTTTTTTTTGTCTTTTCAGTTTTAAGTTGTTTTTTGCTGTAAAACTTTGGGTTTCAGGATCCCTGTAAAACCTATTTTCCTAATAAAAAATAGTAAGCTTGGTTGCTACCATATTAATAGCATGTTAGATGTGTGTAGACAAGTGTATCAACATGCATGTATGCATAATCAAATCCTCACATACAAGGAGGAAAATGGAACATGCGACATGACAATCTAAGAGGTGCATATTTTTGGCTATTAGCTAGTGCCCTCCAAGACATCGACCAATCATGCATAGCATGATAGGAGAGAGGCCACATGCTTAGAAGGTATGAGAATATGGCAATTTTTTATTTTTATTTTTTAGTTTATTTAGAAAAGGAGTTCTCCTATTATGTGGGCTAGTCTATAGTCTCATAATATTATCTTTTAATATTATTTGATATTTTTGGTGTGACTCATTCACTAGATCTAAGTCACAAATTTCTTATGAGCTAGTCTTCATCCTTAATTTATAGGCTATTATTTAGTCAATGACTAGTACTTTGAACTTATTGTTATTTTTCTTTTATTTGTAGGAGATTTAGGGAGTATTCCATTTGAGTATTTTATTGGTCTATAAATGACATAAGATATTTTTTTCTCCATCCCCATACAAAATCCAAAGAGTTCAAATGTACATCTACAACTTGTTCTCTTATGGGACTTATGCTATATTATCAGTTTGGACTATCTTCTTTTTTCACTATAATGTTTGAATCTTCCAATGCTATTTCTAACATTTCAGTCTAATTATCTAGGTCAATGAATCTATCTTGAATTCATTAGAATTGTAGATTTAACACATAAAATGCATAAGGAAAAAATCAAAGAAAAAAAAAACTAATGGATGAATATTTTCTATTAAGAATGGGACTTAAATGACATTTTTTATTGATTAATGTGCAATAGAACTCATGCGTGATCAATCTTTTGAAAAAGAATTATTTTATTCTTGTATTGATTCTTTCTTTAAAGGAATAAATGAAAATGAGACATATACACTATTTAAGTTTCAATAGATATAACTATTGCAATGAATCTCTTTTACATTTCATGTGTCTACTATGATAAGTTGATCCTTTCTTTTCAATGCAACTAGATGCATAACAATAAACCTCACAATGTAGATGGTTATGAGAATATCAAAATTACTTTCTTTTTTCCATGAAACCATTCTTCACAATGATATGCATAAAATAGAGAGCTCACTTTTACAATAAAATACACAAATGACAAAATAGATGGGTTCAACTCTTACAATGCAATATACAATAACATGGAGAAAGATTTCATCCCTTCAAATACACTACAAAATCACACATTCCTTCCTTGTTACTATGCAATCATTCATTGCAATGACATAAATAAGATGTAGAGATATTCTCCAATGCATTTACCATGCACAATAACTAGTTTTCTCCTTCAAAAAACACCCACAAGATGATCTTTCCAAGCTTTTTCCACCACTCCCTTGAGCAAAAAATCTGCAAATGCATTACAACAAAACAAAAAAGACCATGGGTACTCTCCTTCCAAGAATAGGCCTCCAAAGAGACCACCCTCAAGCTAGGATGAATAGGGCTCAAAACAGGTATCACATACAATCCTGCAAATGTATATACATCACAATACAACACTTCAACAATTCCATCCCAAGGATATTTCAAAATAGTTCACCAATGGAACCATGTACATAGGATAAAGGTTTTCTTTTCAAATGGAGACTTGCCATATCAAACAATATCTACAATAAACAATTTTCATGCCCTTTTAGGGCTTTCATAAATCAGCAAATTTTATGCCCTTTCGGGGCTTGCATAATCATCCTCTAAACACACTACCATCAGTTGTAGCTTCCTTGGATCCCATACTCCATAAACATCCTTTCTACACCATACTTCCCTTATCACCCCCGACAAGATATGAATCATTGTGGTGTACAATGGAGCCCATACTCAGTTTCTCAAATACATTTTCAAGCCCAACTAACCCCTTCACTATGGACTTCTCTTTCCTTCCCAAAGGGTGAATGAAGTCTTCACACCCATAAACAACATACATAATAACATGGGTAAATAAGAGAAAATCAAATGCAACACCACATTTCATCTCAACATAACAATGTCACAATCTTCCCACAACATGAATCACCATTCAAACATTTACGTGAAAGCTACATCACAACACAACACCATGCAATCTACATACAATATGAATCTCACACTCCTTCATGCTCATGAATGGAATACCATTATGAAAGTTTGAAGAAAATTACTACATGGGCAAGAAGAAGCCAACTTTGAATCATTTTGTAAAATGGTAATGAATGGTTGTAGAAGAGATCCCTCCCAAGTTTCCAAACCCTAAGAGTCTCTAAAGTTAGAGAGTGGGTAGACAACCCACTAATTTCCCCAAGACCTCTAAAAAACCTCCAACTTCTCATATAGCTAAAATGACCCAAACAAGAAGCCTCCCTTTTCTTACATCCTTGCCCCTTTCTAAAACTATAATATTGACCAAGAGGGAGAAACATGTGAACTCTTCAATTTAAAAATTTGAAGAAAGTGACTTGTTGGGAGGGTTCCTAAGGTCATCTAGGCCTACTAAAGGTTAGATTCAGATCCCCAACCAATATTACTAATATGAGAGAACTTATTTTTCACCAAAATAACCCCCTAGGACAAATTTTTGATCCTTGCAAGTTAATAGGAAGTTGGAATTCTAATTTCCCTTGATGGAGACTTCTTTTAACACTCTACCATAATGGGTTAACTTGGGTAATGCATTTAGTTAGCTTTAGGTTAGGTAACTTTTTCCCAAAACTCTAAATAAAACATTACAAGTGTCAAGTGACACATAAAAATAAAATATTACATTTATAGTGACATGTCTCAAATTATATATGAATTAAACTATTACACAGACATACAATTCATGTTTACAAAACAAAACACATTACAATGAGGTTTGAATCTTTTTCACTGATTCAACCTTGGCTATGTCATGTTCACATGGGCTTTAACCTTAGTTCCCTATTAAACCCCATGGTTAAATTCCTACACACTAAACTAAAGCATCACTAGTCCAAGAAAATCATGTAGGAAATATGTAAATATGTGCAATTATTCAACATTAGGCTTGCATATTTCATAATTTCCAATGAACTTTCTCTTTTGTAATCATTTTCATCTAAAATATTCAAAACATTAAAATATCTGTCCTTGGATATCAATATTGATCTTTATGTAACATGATTTGAATAATATTTTGAGTAACCTTATAATCTATTTTCTATCATAGTGATGCAATATTGAATCTATGACTATTAAGTCACCAGACAAGTGAATTAGGTCCTATTACATATCACAATCTATCGCTTAACACTAATTTCCATTGAAACATTACAATTTGTCATTTCAAACATTTCTACAATTGAGTTTCTATTAAGGCAATTAAAATAATTTAGAACATGCAATGAAATCACTAAATATATCAATCAGATCCTAATGTGAAAACATAAGTGTAGATCATCAAAATGTAGACATTAAAATGATGTAACCCTATAGTCTCAAAAATGTATCAACAAATTGAATTAGAATTATCATAATGCAAATATGTCATCTATGCTAAGGTAGATCGGGTGAGGCCTCACATGATCACACCTCATTTCTTGAATAGAAGACACTCTAATTACATAGATAGGATGAAGAGTTATGAGTACCTTTCTTACCACTATTACATCATCAATTGTTCCTCGAGAGGCTTTTATAGCATTGACACTACTTTGATTTTATCAACATATTTTGTAATGTTTTCATCTTCTCTCATTTTCATCTAATCAAACTAGCCTCTCAAGCTTTCTTCCTTGGCTCTTTTTACATTATCATCACCTTCATAGATATCCTTTAGTTTGGTCCACATTTCATGAGTAGTAGCACATCCTTTGACTTCATCAAATTCAACATAGTTAAGAGTTGATTCTATGTCAATCATCATGATATTATGATTTTTCTTTTCAACAATTTCTTCTAGAAACATTGTACCAATAGGAGCCTTATAATAAGTGTTTAAGTACTTCAAACTTGAATCACTATTGGTTGCTAGATGCAACTTCATAAGTTCTTGTCATGCTGCAAATTTGTCTCTATTTAATTTTAGAATATCTCTTTTGTAAGACATCCTGATCTTTAGCTTAGGTCCTTGAAACCCTATCTACGAGCACTAAGAGGCTATAATACCAATTATTGGAAATATAAGAGAAGTAAATAAGAGGGGAGGGATGAATCATCTACCATAAAAAAAAATTCCATATCCCTTAGGTTTTAGTATAAATCAAAACTCTGATTAAGTTGATCCTATTGTAACTCAAGAAACACACATGCACTCAATTTTCACTAGCAAATGATGTAACTCAGTAAATACTAGATAACTCAATAACTGCTTAACATGAAAATCTATAAGATATTATCTATGATTAATATTATTTAACTTAGTTTCATACATAAAAGAGATAACATGAACAAAATTTACACCAAGATTTAATGTAGAAACCCAACTTGGGAAAAACCACCAATTGTAGCTAGTTACTGATTTTCACTCTTTTAAAGTGAGTCCTATTAGGAGCCAACCCTATTAAAGGTTACAAAACTCACCATTAGGTGTGACCCTGTTAGGATTGGCCTTGTTAGAGGCCTTTAAACAATTCAATCTAGCAATGCCACCTTGTTAGAGGATTTAAAAATAGTTGTTACGCTAACTCAATTAAGAGATTTAGATCAGTGCTACAATGGTTAGGAAGTATCAATGAGATAACCTAATTTTTTATGCAACTAAATTACTTATTAAATATCTCAATTCTCTCTTGTATACTTGATTTTTCCTAATTGTATGTATCTTTTCAACTCAACAAGGCTATTATGTGTATCCTTCCAAATTGCTTCCTCTAAGCATCATTAAATCTTCTATTATGTTCCACACATTCAATCCTCAACTTGACCTTATATTTATATCTTACACATTCTCAAGTTGGCTTGAATACAACATAGAATAATTAATATTCATCTCCTTAGTTGGCTGAGAACTATCAAATAATTCAATTGAACTTAATATGCCAAAATAAGAAAATCCTTCATTGGTTGACCCTACTTGGTAGACACTACCTTAGAAATGATTTTCCTATGTTAACCAAGTGAACTTGGTTAACATTGCATATTCACAAAGTCGCTTTGATATCCAAGTTATCTTGGCTAACACTAGTTCCATCCAACGTTTCCTTCATGAACTAAGTGAGCTCAATTAACACTCAACTTCTGAAAACATTCCTTTAATGATCGAGTGAACTTGGTAGAGACTATTTTCTGAGCTTGGAAAACTTTGGAATGCTTGGTAGACACAGGATACTATCTCCATCACCTAAGTGATTTTGGCATACACTGACTGTCAGTGATATGACATTTTTTGCAATATTAAAGATAATACACAATTAATCTATTCTTTTCAACACTTGCATCATCAAGGATAATGATGGTAAGATGATGGGAACTAGAACTAGGTCTAGAGGTAATGTATTTTAGTTAAATCCTACTGAAATGACATGCTTCATTACTAAAGTGGATAATTGTTGGCTATGGCATAGGATAATTTTTCATATAAACTTTGATAATATTGTGGAGATTAGTATTATATTTTCAATTAGAGAATTGCCTAAGATAACAAAGCTTACTGTTGGCTCCTGATTTAACAGTGTTTAAACAACCAAGTATGCAAGGAAAGAATGCATCTGTGGGAAACTATCTCTAATAATGGACACACTTCACCAAGAACTTGGGCCAACTATAAGGCTATACTCCTCTTGCACTTCAAGCTTTGTAAAACCTAGGTGGGTGGACCTATAGATTCTTTATATGGTACCAGTTATCAAAGCATACACTGAATCTAATGTAAAGCAGATAAAAACCCCTAAATCTTCTATACTTAAGCAGCAATCACAAGCATGAAATAGCTAAGAACATAACTCATGAAACTGGCAAGCTAAGTGTGGGTTAACATTGAATAGCTTTCAACATAAAAGGGAAAATTGATTTAATATGTTGATATCAACAAAACCTAGGTATGAGCAATAGAACTTAATGATCCTATCTCTGACGAGTGCCTAATCCATTGGGTAATTCCATGAATTCAAAACATACATCTGTGACATCAGGACATATTTCGTATACCTAGACATCAGATCTATCTAACCACCTTGTGATTTAGACATCAGTGTTCATTCAGGTCTCATTCTCACAAAGTATCCTTCTCAAATAACCAGCAACCTTGTTTAAACATATCAAGCATTTACTTGGCCCTTTGGTCCAACAACAAAATACATCAAACATACAACCTGAAGGGGATGCAAATGGGTCTCAAACCTTTGTTCCAAAACCACATAAGACTTATAGATTGCTGAGACAGGAGACAAGAACCAAAATGAAACTAGTGAGATTACTATTCATC
This sequence comes from Cupressus sempervirens, assembly GCA_028749045.1. Taxonomy (NCBI): domain Eukaryota; kingdom Viridiplantae; phylum Streptophyta; class Pinopsida; order Cupressales; family Cupressaceae; genus Cupressus; species Cupressus sempervirens. Next base: position 427,291,718 of record CM053791.1, on the reverse strand, counting down.
TGTATTCATTTCCTTGAAACTATACATTCAAATGCATAAAATTGAAAAATTAAAAACAACTAACATATCAGAACTTCCTGTATTATCTCCACTACTGCTGTTCACATGAAAGAATTATGCTGAAGTATGGTATCACAGTCAAGGAAACACATCAAAATTGGAACCAAAATATGGTCTCACAGTAATGTGCAAATTTTCTCCCCAGAACTAGAACCTACTAGTTTCTCAGTCACAAAAAATTGGAACCCTTACAATGGAAGAAAGACAGAATAATATAGGATGAAGATGAATTCTTGAATTGAGTCTACAATCAACATGTGTCCATTTGAAATTCCCTTTCTTGTCCATTGGAAACCTCTTTCATCTTTGTACCATTTATCTGATTTGATTTTGTTTTCATCATTTCTTGTAACTGATTTACAAATATCCTATTTTGAATGATGAAAAACTATTTGCCAAAATATCTGATTTGCTCACTGAAATGCTAATGACATCTTAGTTTTTACTGAATGAATCTGAACAAATTTTGACCCAAACTAAGTTTTTACTTCCTTTTAAACATATTCAGGTCATTTCTATGTTATAAATTAATTTTGAACTTCATTACTTGAATATGGTTGAAAAATAGAAACTTGATAGAAAACCCCTTGTAACTTCAACAGATAGATATATGTGTAGAAACTAACCTCAGAATCAGAAAATTCAAACTTTCACGATTCTGGCGGTATATGATAAGGCATACTTTGCCTTCTAGAAACCCTTTAAATTTCAATTTGAAAATATGCCTTTCTAGTAGAAAACCAGGTCTGCAATCCTTTGCAATTTAAATTTTGAAAAATTTAAATAAATCTAAAGTTCAGACTTTAGATTAAATGCTCCTTTGGATTAAATACTGCATGTACATACCTAGTTTTGAAAAAAAAAATTTAAAATAACATTTTAAAATCATTTGTTTTTTCCTCACCCCTTCAAATTTGAGGTCAACCTCTGTTTGACGGAGTGACACATGTTAGTTTATGATTCATCCACCTCTTCTGCACCATCTTCCACGTGTCATCTTCTCGCTACTTCACCATGTTAACTCTCGTGCATCTTTCGCTTGGTGAGATAGTGAGGGCCGCTCGATTCGCCAAGTGTCATGATCTTGTTGCAACTGGTCTGAACTCAACACATCACCTTCTACTCGATGACACTTGGCATGATCTGATTTGTTGTTGTCTCTACGCAGGACCCACATTGCATTCTGATTCCTGCCAAATTTACGAGATTTTTCGATGACCTCACAATGTCACCAGTTTGATTTTTTGAAAATTCTCGACTAGCAAAGTAGCGAGGCATTGAATTTTTTCATTTTTCGATCACCTTCTTGCTCACTGATGTCATCCTTTATTCCATGCTCATTGGTTCAAAATTTAATTTGCTTGAGCGCCCAACTAGCCATCCATAGAGTGTGGGGCCCTTCATCATATAACATGGCCTTCACAAAGGGGCACCTCTCATTGGAAATTTTACCTCTTGTAAAGAGTTATATTTAAACAAATACAAATCTTTGCACATTGAGCATGTGAGATATAGCCTTAAAACTGATCTTCCCCATATCGTCTACTCTTTTTTATTCTTTTGTGGTGGCTTTGGCCTTTTATATCCCTTGGTTACCATTTGAATGTCGTCTCCCCTGATAAGAACGATAATTCTTCCTTCTTTTTTGGCAGGGTCTCTATTCTTTAAAGGGTGTAGGTGTCTCTATTCATTGACTGTGTGTGGATGGGTTGCATAGACCTCTATGTTTGACTATGCTTTCTACATGTGGCTTTTCTTGGCACAAACATCTGCTTAATTCTTGTTTTCCTTTAGTCATCATACAACTAGTAGATTTAAACTCTCATGTTGCATACTATTTCCTTATTTCTTAGCATGGGCAGAGCTTGGTTTTTTTTTTTTACTTCTCTCCTGTTCTTATTTGCACCCTATTCATTGTGTGGAGAGTTCTTTGCCTAAATATGCTATGGATCCACTTTTTATTGCTTGCGTATTCATTTTTCTTGCCACGCATGTGCTTCTCCCCTTAAAAAAATATTCCTTAGGTTCATTTTCTATGCATGGAAACTTTTTCTTTTGTAGCTACTGCCTCCTTATTTATTGCCATAGTTCTTTAATGTGCCCTGCGCGACTGGGTCTCTTTTCTAGCTTGCAGCTTCTCTCCTCTATTATATGTTGTTGATTTCCTTTTTGACATCATAGGTCTACTCTATGGATTACCTCCTATCTATAGGTTCTCTAGATTGGGGAGGCATCTCTGTTATGGAGCTTATTGTCTCTCTCTTCCTGCCATGTGGTTGTCTTCAAGTGGCTTGGCTTGTTTTATAAAACTTAATAAGAAATGACACCTGTGTTAATTATTTCCAAATGCTCAATGGCCTTGATTTTAATGACCCACTCAAATGTATAACCCATAGAGCCTCCTTCACATCCATAGTTGGTTGAATCACAATCCACCAATGCTTTCTTAAACACGCTTATAAACTTCCCTGTAGATATTGCATTCACATCTTCAATTACCCCTGTTATTGAGAAAAACTGGCCTTTTAATCAATAAACATATAAAAATAAACATAATTTCTGCTGAAGTCCCACATTATGGGTAAGGAGTACACTTGTCATAAACATGACGTAGATGGGAAGTTTGCATTCTTGTTCATTTTTCTTCTCAAATTTGGATTCCAAAAGCTTCATTTCCATTTCCCTCCTGACCCTGGCATCTTATCAATCTAACAGAAATAGTCGAGCTCCAAAATGGGTCCGGCTAAAAAAATTTTGTTCCCAGACAACTGAGCCTTCAAACTGATCTTCAAAACATCTTGGACTGATTTAAAAATCAATTTCAATCATTGAACCCTTAATTAAAACCCATTTTATCAATTTCTACAACTAGTCGAATTTGGTGTCAGCAGGTCCGGTGACTAGCTTTGAAAATTAACCAAATCACTTGATCAGGTTTTGAAAACTGGCACACTAATTCTTTGCTCCACACTCTTGCACCCTTTCGAATCTTGTCTCATGAAGAATTTGAGGTCAAAAGATATTCGCTGTCAAAATTAACCTTTCAGAACTACCTGCAAATAAACATGTCAGAAAACTGGAAAGTGCGTTTGGATTTGGCTTGGAAAACTAGGCAAACGGGCACATGGGGAAACAAAAAATGGGGTGTTGGTTCTCTATCACGATGACAATGTGAATCTACAATTTGAGATTATGAAGAATAACAGGATGCAAATAGCGATCAGTCAAAGAAGGTTACTTGGACTTTGCAGATTGGAAACACTGACAGAAAGTGATTTTTTGTGAATGGAATTGACTTGGAAAAGTGTGCAAATGGATTCGTCATGACTTGAAAATTGGCACACTTAGAGTATTTTTAGAGTACAACATAGTGGTAAAATCCACTTGATCTCACATATCACAGATTTCAAGTTATAATGTCACAAACAGGGGTTTTGACAAATCTGCAAATGCTAACACCAGTAAAAAGATAGAAATTGTGTTTAGAATCGCATTTGAAAACTAATGAAACATATTCTTCATAAGATAAAACTTGAAACATAACAAGTCTTTGACATTTACAATGCAAAGCAAAAGGAATTTTAGCATTTGGGTCAATTGGTCAAAAGTTACAACCTGTCAAATAGGGCTTCCCAGAATTATATGCAAAGTGCATAAGCATGAAAACAATAAACTACCGACTTTGAGGGACTCAGAACTTAGTCAAATGGACTCGAAATGACTCAAAATATGAAACATAGTTTCTAAGGTACAGACACTAGATACTCCCAAAGTGGCAAATCATGACACAATTTTGGGTCCGAGATATTTAGGTGCAAACAGGGCATCCTGTCACTATTTGACACTTAGGGTAAAATGCAAATTAGACATTGGCTCAAAACAGGACTTCGCCAAATAGCTTGGAATATCAATTTATCATTACAAAATATGTGAACAAGCTAAATGAAGGGTGTTAGAAACATTAAAGACCATTTATGAATTAACTGAATAGAGGGGTACATAGGCTTCACGAAGCATTTATAGGCTTGATTTTCTCAAAAATTTGAAACATGACTAAAAATGAAGCATGCAATTTTTAATCCCAACAGTGGCTCTATCTAGGGATGCATGTCCCTTGCAGGCATGGCAAGATCTTAGATCTCTGGAGGAAGTAGACCACACACTTGATAGCAAAAACTTCTCTTGAACAACTTTATTGAAAATAGGGAAACAACTACAACTATTATGTACAAATGATGGCCCCGAGCCACCGAACTTCAACAAAATCGTTTACCTCTATCATAAACATGATTCTCATCTAAACTTGCATGAGATAAATTGGGATTATCACTCATATCAGTTTCACCAATCATATATATATATCATGAATCTCACCACTTAGCAAAACTAAATCTAAACATCGACTTCCACAATGCATATAAAAATTTGATTCACTCTCCACAATTCTTACATCATGAAAGTTCTGATCAACATGCTTATAACTATCAGACTCAAACTGAAAACTCTCTTCATTCAATGAATCATGCATGCTATCAATCTCGAATATGAATGTATCATATTCAACATGGGGAAAAGAATCACTCATACCTTCAAAATATGCATCCTTATGTATAATTGGATGATATTCAAATGAACAATCTGATTTGTACTCACACATGTCATCAATATCAACATCTGAAACTAATCCGGGATCTTCAAATGATTCTCTGAAATCAGCAAGTGGATTAGTCATCACATTAAAATATTCATCATAAAAATCATTGCAAGGTATAGGCAGATTTTCAATAACTTTCTCATCAAACACCTTGTTATTATAATCAGATGCAACATCATGATCATATTCACTATCATATTTGGAAGAAGAACACTTTGACCTCTTACAGCAGTAAGACAAAGTATCATCATTAAACTTATTCTCTGCTAAATCTGAACCATCCATGTGCTCTTCAAAAAGAGGATTGATAATTCCATGCAAAGTGCCTTCGTAGACATTAGGACAAGTGATGTACTGATCAACATCAAACTCCTCACCATATAATGGATTAGTGAAAACTTTAAAACCATTTCTAACATCACTGTCATGGACACTTTCAACATATGAAGAAGAAAAATCAGAATCATATGAAGACTCAACATCCACTCCGTCAATGAAGCATGTAGAATACAAATCAAAGTTACTTTCATTGTCTCCATATAGGTGATTCAAATGTCTTGCAAGCAAATCATCATTTATCTTACCAATAGGTGCTAATGTATTAACCTTAGAATCAATAGTATATTGATCATCATTGCACGCATCCTCAAGACATTCTTCTACACAACTAGGTAATATGTCCTTATGGATAACCTCTTTGTCCTCGTATTGTGTAGACAAATCTTCATAGCTTTCAATATCTAGTTGACTTGTATAACTCTGAACTAGAAATTCACTTTCAGATTTAGAAATAGAACTCATACCTTTACTGTCATAAGAATGGCAACTTCCATCATTGCTTTCTTCTTCCCAATCTACATCTGATTCACATGAAGATGAATATGTACTAGCATTGTCCTCTTCTTGACTCGAGTAACAACTCTTGTCATTGTCTTCACATGATGCTTCTTCACAATATGTTGGATCAGCAATTTCATCTTTATCACTTGATACATCACTTCCAAGTTCTTCATCCTCATACTAAGATAAATACCTTTCCTCTTCTTGATTCATTATCTTTTCAACACAATGCAAATTATCAATGGGAAAATGAATGACTAGATTTATAACTTGCATGCATAACTCATCAAGTGAATCAACTCTATCATTCATTGTTGTAATACCATAAACATGTGCATTCAATTCAGCATGAATGGAATCATTTCTTCTTTGCAACAAAGAGATTTCATGTTCACATGTTTTTTATTTCTGAATCTTCAACAAAACTATTTATAACAACAGGGGTGCTTATTTGCTGATCTAAAATCAAACACTCCTTATGACATTGACTTGTGCTTTGCACCTCATCTTGTCGGCAAACATTCCTAGAGAAGTGATTCCTGGTTAAGCCATATTTTATGTTATTTTCAATCTCTATCGCTGTCATGAATGCTTGATGCAAAGTCTTAGGTTCTTTATCTCTCAACAGATAGCTCATCTTATTATCAAATGCACCGAGATAAACCACTACACACATTTGATCATCCGGCTTGTAACTTTCAGGAATTTCATTTAAAACCTTTGCAAATCTGAAATTAAATTCAGGAACTAACTCACCATTCCTAACTTGGATATTCAAAAAATTATCAAAATAATCAAAGATGCTTACTCTTTCCCCGAACTACATCATGAAGGCTGACAGTACTTTATCCCAGGATGAAATTGAACATGCTGGTAAAAATGAAAACTAGTCCCTAGCATCATCTTCTAAAGTCTGAACAAACAACTTCATCTGAACGTCTTCATGAGCAATTTCAAAATCACGAACCAAGTCATTGAATAACTGAACATGATGGTTAGTTGACCTTTAATGGTTCCCACCAAACTTAGGCAAATACTTTATGAGGTTACAAGGCATAGTATTTAGGAAACCATGAATACCATTAAAATTTAATGGCATATACCGCTTGGTAGAAACAGATCTAAAACTTTCACTAATAGGCTACATACTAGATGAAATGAAACTTGACATTCTTCAAACTTAAGACTCATTCACCATTAAACACTTTCAGAATTCATAACTTGCAGCAGGTTTGGAGATATCTTCTACCAAATCAACTTCAAATATACTTTGAAATATGAAAATATTTTCACTGAATCTACCTCTCACAAAGTATATTGAGATGTGTTACACCATTCTCCTATTTAATGCTGAATCCATTTGATGGAGAAACTTTTGTGAATCTTTACTTTCATGTAAATAAAATTACATGAGAATGGAAAATACCTTTTAATATGGATGACTGCAACTACTTCAATGCTACAAATAACAACAGATTCAAATCTTAACCAGATTTATTAACACTTGCACTGCATCTCGTTTGATTCTTTTACCCAGTGTCAAGAACTTGAAATGAATTCTTCAAATTTGCCTTCCTACTGTTGTTCCCTTCATAATACCTTCACACTTATGAAGTACTGGTGCAAAGATTTTACTTTGAGTCACCACTCACTTAGTGAGAAAAGATTAACCAACTTGCAAAACAAAACAAGATGGTCTAGAACTTACAACGGGTATTTGCAAACTGTATTCAACAATAGGGAAATTTCACATTCTTGACAAACTAAAAGAACTTGACATTAACTCTGAATTTTGATAGCAACTTATCAAAACTTCAAGTGACTTTGATATTACAAATTATTCAATTCAATTAAGCTTCTGTTGTTAATGAATAAGAACACTGGGGGACATGAATCTTCAGCAAAGAAATGAAAAAAACTTCATGACTTTGCTATTTATACCAGAGATTCCAGTAATTCTAAAAATGAATTTCTTCATAAAGTCCCCAGCAGAGTTGTCATTCTATTGGCTGCTGATTTAACAGTGTTTAAACAACCAAGTATGCAAGGCAAGAATGCATCTATGGGCAACTATCTCCAATAATGGACACACTTCACCAAGAACCTGGGCCAACTATAAGACTATACTCCTTCTGCACTTCAGGCTCTATAAAACCTAGGTGGGTGGACCTATAGATTCTTTATATGGTACTAGTTATCAAAGCATACACTAAATCTAATGTAAAGCAGATAAAAACCCCTAAATCTTCTATACTTAACCAAGAATCACAAGCATGAAATAGCTAAGAACATAACTCATGAAATTGGCAAGCTAAGTGCGGGTTAACATTGAATAGCTTTCAACATAAAAGGGAAAATTGATTTAATATGTTGATATCAGCAAGACCCAGGTATGAGCAATAGAACTTAATGATCCTATCTCTAACTAGTGCCTAATCCATTGGGCAATTCCATGAATTCAAAACATACATCTGTGACATCAGGACATATTTCGTATACCCAGACATCAGATCTATCCAACCACCTTGTGATTCAGACATCAGTGTTCATTCAGGTCTCATTCTCACAAAGTATCCTTCTCAAATAACTAGTAACCTTGTTTAAACATATCAAACATTTACTTGGCCCTGTGATCCAACAACAAAATACATCAAACATACAACCTGAAGGGGATGCAAATGGGTCTCAAACCTTTGTTCCAAAACCACATAAGACTTATAGATTGCTGAGATAGGAGACAAGAACCAGAATGAAACTAGTGAGATTACTGTTCATATGTATTCATTTCCTTGAAACTATACATTCAGATGCATAAAATTGAAAAATGAAAAATAGGTAACATATCAGAACTTCTTGTATTATCTCCACTACTATTGTTCACATGAAAGAATTATGCTGAAGTATGGTATCACAGTCAAGGAAACACATCAAAATTGGAACCAGAATATGGTCTCATAGTAATGTGCAAATTTTCTCCCCAGAATTGGAACCCACTGGTTTCTCATTCACAAAAAACTGGAACCCTTACAATGAAAGAAAGATAGAATAATATAGGATGAAGATGAATTCTCAGATTGAATCTACAATCGACATGTGTCCATTTGAAATTCCCTTTCTTATCCATTGGAAACCTCTTTCATCTTTCTACCATTGATCTGATTTGATTTTGTTTTCATCATTTCTTGTAACTGATTTACAAATATCCTTTTGTAAATGATGAAAAACTATTTGCCAAAATATGTGATTTTCTCACTGAAATGGTAGTGAAATCTCAGTTTTTACTGAGTGAATCTAAACAAACTTTGACCCAGACTGATTTTTTACTACATTTTAACCATATTTAGGTTGTTTCTATGTTATAAAGCAATTTTGAACTTCGTTACCTAAATATGGTTGCAAAATAAAAACCTAATAGAAAACCCCCTGTAACTTGAACGGACGTATTTCTGTGTAGAAGCTAACCTAATAATCGAAAAATTCAGAGTTTCACGATTCTGGTGGTATATGATAAGGCATATTTTGCCTTCTAGAAACCCTTTAAATCTTGATTTAAAAATATGCCCCTCTAGTAGAAAACTAGGTCTGCAATCCTTTGCAATTTAAATTTTGAAAAATTTAAATAAATGTAAAGTTCAAACTTTAGATTAAATGGTCCTTTGGATTAAATACTACACGTACATACCCAATTTTGAAAAAAAAAAATTAAAATAACATTTTAAAATCATTTGTTTTTTCGTCACCCCATCAAATTTGGGGTCAACCTATGTTTAACAGAGTGACAAGTGTCAATTTATGATTCATCCACCTCTTTTGCACCATCAGCCACATGTTGTCTTCTCACTACTTTACCATGTTAACTATCATGCATCTTTTTCTTGGCAAGATAGCGAGGGCCACTCAATTCACCAAGTGTCATAATCTCATTGCAACTGGTCTGAACTCACTACATCACCTTTTGCTCGTTGCCACTTGGCATGATCTGATTCACTGTTGTCTGCAAGCGAGACCCACATTGCATTTCAATTCTTGCCAAATTTCAGAGATTTTTTGGCAACCTCACTATGTCGCTAGCCAAATTTTTTGAAACTTCGTGACTAGCGAAGTAGCAAGGAGCCAAATTTTTTAATTTTTTGGTCACCTTCTAGTTTGCTGACGTAATCCTTTATTGCATGCTTATTGGTTCAAAATTTAATTTGATTGAGCACTCGGCTAGCCATCTACAGAGTGTGGGGCCCTTCATCATATAACACGGCCTTCACAAAAGGGCACCTCTCATGGGACATTTTACTTCTTGTAAAGAGTTATATTTAAACAAATACAAATCTTTGCACACTGAGCATGTGGGATATAGCCTTAAAACTAATCTTCCCCATATCGTCTACTCTTTTTTATTCTTTTGTGGTTGCTTTGGCCTTTTATATCCCTTGGTTACCATTTGAATTCTGACTCCACTAGTAACAATGATAATTCTTCCTTCTTTTTTGGCAAGGTCTCTGTTCTTTAAAGGGTGCAAGTGTCTCTATTCATTGACTATGTGTGGATGGGTTGCGTAGACCTCTGTGTTTGACTGCACTTTCTACACATGGCTTTCCTTGGCACACTCACCAGCTTAATTCTTGTTTTCCTTTAGTCATCATACAACTAGTAGGTTTAAACTCTCATGCTGCCTACTATTTCCTTATTTCTTAGCGTGGGAAGAGCTTGGTTTTTTTTTTGTACTTCTCGAATGTTCTTATTTGCACCCTATTCATTGCATCGAGAGTTCTTTGCCTAAATATGATGTGGATCCACCTTTTATTGCTTGTGCATTCATTTTTCTTGCCACGCATGTGCTTCTCCCCTTAAAATAATATGCCTCAGGTTCATTTTCTATACGTGGAAACTTTGTCTTTTGTAGCTGGTGCCTCCTTATTTACTGCCAAAGTTCTTTAATGTGCTTTGAGTGGCTAGGTCTCTTTTTTAGCTTGCAGCTTCTCTCCTTTGTTATATGCCATTGATTTCCTTTTTGACCTCATGGGTCTACTATGTGGATTACCTCCTATCTATAGGTTCTTTATATTATAGAGGCATCTCTGTTATGGAGCTTATTGTCTCTTACTTCCTGCCACGTGGTTGTCTTCAAGTGGCTTGGCTTGTTTTATAAAACTTAATAAGAAATGACACCTGTGTTAACTATTTCCAACCGCTCAATGGTCTTGATTTTTAATGACCCACTCAAATGTATAATCCATTGATCCTCCTTCACATCCATAGTTGGTTGAATCACAATCCACCAATGCTTGCTTAAACACGCTTACAAACTTCCCTGTAGATATTGCATTCACATCTTCAGTTGCCCCTGTTATTGAGAAAAACTAGCCTTTTAATCAATAAACATATAAAAATAAACATAATTTCTGCTGAAGTCCCACATTATGGGTAAGGAGTACACTTGTCAGTGACATGACATGGATGGGAACTTTGCATTCCTGTTCATTTTTCTTCTCAAATTTGGATTCCAAAAGCTTCATTATGATTTCCTTCTTGGCCCTGGCATCTTATCAATCTGACAGAAATAGTCGGGCCCCAAAATGGGTCTGGCTAAAAAAATCTCATTCCCAGACAATTGAGCCTTCAAACTGATCTTCAGAACATCTTGGACTGATTTAAAAATCAAGTTTGATCATTGAACCCTCAATTAAAACTCATTTTATCAATTTCTACAACTAGTCAAATTTGGTGTCAGGAGGTCCATTGATTGGCTTTGAAAGCTAACCAAATCACCTAATCAGGTTCTGAAAACTGGCACACTAATTCTTTGCTCCACACTCTTGCACCCTGTCAAATCTTGTTTCATGATGAATTTGATGTCAAAAGATATTCACTATCAAAATTGATCTTTCAGAATTACCTGCAAATAAATATGTCAGAAAACTAGAAAGTGCATTTGGATTTGGCTTGGAAAACTAGGCAAATGGGCACATGGGGAAAAAAAAATTGGGGTGTTGGTTCTCTGTCACAATGACAATGTGAATCTAAAATTTTATTTTATGAAGAAAAAAATTGTGCAAATAGTGATCAGTCTAAGAAGGCTACTTGGATTTTGTAGACTAGAAACACTGACAGAAAGTGATTTTTTTTTAATGGAATTGACTTGAAAAAGTGTGCAAATGGATTCGTCATGACTTGAAAATTAGCATACTTAGAGTATTTTCAGAGTACAACATAGTGGTAAAATCCTCTCAATCTCACCTATCACAAATTTCAAGTTATAATGTCACAAACAGGGGTTCTGACAAATCTGCAAATGCTGACACCAGTAAAAAGATAGAAATTGCATTTGGAATCGCATTTGAAAACTAATCAAACAGATTCTTCATAAGATGAAACTTGAAAAATAACATGTCTTTGACATTTACAATGCAACACAAATTAGCATTTGGGTCATCTGGTCAAAAGTTACAACCTATCAAACAGGGCTTCCTAGAATTATATGCAAAGTGCATAAGCATGAAAACAATAAACTACCGACTTTGAGGGACTCAGAACCTAGTCAAATAGACTCAAAATGACTCAAAATCTGAAACATAGGTTTTTAGGTGTAGACACTAGATACTCCCAAAGTGGCGAATCATGAGACAATTCTGGGTGGGAGATATCTAGGTGCAAACAGGGCTTCTTGTCGATGTTTGACACTTAGGGTGAAATGCAAATTAGACATTGGCTCAAAAGAGGACTTCGCCAAATAGCTTGGAATATCAATTTATCATTACAAAATATGTGAACAGGCTAAATGAAGGGTGTTAGAAACATTAAACACCATTTATGCATTAACTCAATAGTGGGGTACATATGCTTCACAAAGCATTTATAGGCCTAATTTTCTCAAAAATTTTGAAACGTGACTAAAAATGAAGCATGCAATTTTTAGTCCCAACACTTACTAACATTGTTTACAAAGAGTTCATTATGGCTAAGTAGAAGAAAGTATCATTTCCCAATAAGAAGTTCACTATGATAGAGAAGCTAGAAATTGTTCACACATATTTGAGTTGTCTTACAAGAACAAGAGGATTCTATGGTGAAAGGTATTTCATGTTTTTTTTTTATGATTTCACTAAAATGATGTGGGTAACATTTCTTCAGGAGAAATCTATAGCTTTTGAGAAGTTTAAGATATTTAAGAATAGAGTTGAGAATGAATCTAGTGCTAAGATTATGTGTTTGAGATTTAATAGAGGAGGAGAAGTCACCTCTAAAGAGTTTAATATTTTTTGTGAAGAAAATGGAATCAAAAGATAGTTATCTTCAACCTTATGATTTATGGTTTGGACATTCACCATTAGTTAAACATTTCAAAATATTTGGAAGGGAATGTTACATTAAAAGAGATGATGACATTGGTATGATTGATCGAAGGATTGATGAAGGTATGTTTCTTGGATATTCATTGAAAAATAAGGCATATAGATGTTTTAATAACATAACCAAAACTATAGTTGAATGTGCAAATGTAAAGATTGATGAAAAGTTTTGTACTAAGGAAAAGATGGTACATTATAATTCTAATAAAGAAGAAGATAATTCTAAAATTATTAGGAAAGATGTTGAAGTTTTCTTTGAGACTAAAAATGATCTACACAATGATGTGCTGACTAAGAAAAGAAGAGAACAGAGACCTGAACAAAGAGATGAGATAAGAGTTTACTTAAAAACTCCTACCTCTAATAGAAACATGACAAATAATCACCCTCTAGAATAGATAATTGGAATTAAAGACCAAGGTGTGATGACAAGGAATAGATTTAATGAGGAATTGTGTTTGATTTCTCAAGTTGAACCTAAGAGTGTAGATGAAGCATGTAAATATGATTATTGGATTTAAGCAATGATCAAAGAACTAGATCAGATTGTGAATAACAAAACATGGGAGCAAGTCCCTAGACTTAAAGACAAGAATGTGAGAGGAACCAAATGGGAATTCAGAAATAAGATGAATGAATAAGATTAAGTTGTGAGAAACAAGACAATACTTGTATGAAAAGGTTACTCACAACAACAAGTCATAGATTATGAGGAGACATGTGCCCTTGTAGCCAAAATAGAAGAAGTATGAATGTTCTTGGCTCATATAGCACATAAGAAGTTCAAATTTCAAAGTAAATCAAATGGATGTTAAATCATCTTTCATGAATGGAGAACTTGAACAAGAGGTATACATAGAGTAGCCTAAAGGTTTCCCTCTAACAAAAGAACAAGATATAGTATGTAGATTGAAGAAAGATCTATATGGTCTAAAGAAAGCACCTAGAACTTGGTATGTAAGGTTGGATAAGTATTTGAAAAATCTTTGATTTGTTAAAGGTATGACAGATGGTAATTTTATTTGATAGAACCTGATCATGGTTTTTTATCATAGTAATATTTGTTTATGACATAATATTTCGAGGTAATGATGAAGAAAGCTATAAGTTCATTGAAGAAATGAAGAATGAGTTCAAAATGAGTATGATAGAAGAAATTAATTTTTTCCTAGGATTACCGATTGTGTAGAACAATGATAGTGTTTTTATTTCATAAGCTAAGTACTTGAAAGACTTGTTGAAGAGATTTGGGTTGGAGAGTTCTAAACTTATTGGTATACATATGATAATTGGTCACAAGTTATCTAGCAAGGATGAGACACCTATAGTTGAGAAAAAAAAATATAGATCAATGATTGGAGGATTGCAAAATCTAACTCACAATGGGCTAGATATAGAAAGTGTAGTTGGAGTTGTAGCTAGATTTCAAGATGATCCTAAAGAGTATAACTATGCAGTAGTAAAGATGATATTTAGATATTTGAAAGAGGTGTCTAACTATGGGATTTGGTATGATAGATCAAATGATTTCACTCTATGTGCTTATACTAATGTGGATTGGGTAGGTAGTACGGATGACCAAAAGAGCACTAGTGGTGGAGTATTTTTTCTTGAGAAAGGATTGGTTTCTTGGCTAAGAAAGAAACTAGATTGTATTTCACAAAGTACAGTTGAGGTAGAGTATGTAGCAACAAAAAATAACTATAATCAAGTTATGTGCATGAAGAAGATATAGGAAGATATTGGGATTGAGTTTGCAAAACTTGTTATCAAATACTATGATTACATAAGTACAATGAGTATGTCTAAGAATCTTGTGTTGCATTCTAGGATGAAGCATATATCCATTTAGTGTCATGTCTTGAGAGAGAAGGAAATAGAAAATGAGATTAGATTGGAATATCTGGGCACTAAACATGAGATTGCATAAACCTCTACAAATCCCTTACCTAAAGATACATTTGAGAACTTAAGAAGTATGCTTGGGGTTATACTCCTACCTAGTTCAAAACAAAATATTGCAGAGAGTGCATTAGGCTAGTATTACAAAATACTATTGTTAGACTAGACTGAATATTGATGGCAATGGTGGATAATATACATAAAATACATATCCTTATTAAAACCAAATTGATACAAGTTTGAGATTCTATTTCAATCATTGTTTTTTCACTGAGGTCAAACCTGTTACTTGGTTTCAATCATTGTTTTGGCATTAGTGTCAAACCTATTACTTGGTGATAAGACAACTACTTAGTTGATTTGAGTACTATCATTTGTTTGATTGATGAAGAAGATTTGATCAAAGAGGTAACAAAAGCACCTAGAGAAAAGGTTGAGTTATGGTATGTAATAAGGAGTACAAAAATTAGTTAAGACAATGATGATGTAGTGTATTCATTATCTACTTAAGGTTGCAAATATTGGATACACTTAAAAAGTATAGAAGATCAAGTAAGAAGAATTGAGTTTGCCAAGCTTGACTGAGTGGAGAGTAGTTGCTAAAAAAGGTTTACTTGAGGTCAAGCACAAGTTAACTTTAGTGTTTGTTGAGTGATCTAGTTGAAGATGAGTGGAAGAATAGTATAGAAGCTAAGTGGTATCATATTGATGCCAAGTACTAGTATTCATGTTAAATCATGGATTCAACTAATCTTAGCCAACTATTTTGTTTTCTTGAATTTTGTGAAGCATGTAGAAGATAACTATGATGATTTGGTGGCACAAAATTCATGTTAAACCATTTTGAGGAGAATTCAAAGAGGATTGAAGGAAAATTTTCTATAAGGGACTAAAGTGAAAAAAGGGGTAGATTCATTGAATCCTATGTAATCCTACCTAACCCTAAAAAGGATGATAGAGCATGTTAAAAAAAGGTCTTAATTTTTTACTTATAGAGATGGTCGGTGAGAAGCAAGGTTGGTCAATATTCGAGAACCTAAGTTAGAAAAGAGATCTAAGGTATTGCTTCATTCAAAGACCAATCAAAAAAGACGACAATTGGCAAGAAAAGCAAGAAGGATTCAAAGTTTGAATGCTTGAAGGGTGAACAAGATATCAAAGATAGAGTGTGTTAAAGCCAAGAAGAATAGAGAACATACATAGAGATCTATAACCTAAAAGTGAGTTGTAATTTGTTATCAGATCAAGCCTTATTGTTACTTTCTAATCATTGTACAAGTCTAGGGTAAATCCTTTAGATTAAGGTTGACTTAACAATCATTTGTCAATACTTTAACTAGGTGGCATTCCAAGTGAATAATCTAAATTCCTCTAACAAAGCTCTCTCCTAATAGGGTGATTGAAATCCTCTATCTATATCACATTTAATAGTTTGTATTGTAACCTTTAATAGGGTTATCCTTTCATAGGGCATCACTTGAGAAAAGTGAGAATGAATAGCATGTTACTGGTGGTTTTTTTCCAAATTAGGTTTCCATGTAAAAATTATTGTGTCAAATGTGTTATTGAATCTATTATATTTCATGCTTACATTTCTAAAAATTTGATTTGGTAGTAATCTACAAAGTTTAAGTGATTACATGATCTAATGGATGCATATTTCATGAATATGTTTTATGGATATGGGTTCACTAAGCTATGAAAAGTTTTATTTGTACATATAAACCTTGGATAACTAACTCACCCCCTCCCTGGTCTAAGTTATAATAAAGAATTCCAAAAATTTGTATTAGAGGCATCTGCTTAAGAGGAGTAGTTTAAAGGTACTAGAAGCAAAATATCAAGATATCAAAGGAAGAGGTACCCAAGCTTAATAGGGACAACTTTCCTGCATGAAATTTTTTTATGAATCTACATCTAGGAGGTCTTAGAGACCATGCACAATCTACCATCACCACTAAGCATGTTCATCCTACTACATCCCTAACTGTCAAATATCTAAAAAAGAAGAAAGAACACAATCGAGCAATGTTGGAGATTGCCATTGTCCTAAGTTATGCTAAGTTTGATGACATAAAGGGTTGTGATAGTACAAAGAAGATGTGGTATGCTCTTCACACCATATATGGAGGTGATGCAAATATTTTGAGAGTCAAATCTAAATGACTTAGAGGTAAGTTTGATGATATGAGGATGCAAGAAGGTGAGAATGTTGCTCATTTATTGCTTTAGGATAAAATATGTTGTTAATGCTATAAGAGGATCTATTAGTAAGATAGATGATGAGATTTTACTAAGAAAAGTTTTGAGAACACCATTGCCCATTAATGCTATTAGAGTTTTTGTACTACAATAACTAAGATGTATAATGTTGGATAAAATTGATTAATTGTGTATTGTTTTTGATGTTACACAAATGTCATATCATTATCAGTCAGTGTATGCCAAGCTCACTCAGGTAGTGAAGATAGTTTTTTGTGTCTACTAAGTGTTCTTGTGTTTGCCTACTTTACAAGTTATTGTCTACTGAGTTCACTTGGGCATCAAAGGAAAGTCTATAGAAGATGAGTGTTAACTAAGCTCACCTAGTTAATGAAGAAACCTTGGACGTAACTAGTGTTAACCAAGCTCACTTTATTACCAAAGGATCTTTGAAAGCTTACAGTGTTAACTAAGCTTTTGTTGGTTAACACAAGAAATCATTTCTAATTCAATGTCTACCGAGCTAGGTTAGCTAATGAAGAATTTTCTTGTTTTGATATATTAAGCTTAATTAATTTATCTATTGGTTCTAGCCAACTAAGATGATGAATATTAATTATTCTAAATTGTATATGAGCTGACTTGAAAATATGAAAGATGTAAGTATAAGGTCAAATTGTGGATTCAATGTAAGAAAAGAAGTTATGAATCAATTGAAGATTTAATGATGAAGAGAGGAAGTAAATTTGAAGGATAAGTAGAATATCCTTGTGGAGTACAAAAGATATACTCGATTAGGAAGGATCAAGTACAAGCTAGAAAAGAGTTTGTAATCAAAAATTTAGTTGCATTCAAATCAAGTCATTTGATTGTTTGTCTCTAATCATTATAACAGTGATCTAAATCTCTTAATAGAGTTGGCTTAATAGTTATTTGTAAATCCTCTAACAAGGTGACAGTTCTATTGAATTTTCTTAAGACCTCTAACATGACCACTCCTAACAGGGTGATTAAATAATTTAATAAGGTCACACCTAATAGTGTGTTTTGTAACCTTTAATAGGGTTAACTCCTAACAAGGCTCACTTCAAAAGAGTAAAAATAGTAACTAGTTGCAATTGGTGGTTTTTTCCAAATTTTGTTTTCCACATTAAATCTTGGTGTCAAATGTATTCATGCTATTTTATTTTATGTTTTTGCAACTAAGTTAAAATAAGGGTAATCATAGATAACATTTAAAGTTTTTCATAATCAATACTTAGCAAGTTACAACATTTTATGTATGTTTATCATGCATTAGTAGTATTCAATTTTCAAACTTTATTTTGTACTGACATCTAAAGGATATGGGATTTATTTTATTAGTAACTAATTCACCCCTCCCCTCTTAGTTATTTCTCTTATATTTCTAGCAATTGGTATCAAATCTTTTGGTGCTTATAGAGAAGGTCTCAAGGACCTAAACTAAAGATTAGGAGGTCTTACAGAAGAGAGATTCCCAAGTTGAATAGAGACAACTTTACAACATAGAAAGGACTTATGAGGTTACAATTGTTTGCTATCAATGATTCAAGGTGCAAATATCTTGATACTAAATACAAGACTCCCATTGGAACATTATTTTTTGAAGATATTGTTGAAAAGAAGAATCATAACATCATGATGAGTAATATTGCATCTACTCTTAGTTGTGTTGAATTTGATGAAGTCAAAGACTGCAAAAAAGCTCATGAGATGTGGACCAAAATAAAAGACATATATGGAGGAGATGAAAATGTAAGAATAGATAAGGATGAATTTTTTAGACATCATTTTGATTAGATGAAAATGAGAGAAGATGATAATATTGCAAAATATTTGGAAAGAATCAAAGCATCTAGAGGAGATGTTGAATAGAAAATAGTTGTAAGAAAGGTGATTATAACTCTTCTTCCTATCTATGCAATTATATTGAGTTCTATTCAAGATATGAGATGTGATCCAAATAATAAAATATCTTTGGATGCTCTAGTTGGAAGATTGATAGCTTTTGAGTTAGATAACTTTGATAACTATGTTCCTAGTTCAAAGGTTATAGAGTCTTCTTTTAAAGCTAAACTCTCACTCAAAGAAAAGGAGAAGAAATCAAAATTGAGTCAATTAGGAATTGAAGAAGAAGAGATAGAAGAAAGTTTAGATAGGGATCTTGATGTTGCTGAAGCCCTACTTGCAAGAAAGTATTCCAAAGGTAGAGGAAAGTACAAATGTAAGGTTCCTCTAATCTATTTCTCTTGTGAAGAAGTTGGTCACATTGATACAAGGTGTCCAAATAAAGAAATTAAGGATGAAATGAAAAGAAATAAGCACAAAGGCAAGAAGGATTCCAAGAACTAAAATAACTTCAAGGACAAAGGTAATAAATCTTGTTTTATAGCTAAATATTTTGATAATAGTGAAGATGAAATGGTGTATATTGTTGTAAAAGATGAATGTGATGATGAAGAGGATAAGATGGCATTTATCTCTCATGTTAGCATTAATGGTATATGGATTATTGATAGTGGTTGTTCACATTATATGACTAGAGATAAAACAAAAGTTGAGCACATGGAATATTATGATGGAGGTAGTGTGAGATATGAAAACAATGAACCTTATAATATAAAAGGAAAAGGATGTATTTAATTGACTAAGGAACTTGTATGTAACAATGCTTATTGGGTTGAAGGACTAAAGAATAATCTAGTAAGTGTGGCATATTTGAATAACATTAGATTCAAGGTAGAATTCATGAATGGACATGCTAAACTATTGGATGGAAAAGGAAATTTGGTTGTATCTGGCAAGAAAACAAACCATAATCTATTTTATCTTGATCTTAATGAATGCTCATGTTTTATTGCTTAATTAGAAGAAAGTTGGTTATGGCACAAAAGACTATGTCATGTAAACTTTGATAATCCAGTTAAAATAAGAAAATATTGAAAAGTAAGAGGTTTTCCTAGTTTGAAGAAACTTGATATGGGATTATGCAAGAATCACCAAATTGGTAAGATGGGAAAGACTAGTTTCAAAAGCAAAAACTATCAGTTAAAAGAAGTCTTACAAATTGTTCATACAAAATTATGTGGACCTATTAGAATAGAGAGTTACAATGGAGAAAAAATTTTCATTCTTTTTGTTGATGACTATTCTAGAATGATGACTGTAATGTATCTAAAAGAAAAATTAGAAGCCTTTCAAAAGTTCAAATGGTATCTAGCAAGACTAGAAAAAGAAA
The DNA here is from genome assembly GCA_028749045.1 of Cupressus sempervirens. Lineage (NCBI taxonomy): Eukaryota > Viridiplantae > Streptophyta > Pinopsida > Cupressales > Cupressaceae > Cupressus > Cupressus sempervirens. The sequence goes on along the minus strand of CM053791.1, from coordinate 427,271,458 downwards.
CTAGAAAGAGGTTAAAATTTTTAAGATCAGAAAGAGGCAGTGAATTCATGTCCAATGAATTCAATAATTTCTACATTGAAAGAGGAATTAAAAGATAAGTATCTACCCCAGGTACACCACAACAGAATAGTATAGTTGAAAGGAAAAATAGATCCATCATGGATTGTGCAAGAACTCTTATGGTTGAAAAGAATGTTGCAATCAAATACTGGAACAAAGCTATTAGCACTGTAGTTGATATCTTGAATAGATCAAAGTTAAAGAAATATTCAAATAAAACTCCTTATCAACTATGGTATGGCTACAAACCTAATGTAAATTACTTGAAAGTATTTGGCAGCAAATGTGATACATTGAAAGAGTCTAGAAAAGAAAAATTTGATGTAAAAGGTGATGAAGGCATATTTCTAGGATTCTCCTATAGAAGTAAAGCATACAAATGTTTGAATTCGTCTACTCATAAAATAATAGAAAGTGCATATGTTAAAATTTTGGTGAGTTTGTAGAGAAGAGTGGAGAAGAAAGCAACAAAGAGCCAAAGGATTACATAAGATTTTTTTACTATGAACCTGATACCTTGGAAAACCTATCTGAAAGAAAGGATGCTTCATCTCTCGAGTCTCCAAAATCTCCAACAATTACCAAGTTGTAGACAATGCAACCCAAGTCATAGTTTGAAGGACCTAATTAATAGTCAGAGAGTACTGAGCTAGTCCAAATTAAATCTAATGGACTCAAGTCAAAGACATTGGGACCTGAGATTGATACTAAAATTCTTGATGAAAATAGTGGAACTCATTCAAAACCCAAAGAATCTGTGTTAGCAAGATAGATCAGAAGGCATCATGCACCTAATCGGATCATTGGAGACAAATATGATCAAATAATGACAAGAAGCAAATTATAAGGTACATGTTTACTTATTGAATTTGAACCAAGAAATATTAAATATGCATTAGATAATGAAATTTGTGTTGAAGCAATGAATGAAGAGATAAAATAGATATAAAAGAACAAAACTTGGACTCTTATTCTTAGACCCAAGGATAAAAATATAATTGGTACCAAGTGGATGTTTAGAAATAAGCTGAATGAAGATGGAAAAGTTTCTAGAAACAAGGCAAGGCTGGTATGTAAAGGTTATTCTCAAGAAGAAGGTATTGATTATGGTGAGACTTTTTCTCCTATTGCAAGATTAGAAGGTGTTATAACTTTACTAGCATATGCATCACATAGAGGATTTAAAGTATATCAAATGGATGTTAAATATGCATTCTTGGATGGAATTCTTGATGAGGAAGTCTACATTGAACAACTAGAAGTCTATGTAGATCCTAGAAAAAGAGACATGGTTTTCAAGTTACACAAAGCATTATATGGTCTGAAGCAACCTCCTAGATCTTGGTATGAAATACTTCATAATTAGTTGGTACATATTTGCTTTTAAGGAATAGATGATAATAGTAGTCTTTATATCAAAGAACGACAAGACAAGAATACCAAGTTGGCAGAAGTATTTATTGATGATAATTTATTCATAAGAAATTATGACTTGTGCAAAGCAGTTTTAGAAGAAATGAGTAAAGAATTTGAGATGTCCATATTTGGTGAGATAAAATTCTTTGTTGGGTTGTAGATACAATAGAACAAAAATTGTATCTACATCACTCAATCTAAGTATATCAAGGAGATATTAAAGAAGTTTAGAATGGAAGATTGAATACCAATTGGAACCCCTATGTCTATTGGACATAAGCTTTATAAGAATGATGATTCCAAAGAAGTAGATTAGACCACATACAAATAAATGATTGGAAAATTGCAGTATGTAGTACATGCAATGCTTGATATTGCACTAGTAGTTAGAATGGTGGCAAGATTCTCAGCAAATCCTAGAGAAAATCACATGATGGGAATCAAGAGAATCATGAGATATCTGAAAGGTACTGAAGACTATGGCTTACGATAAAAACTTGGAGGCAATTTCAACTTGAAGGTATTTACTAAGGATTATTGGTTAGGAAGTATTGATAATAGAAAAAGCACTAGTGTTGGAGTATTCTTTCTTGGTAAGAAACTAGTTTCTTGGAAAAGAAAGAAACAAAATTACATCTCTCAATCCACATCAGAGGTAAAATATGTGGTAGCAATAGTTAATTGTTCTAACATTAATTCATTAAAAAAATTATTGGATGGAATGAATATAGAGATCAAGGATCCAATAGTCATATACTGTGATAACACCAGTGTAATCAATATTTCAAAGAATCCAATGATGCATACCAAAAAAAGCACATTGCTATAAACTATCACTTCTTAAAAGAACTGGTGTAGGATAAAGAAGTTAGATTGGAATAAGTAAATACAAAATAATATATTGTGGACATATTCACCAATCCATTACCTAAGGATGAATTTTTATTTCTAAGATGTAACCTAGGGCTCATTCCCTTATCTAAAGCTCATTAAATAAAGTTTAGTGATGCATCAACCAGAGCAAGTTGAACATCAATCAATTGGTGCAAAATTGACAAGGGCATATTGCAAACAAATTAGTACTTAAGGTACATTGATATTAATATAATTTTTGTCCTTGACATGTGTTGTCAAAGAGGGATAAGTTTACTATCATATCTCATAGAAATTTTTGTCAATCCAAAGAAGAAAAAGTTTCCTGTAAGAGGGAGAAATTTGCTACCATAGAAACTTTATGAAAAATTATCTGTGAATGAACTTGGTAGAAATTGTGGCAGAAAGAGGGAGAAACCAATGAAAGAAAGAGCTCATACTGACATAGGGAATTTCTATGAATAAAACTAAGGATATTTTTCTTACTTTATTCTTGTTCAAAAATTTCATTGTGCTATGACATATTGTGTTTCCATCAGTGCCAAAGAGGGAGATTGTTGGATACAATTGATTACTTGTGTATTGTCTTTGATGTTACAAAAATTTCATATCATCATCAATCAATTTTCTATGTCTATTAAGTGTTCCTATGTTGCCCTAGTTCAAAAGGCAATGTATACTGAGTTCACTCGATGGTCAAAGAAAAGTCTGCAGAAGATGAGTGTTAACCAAACTCACACAGTTTATGAAGAAAAGTTGAATGGAACCAATGTTAAATGAGCTCACTTGGTTGACAAAGGATCTTTGCATGTTTTCAATGTTAAGTGAGCTTCTATTAGTTAACATAGTAAATTTTTTCTGAGTTAGTGTCTACTGAGTTTGTTTGGTTAATGAAGGATTTTCTTGTTTTGGCATATTAAGCTTAATTAATTTATCTATTGGTTCTAGTCAATTGAGATGATGAATATTAGTTATTCTAAGTTGTATATGAGCTGAATTGATAATATGAAAGATATAAGTATAAGGTCAAATTGTGTATTCAATGTAAGAAAAGAAGTTATGAATCAATTGAAGATTTAATGATGAAGAGAGAAAGAAAATTTGAAAGATAAGTAGAATATCCTTGTGGAGAAGAAAAGATATACTCAATTAGGAGGGATCAAGTACAAGCCAAAAAAAGGATCTATAATCATCAACTTAGTTGCATTCAAATCAGGTCATCTCATTGTTACTCTCTAACCATTGTAGCAGTGATCTAAATCTCTTAACTGAGTTGGCTTAATAGCTATTTTGAAATCCTCTAACAAGGTGATAGTTACATTGAATTTTCTTAAGACCTCTAACAAGGCCACTCCTAATAGAGTGATTAAATCCTTTAATAGGGTCACACCTAATAGTTTGTTTTGTAACCTTTAATAGGATTGGCTCCTAACAAGGCTCACTTCAAAAGAGTGAAAATAGTAACTAGTTGCAATTGGTGATTTTTCCCAAATTGGGTTTCCACATTAAATTTTGATGTAAAATATGTTCATGCTATTTTATTTTATGTGTTTGAAACTAATTTGAAATAAAGGTAAACATAGCTAACATTTAAAGTTTTTCATAATCATTACTTACCGAGTTACAACATTTTATGTGTGTTTATCGAGCATCAGTAGTATTTAGTTTTCAAACTTTATTTTCTACTAACATCTAAGGGATATAGGATTTATTTTAGCAGTAATTAATTCACCCCTCCCCTCTTAGTTACTCCTCTTATATTTCCAATAGTATACCAGGTTCTAATCTAACTCTTGGAGGTCTAGCACGTAGGCTCACTACTTTTGAGTTATCTAAATTTTACAACTTCAATTCTAACAATGTTGAATTTACTTTCAAAGCTAAGCTATCATTGAAGGAACCTAATGAGAAGAATAAAAAGGTAAAATATGTTTCTAGTGATAGTGATATAGATGAGGAGGATTGAGAAGAACTTGAAGCACTACTAGAAAGGAGATTTCATAGAGGTGAAATTAAATTCAAAGGTAAGTTAGCTATTATATGTTTTAATTGCAATCAGGTTAGTCATATTGTTGCTAGATGTCCAGAGAAGGAAAACTATAGAGGTGGAGACAAGTACAAAAGTTTATGAGATGAGAACAATAAAGATTAAAAAGATAAAGGAAAGAATTCTTACTACATTGTAGAAGAGGAAAACAAAGATGGATACAATGATCATGATGAAGAAGTGGTGTATGTTGCAATGAAGGATGATCCTAATGAGGGTGATGCAATTGCATTAGTGTCTTGTGTGAACAAGAATGATAGATGCATCATTTATGGTGGGGTGTTCACATCACATGACTAGAGATAAAAGTAAGTTCATTATGTTGAATTATTATGATGGAAAGAGTGTAAGGTTTGGTAATGATGCACCTTGTTTGATAAAAAGAAAAGGTTTTATCAAACTCATAGAAAAGGTTTTATGTGCCAATGCCTATTACTTTGGCTATAATTTGTCGAGTGTGTCACAACTGAATAGTTCAGGTTGCAAGGTTGAGTTTGAGAACATGAGTTCTAAGATATATGATACTGATGGAAAATTAATCAAAAAAGGTGATCAAACTAAAGGTAATATATTCTATCTTGATATGGATGATGCTACTTGTCTAGTTGTAGAATTTGATGATTTATGGTTATGGCACAAGAAGTTATGTCATGTTAATTTTTATGACTTGGTTAGTATCTATAAAATGAAAAGAGTCATAGGTTTTCCTAAGTTGAAGAAATATAACAATATAATTTGCAAGCAATGTTAGTTAGGAAAAATGAAAAAGTCTAGTAAGACTCACACCTCTAAAGGAATTTTGAGATTGTTTATACTAACTTGTGTGGACCAATTGATGTGCAAAGCTACAAAGGTGATAAGTAGATTATAATATTTTTTGATGGTTATTCTAGGATGATGATAGTTATGTTTTTGAAATAAAAATTTGATGCTTTTCAAACATTTAAGTAGTACTTAGCAAAAGTTGAGAAGGAAATAGGTAAAAGTATGTAATGTTTGAGATCTAATAGAGGAGGATAATTTTCATCAAATGAGTTTGAGATGTTTTGTAATGATAGAGGAATCAAACGACAAACATCTACACCTAGAACCCCTCTAATGAGGCTAATTATTGCCTCTATTTTATGATAATTTTAACACTCTATTTTAATACTACTAAGACATTTGTGGACTTATGTCTATCTGAATTGATGATTAAAACCCAGAATAGAACCATTAACCTATGGGTAGATAGTTTGTCATATTTTGCCAATATTATATTTATAATGTATTATTTCATATAACCATCAAAATGTGTGTTCTAATATTTGGATTTAATTTGATTATTCTTATTTTCAAATATCTCTACATTATAACTAACCTATTAGCAAGGGAAGTAGAAGATGCTTGAAAGAATTTAAGGGAGAATTTTGAGGATGGCCGATGGCATTAAAGGAGAAAACATTAAGGTTTAGCCATGGCAGAGTGAAAGAAGTCATAACGGTACCAAAAGACACAGTCACTACCAAAGAGGAGCTATGAAGAATGGCTATATTTTCTTTGCATTCACTATTATGTCAAATTAGTTGCTCAAACTTTATTACTCATACAGTGAACTATTTTCTTCTTTTTCTCTAATAGATTTGTAGTTAGTTTGATTTTATTTCCTATTTTGAATAAGTATTGATCCTCTATTAATAGGGATCAAATTAGTGGTGTTAGGAGGTTAGAAGAAAGTTTGTAAAAAGAATTTTTTGACTATTGCAATGAGTTGTTCTTATAGTTTTATGTATTGTTCTCATGTACAAAATTTTTGGAACATAATGAAATAGCTCTTGGTTTACACTCTTTGTTAGTATATTAGCAAAAGCTTACCAAGGGGGCCCACTTGAAGGTGGATTAGCTTAGAGTATTATAGATTTGTTTTTAGTATTTCTAGTATTGCAAGTAGAAGTTATAAGTTTCATCCTGTTATAAGTTCCTTCCTGTAGCATTATACTTTGTGAGTGTTCTTGCAGCATTTGTAAGAATAGTTATAGTGGATGAATTGAGTTGGAATATAGTTTAGCATTTAATTTTATTTCCAACATTATTTTTATTGAAAATTTAAGTGTGTTAGTTTCCTACAACACTAGTGTAGGTTCTTTCCATGCATTTTACTTTCCTATAGCATAAACATAATCACTAATTAAGAAACCTAGTACAAATATTGTGCCAACCATTTCAAGTATAGGTCCCTGGATTGAAAAATTAAATGTACCTCATGGTGGGAAAAATAGTCCTTAGATCAAATATATTATTCCTACGTTTGGCCTTGGGCATGATTATTATACACCTATTGTGAGGTAGATCATTTTTGACATTGCTGCCAAGGATGGTGTCAAGCTGGGAGCATTTTTGACTCATAGTTCTTAGTTTAATTTTTTTAAAGAATTTGTAGTCCTAAAATCTTCTTTACTAGTGTGAAAAATTCAAATGCATGCATCGAAGAGGAAGACAACAAGATGAATATGGTAGATTTCTTCTATGGGAGTCTATTAATTTGAATGAAGACATTGAAGAACAAGAAGTTGAGTTTCCTTTTGAGGAGGCAAGCCCTATTTTTTCTAAAAAATCATCCTCAAGAGTAGAACCTATAGATATAAGTGGTCTTCAACCTTTTTCTAAAATTTTGGCCAGTTTCCTTGATAGTACTGATCCAAATCCACCAGTTGTTAACAATCTAGTACTTAATGTTCCTTTTTAGCAGCAACCTCATAATATAATACTGCTAGTAATGGTACAACCTACTTTTCCATTTCCTCTTCCAAGCCTCATAAATAATGCTAATCTCAAGAATATACCCATAGCTGCTCTTCCAAAGTTCTATAGCCTTGCAATTTAAGACCTTGATACTTTCTTGTTTGAGTTTGACATACTTTGGCATAGCTTTGACTACAACACTAATGCCCATAACCTCAATTTGTTTCTAGTAATACTAAAAGAATTAGCTCTATGATGGTTCATGGGCTTAGTAGTTGACATAGCAGAAACTTGGGATAAAATGCATACTCTATTTTTGGATAAATACAACGAGTATTGCAAAGCATCTAGTTCATGACAAGATGAAATCTTCAAGATATCACAAAATGAGGAAGAAACAATGGAAGACTATGTTTCACATTTCTTTTATACACTGTAGAAGAACCCTCAACAAGTATTGTCTAAAGATTCACAAAAGCTAGTCTTTTTGAGAGGTGTGCATGATAATTGTCTACAATCACTAGACCTGATGGTTGGTGGTGATGTATATCAATCTTCCTTGCATGACCCCAAGAAAATATATCAAAACTATTCAAGGTCAACTATGAATAAAAGTCAAGGACCTCATTCCATAGTCACTAAAGGAACCAGTCAGAGTATTTCAAAGCTCAAGATATCTAACCTATTGTCAGATTTCAAGCATAGGTTACTCATGGATGGCTCAAGGACAACTCTCACAGTGTTACAACTTATAGATAGTTCAATTGTCACTCTATATGGTCTCATAGAAGATGTGATAGTGACTTTAGATTCATTGGAGTACCCTGTTGATTTTCTCATTCTATCACCCACAATCAAACTTACTGGCTATCATGTCATATTAAGAAGACCCTAGTTACCCACTGCTGATGAAAAAATTAGTTGTAGATTAGGCAATATGAAAATTTCAAATGGCCAAAATATAAGGACATTAAATCTATATCCACTTGCCCAACCCCAACCAATTTTGGGAGAACCTATTTGGATAGATTTAAAAGATGAAGAGGAAGAATTGAATTCTATAGCCCAGCTCATGATGTTGCATAAACAATCTTTTCTATAAATGTAGGAAGAAGATAATATAGTACAAAGCATTCTCACCAATGAGTGTATAGTGGCCAAAGATATTGATGGAAGTTCTATCTTACAACTATGTACCTATGAAGATTGTGTTTACCCAACAACTCCTAAAATAATTGACCAGCTATTGCCAAGAGAAATATCTACAAGACTAGTACCAAAAGTGTCAATGGTAGAATTAACAACTACTGTCGAACTTTCCCCTAGTCATAATCTTCGTGTAAACAATAAGTTGCCCATATCCCAATTGGAATTGTTAACCAAGCTCCTTAATCAACGTGAAAAAACATTTTCTTGCATTAATAAGGATATTGTAGGATCGAGTCCTAAACTTTGTACCCATAGTATATATGTCAATGAAGAAAGCTTGTCACTCCGACAACCTCATAGGAGAATAAACCCAGCATTGCACATAATAGTTAAGATAGAGTTGTAGAAATTGTTGGATGTTGGATTTATATATGCAATCTCTTATAGTAAATGGGTATCACCCTTAGTTATTGTACCTAAGAAAGGGGGGAAGTGGCAGATCTATGTAGACTACAAAGAATTAAATAATGCCACAAAGAAAGATTACTTTCCTTTTCCTTTTATTGATCAGGTTTTGGATAATGTGGCTAGAAATAAATATTTCTCATTTTTAGATGGATACAGTGGATACAACCAAATAAGAATTGTTCTACAAGATCAAGAGAAGACCACATTTACATGTCCTTGGGGTACTTATGCTTATTCTATATTACCATTTGTTTTATGTAATGCACCAACTACTTTCCAAAGAGTTATAATGAGCATCTTCACTGATATATCACATGACTACATGGAGATAAACATGGATGACTTCACTATATTTGGTGTCACATTTGTGGAAGCTTTGAAAAACTTGGAGAAGGTACTCATCAGATGTGAAGAGAACAATCTATCTCTCAACAATGAGAAATGTTTCTTGATGATGTAGGAAAGAATAATATCAAAAAAAATTATCTTTGAAGCTAGAATCCAAGTAGACCCCACAAAAGTAGAGGTAATTCTCCCACTCCCCACTCTTAAAAAAAAAAAGCATCAGATCTTTCTTAGGACATGCTGGTTATTATAGAAGATTCGTTAAGGATTTTATTTATATAGGTAGTCCTCTTTATACCCTACTAACCAAAGAGGCTAAATTTACCTAGACAATGGAATGCAACAACTCTTTTCAAAAGCTCAAATCATTGTTGACCACTACGCCAATACTTAGGGGTTCTAATTGGAATTTTCCCTTTCACATACATATAGATGCTTCTAACTATGCCATAGGTGTAGTCCTAGATCAAAAATCCCAACATCTAGAAAATGCAATCTACTATATTACCAAGAGCTTGCATGCACTATAATTAAACTACACAGTCACAAGAAAAGAACTCTTAGCAGTAGTTTATGCTCTGAACAAATTTTGGCATTACATAATTGGTTATCCCATATTTGTTCATACTGATCATGCAACAATTAAATACCTCATGAACAAACCTTCCATTATAGGTAGGTTAGCAAGATGACTACTATTATTTCAAGAATTTGATATCACCATCATTGATAGGCCTGGGAGAGCCAATGTGGTAGATGATTATCTATCAAGAATTCACCAGGATGAGAATGAAACTACTCTAATAGATGATGCATTTGCAAATTAGCATTTATTTCATATTAATGTCCAAACTCCATGGTATGAAAATATTGCTAACTATATTGCAGCTAATAAAATACCAGCATATTTCGCTTACAAGGAAAATAAGCTCCTAGTAGAGAAAAGTTTCCATTTCTCTTGGATTGATAACATCTTATTTTACACTAGACCTAATCAAGTTATGAGGAGATGTGTTAGAGAAGATGAAACATATGAAATTCTACATGCATGTCGTAATGAACCATGTCGAGGACACATTGAAGAAAAGCATTGAAAATTTTAACTAGTTAATATTGGCCTATGCTTCATAACAATGAAGCTAACTATACATGAAAGTGTGATAAATATCAAAGGATGGGTAGACCAATAAGAATAGATGAAATGCCTCTCAATCCACAACTAGTATTAACACCATTTGATAAATGGTGCATGGGCTTCATTGGTCCAATTGATCCTCCATCTAATGGGATATCATATATCCTTGTGTACACTGACAACCTAACAAAATGGGTTAAAGTCAAAGCAGTGAAGCATGCTCAAGATCACAAAGTTGTAGAATTTTGTATGACGAAATCAGTACTCACTATGGTGTACCTAAAGAACTTGTCACTAACCAAGGTCTATGCAGAATATGAGAACCTACCTTACTTTAGCTTTCAAAGAGCCATGGTTGGTGCTACAAGTAGGTGGTCTTGATTACCTAAGACACTCAAAATATTAGAGCCACATAGTCCTATCAATTTATAATTTTCCCTTCATCAAATTCCAAATTAGTATATACAGTTGGGGAAACAGGCTAGGCAAGAACTATGGTGCCCACTCACAATGAAACCTCCAATGCTCATGTGGCCCTTGTATGATATTAATGTTGATAGACTTCACAAGCTATAAGAGGATAATAGAAGGGAAGTTTGGGAGAGGACATGAGGATTCTACTACACCTTCAAAAGTAGTAGGAGAGGAAGGACTGATGTTGGAGAATTTAGATCACTGACCATGAAATGCAATGCTTGAGGAATAGCATCAGTTTACAAGAGGGAAAATGATAAGGCTAATTATACCTTATATTTAATGATAATTTTAATACTCTATTTTAATACCACCAAGATATTTATGGACTTATGTTTATCTAGAATGATGATTAAAACCCAAAATAGAACCATTAACCCATGGGTAGATAGTATATCATATTTTTTGAATATAAATATATAATGCACTATTTCATATAACCATCAAAATGTGTGTTCTAATATTTATTTTTAATTTGATTATGCTTATTTTCTAATATCTCTGCATTATAACTAACCTATTAGCAAGGGAAGTTGAAGATGGTTAGAAGCATTTAAGGGAGAACATTAAAGATGGCCAACAACATTAAAGGAGAAAATGTTGAGGATCAGCTACATTAGAGTGGAAGAAGTCATAATGGTACCAAAAGATACAACTACTACCAAGGAGGAGCTATGAAGAATTTCTATATTTTCTTTGCATTCGCTATTGTGTCAAATCTATTGCTCAAACTTTATTACTCATACTGTGAACTATTTCCCTCTTTCTCTCTGACAGATTCATAGTTTGTTTGTTTTGCTTTCCTATTTTGAATAAGTATTGATCCTCTATTTATAGGGATCAAATCAGTGGTGTTAGGAGGTTAGAATAAAGTTTGTAAAGAGAAGCTATTGACTCTTGCAGTGAGTTGTTCTTATATTTTTAAGTATCATTCTCATGTAAGGAATTTTCGGGACATAATGAAATAGCTCTTGGTTTACACTCTATGTTAGTATATTAGTAGAAGCCAACCAAGGGGGCCCACTTGGAATGTGGATTACATTAGAGTAGTATAGATTTGTTTTTAGTATTTCTATTATTGCAGTTATAAGTTATAAGTTCCTTTTTGTAGCATTATACTTTGGAAGTGTTCGTGCAACATTTGTAAGAACAATTATAGTGGATGAATTGAGTTAGAATTTAAGTTAGCATTTAATTGTATTTCTAGCATTAGTTTCAGTGAAGAGTTAAGTGAGTTAGTTTCCTATAGCACTAGTGTAGGTTCTTTCCTTGCATTTTACTTTCCTGTAGCATAAACCTAGTGACTCGTTAAGAAACCTAGTGCACATATTGTGTCGACCATTTCAAGTATAGGTCTCTAGGTTGATAAATTAAATGCACCTCATGGTGGAAAAAATAGTCCTTAGATTGAATATATCATTCCTAATTATGGCCATGGGCATTATTATTATACACCTATTGTGACACAGATCATTTTTAGCATTGTTGCCAATGATGGTGTCAATCTAGGAGCATTTTTGAGTCATAGTTCTTAGTTTAGTTTTTTTTAAAGGAATTTGTTTTCCTAAAACTTTCTTCACCACTGTGAAGAATTCAATTGCATGCATCAAAGAGGAAGACAATGAGATGAATATGGTAGATTTATTCCATGGGAGTCTATTAATTTGAATGAAGACATTGAAGAACAAGAAGTTGAGTTTCCTTTTGAGGATGCAAGCCCAATTTTTCCTACAAAATCATCCTCAAGAGAAGAACCTATAGGTACAAGTAGTTTTCAACCTTTTGCTAAAATTTTGGCTAGTTTCCTTGATAGTACTGATCTAAATCCATCAGTTGTTAACAATTTAGTACCCAACGTTCATTTTTAGCAGTAACTTCATAATCTAATACCTCTAGTGATCGCACAAGTGATGGCACAACCTACTTTTCTATTTCCTCTTCCAAGCCTCATAAATAATGCTAATCTTAATAATATATCCAAAGTTGCCATTCCAAAGTTCCATGGCCTTGCAACTAAAGACCCTAATACTTTCTCATTTGAGTTTGACATACTTTGTCATATCTTTGACTCCAACTCTAATGCCCATAAGCTTAAGTTGTTTCTAGAAACACTAAAAAATGAACTCTATGATGGTTCATGGGCTTAGGAGCAAATATAGTAGGAACTTGGGATGAAATGCAAAATCTATTTCTAAATAAATACAAAGAGTATTGCAAAGCATTTGGTTCAAGAGGAGATGACATCTTCAAAATATCACAAAAGGAGGAAGAAACATTCGAAGACTATGTTTCACATTTCTTGTATACACTGCACATGAACCCTCAACATGTATTATCTAAGGATTCACAAAAGCTAGTCTTTTTGAGAGGTGTCCATGATAATTATCTAGAAGCACTACACCTGATGGCTGGTGTTGATATATATTAATCTTCCTGGTATGACCTCAAGAAAATCTTTCAAAACTATTCAAGGTCAACTATGAAGAAAGGCCAAGGACCTTGTTCTACAGTCACTAAAGAAGTCAGTCAAGGTATTTCAAAGCTTGAGATATCTAACCTACTATCAAATTTTAAGTAGGACATCATAAATGATGTTGCTAGACATATCAAGACAATGATTGCAAAGAAGAAGCATGCAGAAGGTAAATCATGAATGGTTGAGTACTATCCTCATTGCTATAAATAGAAGCAATACTACACATGTAAACTGGTAGCCAACCTGGAGAACTAGTATTTTTTAACTGAGTACATGAAGATGGATGAGGACAATGATCAAGTTTTCTTTTTTGCTCAATGTCGACCATGGGCCTAGAGACAAGGTATGCCTCAAGACCCTCTACAATTTTAAAATCCTTTTAATAATCAATGGTAGAAGCAAAGCTATTAGAATCCCTCCCAGTACTCCCAACCTTCTTGGCCAAACTAGTATAATAACTAGTGGCCTAATCAGTACAATCACTAGTGGAAAAACCAACAAAACAATCAATGGTAAAACCAATAGAACAACTAGCAACCACCACAAGGAAATTGATAGCCTAATAATCAATGGAGGGGACCTTTATAATGACCTAACCAAAATCCTGGTAATCCACAACTACTACCTCCAGTTGTAACTCCTACAATAATTCCACCTCTTGTAGCAACTAATGTTAACCCTAAGCAAACTTAGTTGCCTATTTAGCCTCATCCAAATCCAAACAACAAGAAACCACAATAACAAATGCACATTATAGATACTCAACAATCCCCTACATATTCCTTAGAAGTATCTAATATACATGTAAGGTTGGGTAAAACTTTGTCTACACCAAAATACCCTATTATAAAAGAAGTTGTAGATACTCCTAAAGAACCCCTTCTAGAAGTGATACTACTAGATATCAACCTAAAAACTGATATATCTAGCAAGACTACTCACCATACCATAGTGAATTGTCCTTTTCCACAAAGGCTAGATAAAGAGAAATCTATACCCCAAAAGCAAGAGACATTTGATATTATTGAGAAGCTAAGAAACATGAATGTTCAAATTTTTCTATTTCAAGCTGTCAAGGATTTCCCTCTTTATGGAAAGACTATTAAGGAAGCATGTTTTAAGAAGCTAGGGTAGAAGAAGAAATATCCTAAAATAGTTCATGTTATCAAGAAACTAGAAAATATCATGTTAGGGAAGGTAGTAACACCAAAGTATTTAGACCCCGATAATCTAGTGGTTAACTTGAGCATAAATGGATAGGCTATGAAAAATGCTTTAGTTGATATTGGAGCAACAATAAATGTAATGAACAAAGATACAATGCATAGGTTATGCATGGAGGGCTTAAGGACAACTCCCATAGTGTTATAACTTGTAGATAGTTCAATTGTCACTCTAGATGGTCTCGTAGAAGATGTGATAGTGACTTTAGATTCATGGGAGTACCCTGTTGATTTTCTTATCCTATCACCCATAGTCAAAGTTGTTGGCTATCCTGTCATATTAGGAAGACCTTGGTTAGCCACTACTAATGCCAAAATTAGTTGTAGACCAACCAATATGACAATTTCAAATGGTCAAAATATAAGGAAGTTAGAACTATATCCACCTACATAACCCCAACTAGATTTGGAAGAACCTATTTGGAAAAATTTAGGAGATGAAGAGGAAGAATTGAATTTTATAACTAGCTGATGATGTTGCATAAACAATCTTTTCTAGAAATTTAGGAAGAAGATGATATAGTACAAAGAATTCTCACCAATGATTATATAGTGGACAAAGATATTGATGAAATTTTTGTCTTACAACTATGTACCTATGAGGATTGTGCTTACCTAACAACTAAAAAAATAATTGACTAGCTATTGCCAAGAGAAACATCTACAAGACTAGTACCAAAAGTGTCAATGGTAGTATTAATAACTACTATAGTACTTTCCCCTAGTCATAATCTTCATGTAAATAATTAGTTGTCCATATCCCAATTGGAGCTATTAACCAAGCTCCTCAATCAACATGAAAAAGCCTTTTCTTTGGATTATAAGGATATGGTAGGATTGAATCCTAATTTTTGCACCCATAGGATATATATCAATGAAGAGAGCTTGCCACTCTGATAGCCTCAAAGGAGAATAAACCCAACATTGTGTGAAATAGTTAGGACAAAGTTGCAGAAATTGTTGGATGCTAGATTTATCTATCCAGTCTCTGACAGTAAATGGGTATCACCTTTAGTTATTGTACCAAAGAAAGGAGAAAAGTGGTGGATCTATGTAGACTAAAGAGAATTGAATAATGCCACAAAGAAATATCACTTTCCTTTACCTTTAATTAATTAGGGTTTAGATAATCTGATAAGAAAGAAATATTTGTCATTTTTAGATGTATATAGTGGATAAAACCAAATAAGCATTTCTCCAAAAGATTAGGAGAAGACCACATTTACATGTCCTTGGGGTACTTATGCTATTTTGTATTACCATTTGGTTTATGTAATGCACTAGCTAGTTTCTAGAGAGCTGTAATCAACATCTTCACTGATATATCACATGACTACATTGAGATATATGTGGATGACTTCACTACATTTAGTGTCACATTTGACAAAGCTTTGGAAAACTTAGAGAAGGTACCCATTAGATGTAAAGAGAACAATCTATCTCTCAACAAAGAGAAATGCTTCTTGATGATGTGGGAAGGAATAGTATTGGGACATTTTATCTTTGAAGCTAGAATCCAAGTAGACGCTACAAAAGTAGAGGTAATTCTCACATTCCCCACTCCTACACAATATAAAGATGTCAGATATTTTTTAGGACATTCTAGTTATTATATAAGATTCATTAAGGATTTTAGTCAAATATCTAGTCCTCTTTATACCCTTCTTACCAAAGAGGCTAAATTTACCTAGACAATAGAATATGACAACTCCTTTCAAAATCTTAAATCATTGTTGACCACTGCACTAATACTTAGGGGTCGTGATTGGATTTTTCCTTTTTATGTACATACAAATTCTTCTAACTATGCCATAGGTGTAGTCCTAGGACAAAAATCCCAACATCTTGGAAATGCAATCTACTTACTATATTAGTAAGAGCCTGTATGGACAAGAATTAAACTACACAGTCATTGAAATAGAACTATTAGTAGTAATTTATGTTGTGAACAAATTTTGGCATTACATACCTCTTGAACAAACATGCCATGATAGGTAGGTTAGCAAGATGACTAGACTGTTGTTGTAGGAATTTGATATCACCATCATTGATAAGCCTGGGAGAGCTAATGTAGTAGCTGATTATCTATCAAAAATCCATCATGATGAGAATGAAACTACTTTGATAGATGATGCATTGGTGAGAAATTATTTCATATTTTTGTCTAAACTCCATGGTACGTAGATATTCCTAACTATATTGTAGCTAATAAAATACCAACACATTTCTCTTACAAGGAAAATAAGTTCCTAGTAGAGAAATGTTTCCATTTCTCTTGGATTGATAACATCTTATTTTACACTAGACCTGATCAAGTTATGAGGAGATGTGTGAGAGGAGATAAAACATATGATATTCTACATTCATGTCATAATGAACCACGTAGAGGACACTGTGCAACATAAAGAACAACATTGAAAATTTTAACAATTGGTTACTATTGTCCTACACTTCACAAAGATGCAGCTAACCATCCATGGAAGTGTGATAAATGTCAAACGATGGGTAGACCAACAAGAATAGATGAAATGCCTCTCAATCCATAACTTCCATTAAAACAATTTGATAAATGGGGCATGGACTTTGTTGGTCCAATTGATCCTCCATCCAATGAGAAATCATATATCCTTATATGCACTGACTAACTAACAAAATTGGTTGAATTCAAAGCAATGAAGCATGCTTGAGATCACAAAGTTTTAGAATTTCTATATGAAAATATCTTTACTCACTATGGTGTACCCAAAGAACTTGTCACTAACCAAGGTCTATGTAGACTATGAGAACTTACCTTACTTTAGCTTTTAGAAAGCTATGGTTGGTGCTAAAAGTAGGTGGGCTAGATTACTTGAGACATTCAAAATATTGGAATGACATAGTCCTATCAATTTAGAAGCCACCCTTCACTGAGTTCCAAATTATATATAGTTGGGGAAGCAAGCTAGGTTAAAACTGTGGTGCCCACTCACAATGCAACCTCCAATGCTCATGCAGCCCTTGTATGATATTAATGCTGACAAACTCAACAAGTTTTAGGAGAATAATGGAAGGGAAGTTTGGGAGATAACATGAGGATTCTATTACACATTAAAAAGTAGTAGGAGAGGAAGGACTAATGTTGAAGAATTCAGATCACTGACTAGAAAATGCAATATATAAGAAGTTTTATGGATTTGATTGTGTGTGTTTTCTTACCATCAACATTTCAGATCGTACTACATGATCCATCATTAGGATGAGAAAGATAAGGACAAGAAAATGCAATGCTTGAGGAAAAGCATCATTTCACAAAGGGTCAAATGATGAGGCTAATTATTGCCTCTATTTTATGATAATTATAATACTCTATTTTAATACCACCAAGAAATTTGTGGACTTGTGTTTATCTAAACTGATGATTAAAACCTAGAATAGAACTATTAACCCATGTGTAGATATTATGTCACATTTTGTTAGTATTATATATAATGTAGTATTTCATATAACCATCAAAAATTTTGTTCTAATATTTGGATTTAATTTTATTATGCTTATTTGCAAATATCTCTCCATTATAACTAACCTATTAGCAATGGAAGTTGAATATGGTAAAAAGCATTTAAGGGAAAATGTTGAAGATGGTCAATGGCATTAAAGGAGAAAATGTTAAGGTTTAGCTATGGTGGAGTGGAGGAAGTCATAATAGTACCAAAAGACATGGCCACTACCAAGGAGGAGCTATGAAGAATTGCTATATTTTCTATCCATTCACTATTGTGTCAAATCGGTTGCTTAGATTTTATTACTCATATAGTGAACTATTTCCTTCATTCTCTCTAATAGATTTGTAGTTACTTTTTTTTTTTCTTTCCTATTTTGAATAAGTGTCAATCCTCTATTTATAGGGATTAGATTAGTGGTGTTAGGAGGTTAGAAGAAAGTTTATAAAAAGAAGTTGTTGATTCTTGTAGTGAGTTGTTCTTATAGTTTTATGTATTGTTCTCATGTAAGGAATTTTTGGAACATAATAAATTAGCTCTTGGTTTACACTCTATGTTAGTAGATTAGCAGAAGCTAACTAAGGAGGCCAACTTGGAAGGTGGATTAGATTAGAGTAGTATAGATTTATTTTCAGTATTTCTAGTATTTCTAGTATTTCTAGCATTAGTTTTAGGGAAGACTTAAATGTGTTATTTTCATTGCAACACTAGCATAGATTCTTTCCTTCCATTTTACTTTCCTGCAGGATAAACATAATCTCATTAAGAAACATAGTGCACATATTGTGCTGACCATTTCAAGTATACATCCCTAGGTTGACAAATTAAATGCACCTCATGGTGGGGGAAATAGTCCTTGGATTGAATATACTATTCCTAAGTATGGCCTTGGGCATGATTATTATACACCTATTGTATGGTGGATCACCCTCCACAAAATGGAATTGGTGAAATGAGGAATATACCTATAATGGACCATGCTAGGGAACTTATAATGGTGGAAAATGTTTCTTCAAAATATTGGAAAGAGGTTGTAAGTACAACTATTTATACCTTGAACTATGTGCAAGTTAGGAAAGGTACTTGTTGAGCTATCATTTTGGATGATGCTTAATGATAGTAATCCTTTCTAACTCCTCTCTTGAAAAGATAATCTAGAATCAACTCCAAGTTTACAAGTGATCTTGCAACCTACAAGAATCTGCTCTCTTGAAGATAAATGTATTTGTTCATAGGGAGGCCTTTGTTGGTTTTGATTGATTTAAGATTTTGAATCTGCCTGCTATCTCAAAAGGAAAAACCACAGAAAAGGAAATATTTTTTTCTATTTTTATGTTTTTAATGAATGTAGCTTTAACTATGCAACTATATGGATTCCTAAATTAACGAAGTGTTTATAAAAGTAAATAACAAAGATAGGCTAACAAGAGGTTCAATTAAATAACTAGAAAAGTAAATTCCTAATAGATATAAGCTACAAAAATAACACGTCTATGAGTTAAGCCTTTGTATAGATCAGTACATATTCAATGAAAATAGGAGCAACACTTCCTTAATTCCACTAATGTAATCGTCAATGGGAATTTAGTAACTGTAATATGTTTCACTTTTCATCAAATCACAAGGCCACATAAAGTGCACTCATGTGAGACCAAAAGCTATGTAGGAAGAATAGGGTGATCACTTCTCAAACTAAGCACATCAATGGAATTTGTAAAACAATAGTAAACACCAAAATCAAAAGATCACTCAACCAAAATAATGTAATTAAACTATTGGCTTCATTACATTCCATGAACATACTGTTGATCTCATATTGGTTTTGACAAGTGAGCATCAACATACTTAAACAATTTATTTAGTTCATGTCAAGCTAGTAATGCATGTTGAGTACAACATGTAAATATTAGACCATGCCGAGTTGCAATGAGTGTCTAGTCACTCAAGTGCCAAACAAATAGAACATACTGAGTGATTCAAGTGTCGAGTGAACAATAGATGTCATGTATTTCAAGTATCAAGTTAGAATAGAATTATAGTGTATGTCGAGCATCAGAGACTTCATATGTTGAGTGACATAGATTGGACATATTTATTTGTAATGACATAAACAACTATGTAAACTATTTTCACGCCAACCTAAAGATAGATTTTGATCTTTTAGAGATAAGGATGAATCTATATGTGGATTCCCTAGGCAATTACATGTATCCAATCATAAAATGGGAAGGTTTAAGTAGAAAAATGAATAAATCTCAGCTATACATTCATACCTAACCCTAAGCCACCTAAGCCTTCTTAAGGGGGATGAAGCCCTAAATTTTTTAATGATGTTGAGAACATTGTAAAGGGGTGAATGATCAAATTTGAAGGGCAAAGAAGATAGTTTGTAGAGCATTTAAGGTGACTTAGTAGTAAGAATAAATTGTGGAATTAGTTAAGCAAAGAATAGAGGATAGAGGATGCAACATTGATACATTAGATCGTGAAGGATCAATTAGAGATTGGATAGAGATTATCTAGTTTTTGAGTAAGCAAGTACTGACTACAGGATCTATGTGAGACATTTTGATAGGTGATTTTAGTTAAATCTCTTAATAGAGTAATCTTAACAAGTTGTATTAAATCCTTTAAAATGGTGCTTACTTAATTGTAAGTTGAAGTCATCTAACAAGGCACACTTCTAACAGGGTGTTAAAATCCTCTAACAAGGTGGGACTTAACAATTCTTTGTAAGCTTTTAACAAGGTGGGCATTTCACAAGGTAGACCATGATTCATGGTAAAACCACTATAACCTTATTTAGATACACTTTATTACTGCAGTAATGAAGATTTGTGGGTGTCAACCCCACCCTAGTTTTACTTCTCGTTTGGAGGGTTTCTAGGTAATAATATCTAGTGTTAAATGTGTGTGTGTTTTATTACATGTTTATATGATTGATGCATATGCTTTATGTGTTATTTCATTATGTGCATGGTAAAAGTTTTATGGGTCCAATTTTAAACTCTTGATTCACCCCCCCTCAGAAGTTTACTCCTTTCCCACTTGTAATTCCAACAATTGGTATTAGAGACTAGTTCTCTCAAAGAGATGCTTTGTAGTTTAGAGGAAAGATCTTGAAATGGAAGTCTATAAATTGGGAAATAATATTGAGAACTAGGAGATTAAAATACATCTTATACTACATCAATTGAATGAAGCTAGAGATTCTTTAAAGAGTTCTTTGAAGAGAAGGAAAGAAATTTCTATTACAGAGAATGACACACTATACAAAGAGATAGACACCATCAAGCTATTTGCAAATGGTAACTCTAGTGAATTTGATGCAGTAGTGGAAAATCTAATGAAGAAAAATAAAATCCAGGGTGAAGAAATTAGAAATCTTAAGTTGAAGCAAGAATCACAAGCTATATTGCTATGTGAGGTGACTGAACAAAATAAGAAAGCCATGGAAGACAAAGCCATGATTGAAGAAGACAAAAGTATTCTGGCAAAAAAATTGGAGAAAAAGTCAATAGAGCTAACCAAGGTCTCCAACATGCAATTAGATGTTCTAAGTCAAATGATGAATGATAACTATGAATTGAATGCCAAAGGCATTGAGATAACCACATTGAAGTTGCAAAATGAACAATTGCAGAATGATCTGAAAAGAGAAAAGAATTTTTTTGAAAGTTTTAAAAAGCCAAATGAGGCCATCAAATACTTTGAGTAATTACTAAGATCCCCTAGATCTAATAAAGATACATCAGGATTGCACTACACAAGCACTGACAAAGGAGAATCATCAGAAGTTACTAGAGAAAGGAACAACATAGGTAAGAAATCCAAACCTACTTGTCATAGTTGTGAAAAGAAAGGGCATATTGCTAATGTATGTAGGAGAAATATTATAAATCATAATTTCAAGACTAAGAACTTGGTTCATTGCCATAAGTCCAAAAAACAAGGTCATCAGGCACATGAATGTAGAACTAGGACCATGAACACACAAAGATTTGAAGGATATTAGTGCAACTATCATAATTATGGACATAGAGCCTTTGAATGTAGATCCAAATCCATATGGTCATCAAACAAGATAGCAAAGGTAAGAAACTATGGAAACTCTTATAATTGGGATAGCAATACAAGATATATTGCCACTATTGTCAAGAATACGAAAACATTCCTAAGAATTGTATTAGAACACGCATCAATGGTAACTACAAAAGGTGGTTGAATGAAACCACATGCTTTAGCTATTTGAAGACTGGTCACATTAGTAAGCATTGCCCAACTAGGTCAAAGGCACCAAGTTGTGAATTTCATAAAGGCAAGGAAAATTTTGAACACATCAAAGATGGGATGAACAAGACATCAAAAAAGAAAGATGCTTGCATTACATCAAATGCAGAAGGGATCACTTCACCCCATGGCTCAAGTGGTCACACCTCATCAAAATGAACAATCAAGAGGCATGTGGGACTGATATTTAAAGTGTTATATCATACATTAGTTCCTAAAGAAGTTAGTACTAAAAGGACTACATTAGCATGAATGAAGATGCAAGATGTTAAAAATTCAAGATTAAATCTTTAAGTTTTCATGTTATTGTTGAGCATGGAAAGTTTTTAATGGATGCCAAGTGGAATGCTAGATGATTTTGAGTTTATAGCTATACAAGCACTAAGCATAAAATGCAAGGGTTTTGAAGGTTATATGGTTATTTTTCACTCATTTCAAATTTGAGCAAGAATAGACAGAGAAGAAGGAAACTCAAAAACTTGTTCAAAGGGACGATCTCACTCTAGCATGTAGATTTTATAAGGTATTTATCACAGGTTGAGCTATGCAATTTTAATTTGTACAAACCCTAGTTTCACAAGAATAATGTGTATTTCAAGGAATGTATAAGGGAAAGAAGTTTTAAATGTTAAGCTTGTAAGTAACAAAGTCAAACAACCCATATTACAGGCGATCCCTGACATAGCATACAAACAAGATCCCTTTGCCACACATTCATTGATCTCACCTAATGTTATTATGGTTCATGATGTAAGGAAATGTTATAATTGTAAAATTGGTAGTATTGGACACCTAGAAATTAGAAAAGCTTATGATAGATTGTGTGATAATGGTGTTCTGAAAGAAGAATATAAAATTGTTGAAAGGGTTTTTCCTATGCCCTAGATTTTCCTAGTGTTTTCAAAACTGAATGGATTAAAATTGTTGTAAGTTGAATATATGATTGATCCTTGTGGCTAGAAGGAAGACTAATTAAGATATCAAAGAGGATAATTCATAGGATTACTCACTACCCAACCCTAGATCAGCACAAGACTATAAGAAGCAACTCCAAGGAGGTAATATTGAAAATCACAAGGGAAAAAAGGAACAAGAGAGGGATGACAATTCATACTATCATTGATCCACTTTGACACTTTGTTATTAGGGTAATCTCAAACAAATTCTATCAATCTAGAAAATTGAATAGTGTACTCTATATTAGTAGATGTTGGCTACATGATTGTGAAGAAAGATCACACATATGATCTAGTTGAGCTAACATTGCAATATTTGATGGAAAATTTCAAAGCTATAAGGAAAACCAAAAGTGCACAATGCAAGCCTAGTGCAATACTTATCTACATATTCTTTTATGTGTAGAATACATTCCCCTCTTTTGATACAGTTGGATGGAAGACCAATAGGTCAATTGTAATTTAGATTAATGAGTATATTGAACAAATGGGAGAAAATTTTGACACATTGATGACTAGCTACTTTAAGGACTTTAAGAAGTCAATGAAGCAAAGAATGAGGATACCTATTTCACTAGTTTAGCAATATTATAATGATATATGTTTTCTAGTTGATTCTGTCTACACCTTTATAAAGGCTATGACACTAAGGGTCAAATGGATAAGACTACTTGGATATGAGATCAATGTTGACGAAGCATCAACAACAATCACAACACTCCTAGTGGAAGAAGTTGACAAGACTGAAAAACATATTTGGGAATTATGATGTGATGAAATCAAATATTGAAATGGAGTTAAAAACTACCTCCACACTTAAGAAAAAAATAAGCTAGTAAAGAAGCTAAAGGAAAAAATTGTTGAAGGTGTAGGTGAGGAAGAAGATGAAGAGGATGAAGTAGAAGAGCAAGAACAAATAGAAGGACCTCTTGCATTGACCCAAGGCATGGGAGAGGACAAGGAAGAAGAAGAAATAAAAGGTGTTGAGGAAGAAGGAGCCAAGGAAGTAACCACACAAGCTAAGCCAAAGAAGAGAAAGGCTAAGGAACAACCTATGCCTAAGGCAAATAAAGTTGTCAAACCTAGCCCAACCAAGGCTACTACTCCTACCACTAAAGCCATCATGTATCCAAACACATAGAAAGCCAAGGAGAAGACTAAGGGTATAGATCAAGGAGGCCAAGTACAGAAGAAACAAAGAAGAAAATATGTTGCACAACTTGACTCAAATGAAGAAAAGATTGAATCATTTGATTTAAGTTAATTCAAAGTCATAAGTCACAAACCACTTTGTGATATTGAATTTTTTTTTGAAAATGTTAGAAATAATGCAAATTTTTTTGGATTTAAGCATATTGATTTTTAGAAACTTGAGAAAGAATAATAGAAGTTAGTTGAAGAAGCCCTATATACAATGATGCCTAAATTTAAGACTATGCCATTAGAATTTTCTAACTCGATACCTACGAAGTTATATGATTTAGTTGAGAAAAAATGGCATTATTTTCTAAATTTTGAAAATCAAATAAGGGTAACTAAAAAAAGGTCAGATTGCTAAGGCTACTATGAATTATGGAGTTAGGTTTATACCTAAGTATAGAGCCTTCAAAATTCTTCAAAACAATATTGAAGATGTGGTGAAGAAGTCTACCCAAATATGGAAACTAATCTATGGGTTGTCCACTATAAAACAAGGAGAAGCTAACCCTTTTGAGGATAAAGATGATGATAAAGAAGATAATGAAAAACAATAAGATGATAAGGAAGATGATAATAAAGATAATATAGTTGGAAAAGAAACACAAAAGAAAGATGATGACATAGCTATAGCTGAACAACAACAAGATGAACAGAGTGTGCAGGACACACAAATGTTGAGTTTCAATCCCCCACATGACATAGTCAAGTCAATTGAAACTATTATTTTCAAGGATATTCTTGATTCTTCAACCCAAAACATCAATCTGCTAACTGCAAATGACTTGAAAAAGATATTGGATCAATCTACACTTCAAGAAAAGTTATGTGAAAATATATTTTTGGTTAGTGTGGATGAGCTCCAAAAGGAAGTAACTAACATCAAAAGGGACAAGGTGAATCCACAAGAACCACCTTTTGCCATCCCTTTAGTTACTCAAGTGCAACCTTTGTTTCAAACTATAGTAGATAAACCTACTAAGGTTGATACACTTGTGAAAGTTGTTACTCTTGAGAAGAAGTAGGAAGAAGAAAAAGATACAAATGTACAATAGGAAACAAGACAGATAGATTCATCTGTACCTAAAGCACAAGGACTAGGTGTTGTTCATGTCATTGTATTAGACAAGAGCCAATCTAAAAAATTTGAGGAAACACCTAAGGTAAAGGAGCAAGAAGCCATCTAGACACTAGTAACTTTACCAACATCTAGCACTTCTCCTACAAAAGTTCTTCAAAAGCCAAGCATGAAAGCTATACCATTGCAAATGTCAATGGTAGGCTCAAGCTCCTCAAAAGCTAAAAAGGTAATTCATTATGGTGATATTACTCTTGATGATGAGATTATTATTCTAAAGTTTGATTATGACACAATGACATTAGATCAAATAAGCATTTTGTAACAATTCTTTTGAGAAAAAAGCATAAAAAAATGATTAGGAGAGAATACAAGAAGCAAGCTCTTCAAGACATAAAATGCATCTTTCTAGATGAATTTAGTCTACCTACTCCTAAAGAGATCAAGCCACTACTAGAGAAATTGTTAAACATAGTGGAAAAGGTCAACAATGAAGACATTGATACAAGTGGTAAACTTTTAGAGTTGTTAGAAAGGAAATTCCAGAGCAGGGTCAATGAAAAGATATCTGGTGATATAGCACTTACTCAAGTTGCACTAGCAACAAAGGTTGAGGATGTGAAGAAGGTGCTTGGGAATATATTCTCATTATACACCAAATTTCGTGACCTTACACTCTTCACCCAAGAGACCAGACATCATATTTTGAGCCTGGAGAGAAATCTCAACATATCAAGTACAAGGTTGCCTCATAACCTAGCACAGAGTGAGAAGCATTTCAATACATTACTTCAATCCCAAAGTCAATTAGTTATATTAGTAGAAAAAGAGACTAGCATAAGATCTAAATTGACATGCATCTAGGCATCTCTCACCCCTCATATGGAGATACTACACAAGGAGATAAGCTATGTAAAAACTTTGATAAAGAAAGACCTTAATCTTTCTACTCTAGATGGTCTAGTACACCTTGCTGCCGAGCTTGCCATCCAACTCAAGTCACTGGATGTTACATATGACAACTATGATGCAGCTATTAAAATTATGATGGAGGTCCATAAATCATTTTTTGAAAAACACACTATACATGTATAACCCATTTGACATAAGTGTCAAAAAAGGGTGAGAATATCCTATGGGAGAGATAGATAAAAAGGGGGAGATGGTGAAAAGGGAGACAATAATGAGGGAGAGAATTAAGAAAGAGGGATAAATAAATGTAGAGACAAAAACATAGTAGCATGAAAGAGTATAAGTGCATTGAACTCAAAGAGTATCAGTTAGTAGAGACAAATCTACTCACAATGGAGTATAGATTTTGGATATAGAACATTCATATTAACTCAAGGGGAGTTATAAATTTTAATGTATATAGGTTATTACAAAATTTTGAAAATTTTGAAGAATTGTATACAAGCCGAGTCATGGATATGTTATACTAGAGAAGATTAGATTGATTATGTATATTCAAGCATTTTTCACACTCATGTCAAAGGGGGAGATTGTTGATCTCAAATTGGTTTTGACAAGTGAGTGTCAACATACTTATGTCATTTAATTAGTTCATGTCAAACTAGTAATGTATGTTAAGTACAACATGTAAATATTAGACCATGCAAAGTTGTAATGAGTGTTGAGTCACTCATTTGCCAAGTCACTTAAGTGTCAAATAGATAGAACATGCCAAGTGATTCAAGTTTCGAGTGAATAGTAGATGTTGATATGTTCAAGTGCTGAGTTAGAACATAATTATAGTGTATGCCAAGCATCAAATAATTCATATGATAAGTGACACAAATTGGACATATTTATTTATAATGGCATAAATAACTATGTAAACTATTTTCAAGCCAACGTAAAGATAGATTTTGATGTTTTAGAGATAAGGATGAATCTAATCCATAGATTCATACCTAACCCTAACCTACCCAAGTCTTCATAAGGAAGACGAAGCCCTAAATTTTTAATGATGTTGTGAACATTGCAAAGGGTTGAATGATCAAATTAGAAGGGAAAACAAGATAGTTTGTAGAGCATTCAAGGTGACTTAGTAGTAAGAGTGAATTGAAAAATTAGTTGAGTGAGGAATAGAGGATAGAGGATACAACATTGATACATTAGATCATGAAGGATCAATCAAGGATTGGATAAAGATGATCTGTTGTCAACCAAGAAAGTGCCAGCTATAGGATCTATGTTGAGACATTTTGATAGGTGATTTCAGTTAAATCTCTTAACAAAGTAGTCTAAACAAGTTGTATGAAATAATTTAACAAGGTGCTTATTTAATTTTAAGAATGAAGTCATCTAACAAGGCACACTTCTAACAAGGTGTTAAAATCCTCTAACAAGGTGGGACTTAACAGTCTTTGTGAGCCTTTAATAGGGTAGACCTTTCACAGGGTAGACCATGATTCATGGTGAAACCATTATAACCTTAATTGGATACACTTTATTGCTATAGTAGTGAAGATTTTTGAGTGTCATCCCCACCCCAATTCTATGGGTTTATGAGTAATCATATTTGGCATTAAGTGTGTGTGCTTGATTACATGTTTACATGATTGATGCATATGATTTATATATTATTTCATTATATGAATGTTGAAATTTTTATGGGTCCAAGTTTAAACTCCTAATTCACTTCACCCCCCCCCCCCCCCCCCCCAACATTTTACTCCTTTCCTAGTTCTAATTCTAGCAGATCCATTCACAAAATATAACACATTCAGGCAAGAATCACTACAGTCCAAATACAAGCACGAAAAGCATATATTACTACATCAAAATAATGGTCCAAAAGATATATTACATTCCTAAATTAATAACAAATCTTCTCCTCTATCTATGTTGAGAGTGAGATATCCTTTTATGCAAACATATGCTTCTAAACTAATAAAATAAATCTATTTATGTGCAAACTGACTCTCTAACTAGTGCCAAGTCTAGATACCTAAATCTAATTACACCATTAGGTAATCTTATTTATTCATCTTCTAGGAAATTACTGATTAAATTTTTTATTATTTAATTAATTAATCATCATCCCCTAGTTAATTAATTAATTAAATTATCTATAGTCCAATTGATAAAATAAAATGATAACCCAAAATCAAATTATCATTTAAAACCCTAGTCCCCTGTTAAATTAAATAAATCCTCAAATCTATTTAATTTAATCCTATATCCCCCATTTATTAAATAAATCAGTTAATAAATTATCCAAACCCCTAAAAAAATCCTTGAACCCAACCTTTACCCCTATTCAAACCTATTCACCCATACTAACCTCACTTGGCCACCTAACTAACCCATCCCATCAAAGCTATGCCACTTACCACCTTGACCCCCTTTCTAAACTAAGTCTAATCCCCCTCCTAAAAATGTGTACAACTTTAAGAAAGCGTTAAGACTTGCTAACCAAAGCTAAAGTCAACAAGTCTTCCTTATCCTCTTCCATCCCTATCAAAGAACATTTATGGCTCTTACATGCCATTAATTCCTTTTACATCCCTCTTTATGTCTCTTACATTCCTCTTACACTCTCATCCTTCCTCATTACTCCCTTTGACCAACCCTTATCCCATCCCCTCACACTCATCCTCCTCGTGACAAGTATCACTGCCTTATTGGCTCTAAACAAGCACAATCCATGTGCTTTCCTTTGAAAGCCTCTTGGCCCTCGCTCACCATTCTTTCATCCTTACATCCTAAAGCTCCATTTAACTACCTCTTGGCCTATAAAAAAACACCTTCCCTCTCACAATCCATTGATCTACTTTTATGCAAACTTATAATGCTATTTTGAGAGCCTAAAAACTACCAAAATACAATCATAATGTTGAAATCCATCCATACCTCCATTGTTAAAACCCTCACCCATATACACACTTGGTAAAAATTCCCACCTATCGGAAGCTTGAGCACACCATGAGCATATATCCCCATCCATCAGGGAAATATCTACCTCATCATATGTTATACGATAAGGAGCCTACCATTCTTGGTTTTCCTTACTTCTTGGTGATAACCTTTTTCCTATCATAAGAGTTAATATTTTAAGTATTGTGAATGCTTTTGTTAGTATTAGTTTTCAATATTACACTACTAGATTAGGTGATACATTTTAGCCTGATGATACTCTTTGAGTGTCAAGTATTTAAAATTGAACCAATGCAATGAACACTTCATTTAAAGGCACAAATGAACATTATGTGTGAACATCTCAAATTTATTGCATAAAATGAACTCATAAAATCTTGAATCCCTTAATGATAAACTCATTCTTATTCCCTCTTTTCAAAGCTTCCAAGTGTGATTTACCTTTTTTTGACCATCATTGTAAAGTTGGAAATGAACAATTGAATGCTAAGATCATGTGTGTCTTCACAAACTAGCTTGTTAGGATATACTAAAGCATCTAGATAGAAATAAATAAAGTGTCTTGCATGTTTTGAGATTGTGCCCTCTAGAACATCTTGGTCTTCTCTATTTTCTACAACTTTAGACCTTAAATTACATGACACATGTTGCAAAAGTTGTTGGCAAGATCATCCACAACAACCTAAGAGTTCTTCTAGTGAGCTCATCCACCTTTGTGAAGTACATCCCCTTTGGTGAGAAGCTCAAATTGATAAAAATCTAGCTAGTATATAAACAAGGGGAAAGATAAAATTTCTCACTCTATTACCCAAGTTCGAGCAGTGTATTTCTAGGGGTAGCCTAAGGTGGGAAAAACTTTTCCACAATTTCAACATGTTTGGAATAGATTCTTAAGTGGATCACATATGTAACAACCAATTGGCGAGACTCTATAGACCTATTTACAACCCTATTTAGTCATTCTTGATTTTATTAATGGTATGTTCATTCAAAGTGCAAGGGAAACAATATCCCTCAAGATTACTCACCATCATGCTCCCCTAGTAGAGGCATAAGGCCACTTGGGTTACATCTCCAAGGGTTTTTGTTCCCACAAAAGGGACATTCTATTTGTCATGCCTTGAAGATTCTTTTATGTGTATCATTTTTTGATCGACTCTTGTATCAACTCACCTCTTTGATTAGAGGGAAATATTGAACTAGAATTAGGAGACATCAAGTTGTAGGCCATTGAATAGCATACTACAACCAAAATTTGACCTTAGGGATAAATAGTGTGTTTGAATTTTCTTATTTATGCTCAAGACTCGTGAAAACCATTTGGAAAAACATACATAGTTTATATAGTTACTATCAAATCCTTTTGCTAAAGAGATCACTTGTTTGTCTTTCTCAAAGTTGCTTTGTCCTTTGAGAAACTGTTTCCTCATAATCCTTTACATCAGAAAGATCCCATCCTTGTTATTTCAAAAATAGTTGTTAGCAAGTCTATTCACAACAACTATTGTCTAATTGGTCCAACTATACCTTTTCCAAAATTGTTCTTGTTCTCTCAAAAACAACTACTAGCAAAATCCAGTTGCAAACCAATATTTTTCTCATTGGTCCAAATTTACTTCTTTTTATCTTTGTTACCTATCCTACTTGACCAAAAATAACACATTTGTCTTCAAAAGTTCTCATCCTTGTTATTTCAAAAATAGTTGTTAGCAAGTCCATTTGAAACAAATTTTGTCTCATTGGTCCAACTTTACCTTTTCCAAAACTATCCTTGTTCTCTCAAAAACAACTACTAGCAAAATCTAGTTACAAATCCTTTTCTCCTTAGTCCAAATTTGTCCCTTTCAAAATATCCTTGTTACCTATCCTAGTTGACTAAAAACAACACATTTTTCTTCAAAATAGGTCTTCTCCACCTTGGTTCAAAGAATTGTTAGCAAGTGTATTCACAACAACTCTAAGCCTAGTTTTCCCCACTTTACTACTTTACCATTTCTAGAAACTTAGCTATTCCTCAACTAATTTATGTTCCCAATCCAATGTTAAAAGTTATACTTAGCATAGTCACTACCTATAAAAACCCACAGTTGTGAT
The DNA here is from genome assembly GCA_028749045.1 of Cupressus sempervirens. Taxonomy (NCBI): domain Eukaryota; kingdom Viridiplantae; phylum Streptophyta; class Pinopsida; order Cupressales; family Cupressaceae; genus Cupressus; species Cupressus sempervirens. Next base: position 427,240,095 of record CM053791.1, on the reverse strand, counting down.
CAAATATCTTAGTGTTATTTCATGCCAGGCTAAACAAAGACCAAGTTCAAAAAGGCTAAACTTCCACATATACCAGCTTATAAGGAAGTAGAAGTAGAACACAAGAAATATACTCCCAACCAAAGGATTAGCAAACTAAACCAAATTGAGAAAGATGGTGTAGAAATTGCATTACAAACTAAGTGGGATTAAAAAATTTAGAACCTAACTCTCTAATGAGGTGTCAACCATAGCCTTATCAAAAACTCTAGTGTTACTCACTTGAATTAGGTCCTTCTTTTTCTACACACACTTATGCACTTATCTCCTCATACATTTACCCTTTCACATAAAACCACCACCCCATTCAAAGCATTTAAAATAAACTCATTTCCTCCCATTTTGACATCAACCTTAGGTTTTCAAGAATCCTCCAAATATATCATTCATCCCTAGCACCCTCCACTATTTACTCATCTACTTAGAAGCCTTTATCATCACTTCATTAGAGCTTTGTTTCCCTAAAAAGAAATTTCTATCCATCTCACCATCATAGTAATCCTTAAAAAGCATTGTCTAGGATAGGCTATCACTTGTGTCCCACATCACCTTGAGAAAAAGGTTTGGTTACACACTTGGCCCTTCTTTGTCTCCCAAAAATGGCCACAATTCTACCTTATAGTTTAATATCACCATCACATTTTCAAGATCACACTTAAGGGAACCACATCTCCTTCACTTAATACCATATCATTTAGGCTCCTAAAATATCATTAAACACACCTTCACACACTCTTCTTTACATTTTAGGAAATCCCTTTACCCTAGTCACACTTAGGAAAATCACCTTTTCACATACACTTATCATCATCATTTTTGCATTTCCTCCATAAGGAAGTTATCCTTCGATGCCACCCACCACATGTTTGGGTAAGAACAGAGGAAAAAAGGACATAGATCCTAGTCATAGTAGTAGCACAACTTAAGCTTAGCCATACCCCATAGTGTCCATGCAAGCACTAGATCCACCACCACAAACCCTTGAAGAGACAAGTTCTTCTATTGATATTGATGCTTTCATGAACCAACTTGGACATGCAACTATTCTTAATTCCATCATAGATCAAAATAAAGAAACCATCTTAGCAAACTTCTTAAGGGACAATGTTGGCATATTTAAGTTTGGACACCCACTACCTACCAAAATTATAGATCCTACATATCCTCTATTTGGATGGAAACCACCATTTGCAGGGCCGTCTATCCCTCTTGATCCTTTGTTTTACCCAACAGTGGCTACCAACCAACATAGATAGAACTAGTAGACCCTAATATCCCCTCAACCCGAGTGACTACTCCCATTCCACAAAACACCCATTCCATCCTCACTAAACCTTTAGTACATATCACATCCCAAAAAGCCACAAGTGTGTCACTTGCATTTGCTTCCACTATCCATATCCTTGCTTTGTGAAATCCCCCTTTTACACCTAGCAACACTGCATTTTCCCTTCCATTTCAAAACACATCCAATCCACTCACTACCAAAATGCATCCATTAGGTTCAAATACTTCATCTTTCATCCCACCCAACATCACTATCAATCTACTTGTCACTAGCCAAATTACTTTGGCTACATTTCCTTTAGGACCTTGGAATTTTGGTATTATGCAAGGACCTACTGCTAGCCTCCCCTTCAGCACTACATCCATGTCCATACCCCAATGCCTTTCATCCCTCACTCCTCGAGTCTATTCATTACCTCTCATAACCAACTATTTTTCTATGCCACCCTTAGGACTTAGCCAAACCACCCCTCCCTTGCAATACCCAATTGTGAACACTCTTCCTCACATCAACTACTTAGCCCTCGTTAATACTCAACTACTTTCTCAAGTACAAGCAAAACCAACATATATTGAGCAAGGCATACACTCCCAAAGCATGGCCTAGTTCTTACCTACACTACCATCTTTTCAACCACAATCATCATGCTAGCAACATACTCAGGCATCCCCATAGAATTATCTAGTACAACAACAACCTCATACTTAGCAATATTCCTTGTAGATGCAATAGTATGCACAAACTACATCCCAACAACCCATAACATCCATCCAAATTTTTTAGCCTCCACCTTATGACAATCAAGGTTTCCCATATTAGCCTTCAACATCTACTACATATCCTATGCTAGGGACACCTAGACTGAGGGTACCTTATACCCTACTTGTAAACTCTAAATGGGAAGAGATGAAAAATTCTCTTAAAGCCCTCAAATATGGGATTGACTCCAAAACTTTTAAATTTGAAAATGATTGTCCATATCTATTTGACAAAACCATCATGATGGCACCCTTTCCTAAAGACTTTGAGATCCCCAAAGTTTGATAATTTTAGAGGGAAAAGTGATCCAGTCACACATGTCAAGGAATTCTATATGCATTACCAAGAAGTAGCCTATAATGATGTGTTCCTAATGTGACTTTTTCCAAAAAGCCTAGGGGGTCCTACCCTTGAATGGTTTTTTTGTATACCCCAGAGTACCATTAAGACCTTTGTTGATTTTTTTGAAGCATTTATGGCACAATATGCTCATCTAGTTGAGATTGAACTATGAATAGTTGACTTAGTTCATACCAAGCAAAACGGAGGAGAAAGCCTTGACAAATATTTAAAATGTTGGCAAACTCTCACCACTAGCATCTCATGCACTATCTTTGAATATCACCTTGTCAAAATGTTCATTAATAATGCACATCCTAGTCTTTCTTGTCACATGGTTATGAACTGTTTACAAACTTATTGAGATATCAAGGAAAAATGGATGTGACTCGAGCAAGGGCTTATCAAGGATGGTGCCATCAAGATTTACAAAGAAAACACCCAAGACCGAGGGCCAAGCAATGACAAACCATGTTATTTGAATAAAAATAAGAACATGATTATAGATGGCATCACTAACACTCAAATTGTTCATGTCATCATGGAAACTACTAAAATACCTACAACATTTTTTGAACAACAACCTTACCAACAACAACCACAAATCTATTAGCAACCTCCTATGCAAAACAACCCACACAATGTCCAAATACCCAGCCATAAAAATTAGACAAATGCTATCATACATTTAGCTGGACCTAAACCAAATGTTCAGTGACAACCATTTTTTTGCACCCCCTTGGGGGAGCCTCTTGATGAAATCTTTGAGAAACTAGCCAAGGATAATCTTATTCTACATCCAAAAACACAACCCTGGGAACCCAATCAGTCTTGGGCATCCTAGTATAAGGATAATGAGTTTTGCAAATTCCACCCAATCAAAGAGGATACCACCCTCAAATGCATGCAACACAAGGACTATGTCCTAACCTTCTCAATCAAAAAGAGATCATAGTGGGGACATAAGCCTCACCCAATGCAAGATTAATTATATATCAAGATGATTTTCCTCCTTACAACACAAACACAGGAAAAGAACCTACAAACACCCCTACTAATAAACCAAAAAATAGTAAAAAAAGATAAGGTGACAACCAAGATAAGTCTCAAAACTATACCTCAACATACTTAGACTATGGAAACTTTATCGTCTACATATCAAAAGTTGAGCTATCTATCAATGTTATAAAGATCAAAGGCCTAGATGCCCAATTTGTAGTTATTACTCGACAAACTCAACTCAATATAGCTACTCCATCTATATCTACACAATATAGGCCACCTCCATCAAGAACACCTTCATCAAGGTCACCCCCATTAGGACCACAATATAATATCTTGGAAAACATTACAAACACACCTACTTAGATTTCCATTCTAGATCTCTTATGAATAAACCCACTTTATCAAGAGATCCTCAACAGTACTCTCCATGAGTCACACATCCTAGTGTAGGAACACCAATGGTTAAATTAAATTCATCATTTTTTTATGTAAGTCCAAAGTTGGGAAAATGAGACTAAATCCAATGTCTTGCTAGAGTCAATAATGTAATGAAATTGCATAAATGGAAGGGTGAGGAAAAGTTTTAATTTTTCCAAATGTAATATGGAAGTTGAATAACCAACTCCATATAACTATCAAAACCCTTATTAAAAGGCTGAATGTAATTGAAGGGAAGGATGGTCAAGGGTGAAAAAGAATGTATATTTTAAATCCCTCTAACTATTGTTGGGTATAGTTAGAGAGGAAGTGAATTTAAATATTTTCATTTATGTTATTGGTAACCATTTTTTTCTATTTAAGAAAACCAATTTCAAGAAATTTTTATGCTCCTATTTTATTTAAAACTACACTTTCTTATTTGTTGACACATTGCATAATGTTGTTTCTGTCAATTGCATGTTTCTTCTTTAAACTGATAGTCACTTTGTAAAGCTGATACATTTGGGAAGCCAAATAATGGCATGGGTGATTGATTTTATTTGTTGAAAACAAACTATTAGATATGGTAGTAATGAGAGTAGCTGATATGCAAAAGAATGACATAGAGAAATGAAACAACCTAATTCTATTTTTAATAGATTTTGGAAGGGAATACATTTGTATTGAGTATGTTTTGATGTTGCTGCATAATATAAAAGAAATTAAAATTTTGTTCAAAGCTGATGGTAAAGGAAATCAGATTTTAATATGGGCTGAAAACTATACTTAGTAGTATGAGTTTGAAAATAGATTTTTGATATATGAACTGATTCATAGATTTAACAAAAGTGAGGTGAGTATGGTGGTTTGGCAAAAGAATCAGTTATATGTTGAATTAATCCAAATTCTCAAAGGTTTTTAGTATTAAATCACTTCATTTTTTAAGAATAGAAATTGATGGAATTCAATTTTAATTTGTGTGGTATAGTTCTAGCTGGGAAGGTGAAAATTTATATATCTTTTGAAGAGGGATTTTAAGTTGAATGCTCTCGATAGGTTTGTGTAGATTCTACTTTAAAATAATAATCTAATTTTAATTGGGATTTAATAGATTCGATTATAAATTTCATAATGTAGAAATATTTGGGTATGTACAACCAATATGCATGAGTAGCCAGAAAATGCTTATTTCTAGATTTCATAGATTGAGAATACTAACATTTTCTTCAGAAAGAGTGCTGGATTGAAAGCTATTGGGTTGAATAGAGTGAAGAAACTTCAAATTGCTTATTGTTGGACTATTTTACCATGGTAAATTCAATTAAACATGCAGATTTTTAGATGTTTGAATTTCATCCACATCAGATTGGTATCAGAGCCAACAAAATTTATGCTGATTTGGTGGGTAGAATTGATAACTAGTTTCCAAAAAAATCCATCAAAGCTTTAGTACAACAAAGATGTTCTTGTGTGAAGATCCCCTGAGAAGAGGTCTTAGTATTATCTTTGTTAGATATACATCTAGAGTAGGATGCTAAAAGTGACCACTGAGCAAGAGTGGGAAGTGCATCACTAGACTAAGTCTGCTATCAGGTAAGATGGAAATAAGGTGATGCTATGAAGTAGTATTAAGCAAGGTGGATAGTAGCCAAGTTAGTTGCAACATTAGAGTGAGAAGCCAAAGCATGACCCAACCAACATTTCCATGGGACATGGAAATTTTTACAATCCTAGAGTATGGTGTAGGAGCACCAATGGTTAAATTAAATTCATCATTTTTTTATGTCAATTTTATGTAAGCCCAAAGTTGGGAAAATGAGACTAAATCTCATATCTTGCTAAAGTTAGTAATGTAATGAAATTAGATAAATAGAAAGGTGAGCAGATGGAATTTTTTATTTTTTTTTCCAAATGTAATATGGGAGTTGAATAACCAACTCCGTATAACTATCAAAAAACTTATTAAAGGGTTGAATGTAATTGAATGGAAGGATGGCTAGGGTGAAAAGGAATGTAAATTTTAAATCACTCTAACTACTGCTAGGCATAGTCAGAGAGGAAGTGAATTTAAATATTTTGTTTATGTTATTGGTAGCCATTGTGTCCTATTAAAGAAAACCAATTTCAAGAATTGGTTATGCTCCTATTTAATTTAAAACTATACTTTCTCATTTGTTGACACATTGTGTAATGTTGGTTCTATCAATTGCATGTTTCTTGATTAAATTAATAGTCATTTTGTAATTTTGATACATTTAGGAAGCCTGATAATGGTGTGGGTGATTGATTTTATTTGTTGAAAAGAGACTATTAGATATGGTAGTAATGAGAGCAATTGATATGCAAAGGAATGACATAGAGAAAGGAAGCAACCTGATTCTACTTTTAAAAGATTTTGGAAGGGAATACATTTGTATTGAGTATGTTCTGATGTTGCTGCATAATATAAAAGAAATTCAAATTTTGTTCAAAGCTAATGGGAAATTAAATCAGATTTTAATATGAGCTGAAAACTATACTTAGTAGTATGGGTTTGAAAACAATTTTTTGGTATACGAACCAATTCATAGATTTAACAAAAGTGAGGTTCCCATCCTTCCGTATTTAATGTGTATGGTGGTTTGGTAAAAGAATTGGTTGTATGCTAAATTAAATTCAAATTCTAAAAGGTTTTTAGTATTAAATCAACTCACTCTTAAAGAATAGAAATTGATGGAATTTAGTTTTTATTTGTGTGGTATAGCTTTAGCTTGGGAAGTGCAGATTTATATATCTTTTGAAGAGGGATTTTAAGTTGAATGCTCTCAATTATTTTGTGTAGATTCTACTTTAAAAAATAATTTTATTTTAATTGGGATTCAATAGAGTCAATTCCAAATTTCATAATGTAGAAAGATTTGGGTATGTAAAACCAATATGCATGAGCATCTAGCAAATGCTTATTTGTGGATTTCGTAGATTGAGAATGCTGAAATTTTCTTCAAAAAAAGTGCTAGATTGAAACTTGTTGGGTTGAATAGAGTGAAGAATCTTAAAATTTCTTATCGTTGAACTATTTTACCATGGTCAATGACATTAAACATGTAGACTTTTAAATGTTTGAATTTCATTTGGATCACATCCCCACTAACATAAATTTTACTGAGTTTCACAACTTGATTAGTCACCTCTTCGCATCATGTGCTTTGTCCTTCAAAATATTTGACATCCCAGCTATTGAATCTGATCATGTGCTTCCACTTTGCATAGCTATCATAGTTTTTGACTTTGTGGTCAAATAGGTAATGATAGATAATGGATCAAATTTAAATCTGTATACTTTAAAATTCATGAAACAAGTAGGATACACTGAGGTAGATATCTTTAATGAGGTAATTACAGTCAAAGCATATCATAACTTGGAGCGCACTACTAAAGGGACCATCTTGCTACCTCTCTAAGTCAGCCCAACAAATCAAGAAATAGTTTTTCACATAGTTTATCTTAACCTTCCATATAACATCCTCCTTGGTCAACCATGGATTCATACCATTAAGTCCATTTCATCCACATACCATTAGTGCATCAAATTTCCACATAATGACACTATGGTAACCATCCACATAGATCCTAAACACTTTTCTTATTGCAATGTAGTTGAAGCTTCATACACCAACCATTGTCCTAGCATCAAAATTAGCCACATTGTGGCTAGTTCCTCTAGCACATACCATGATCTAGATACCATATTAGCCTCCCCCCTCTCCATAGTTAAGATCAACTACCAAGGTTGTGGTGAATATAGTCTTACAAATGCTTTTGTTATCAATGCTCTACCACTTGATCAACATACTCAAGGGTACTCAATGCATCAAGGGCCAAGGCCAAATACCATATTTCAGCTTAGATGGTTGGGACCTACCACATTTATTACCAAGGGTATCATTGATGGAGCGAAAACCACTCTAGACATTAGTACATGGCTATATAAAGAGCCACCTCCAAAAAGTGAAGAACTTCTTGATCACCTTAAACAAAAATACCCATGGTCACATTGCCTTGCTATTGAGCAATGGGATTATCAAGGATGTGGTCTAGGCCATCCAAAATTAGGCATTAGGTAGCCTATGGAATCATACCAAGAAAAATAAAAGAAGGGCTTAAGCTATGGACTCCCCATAGCTAGGGCACCACACAAGAAGGTTATGTCTTCATGAACATACAAAATAGTCCTATTAAGATAGAAGACATTCCTAAGGAGGTAAAAAAGAAATTCTATGATGATATATTCCTTGAAAAAATCATCCTCAAAGCCTTTGTGCTATGCCAATTATCCCTAAATCTCATAGACCTACTACTCACTCACCTCAAACTCATTGATTGGGACCACCCAAGTGTTGTCCATGTTGACAAATTCTCTATAGAGCACGAGCTTCTTAAATTCATGGGGGAAGAAACATAACATAAATGGCTACAACCACCAGCATTATAAGTCTACAAATTGGATCTAGTAGGTTACTTTGGGGAGGTGGAAATCTCAAGTTAGAAAATTGAACCGAAAAGTGAAAAAAAAAAAGCAAAAAAGAGAATTAAAATCATCCTTTGGTGAAAACTCCTCTAGAGTGCCATTAAATGATTCAAAAAATGAAAAGAAAATAAAGAACATATCTAGTAGTAAAAACCTCTTAGAGGCAATCAAGGATGGAGATTTCATCCTTTCCCCATATAATCATAGGCCTACTATTTCATCAATCTTGATAGAGGAAACTAGACTAGTCAATATCAGTCTGACTAAGGTATGACATATCACATATATCTTGATATCTCTTCCACTTGAGTAGGTAGGAATTCTCATTGAAGTCCTCCATGAAAATTTTGGACACTTTGCATGCTCCTATCAAGATATGCCAGGGTTGGACCCCAAGTTAGTGGTATACCATTTGGTCATGGATCCAAAAGCTAAACTTGTCAAGAAAAAGCTTCGTAAGATGTACCCCAAAGTTGCTTTGCTGGTTAAAGTAGAGTTAGAAAAATTTCTAGAAGCAAAGATCATTTTATTGATTGCATACTCAGAATGGATCTCCAACATGGTACCTATCACAAAGCCTTCTAGTGATATTATAATTTGCATAGACTTATAAGATCTCAACAAGGCTTTCCCGAAGGATGATTTCCCATTACCAAACATAGACATGATTTTTTATCTCACCATAGGCAATGAGCTCTTATTGCTCATGGATGGTTTCTTTGGATACAATTAGATTTATATAGTAGAGGCAGACCAACATAAGACAACATTTACCACCACTTGGGGGACATTCTATTATAGCATGATGCCATTTGAGTTAAAGAATGTTGGGGCAACATATCAGCATGCCATGATAGTTATCTTCCATGACCTCATCCATAAAACTTTTTAGGATTAAATAGATGATATCTTATTCAAATCTCTTAATTCCCTTTATCATTTATCTCATCTCAAGTAAGTGTTTGATCGACTAGCTAAATATCATCTAATGCTCAACCCTAAGAAGTGTGTCTTTGGTGTTACCTTAGGAAAGCTCCTGAGATTCATTAAATCATGGCACCGTATTGAGATTGATCATAAGATGGTCAAATTCATCCTAGATATGGCTCCTCCTAAGGCACTCAGATAGCTTTTCTCTCTTCAGGGGAATCTATAATCAGTCAAATGATTCATCTCCTACCTTGCTGACAAGTGCCAACCATTTACACAATTACTCAAGAAGGATCAAAATTTCAAGTGGGATCCCATTTGCCAATGCAACTTTAAACTAATCAATAAGTACTTGGCCAATCTACCTATTTTGGTTCCTCTAGTTGCTAGCCATCTACTCATACTATGCATTATAGCTACCCCAATAGCACTAGGTGCTCTTCTAACACAACTTGATGATGCGGGAAAGGAAAGGGCTATTTACTACATCAAGTGTACTCTAGTTGGATATGAACTCAATTATACACCAATGGAAAATTATTTCTTAGCTATGGTATTTCTACTCAAAAGTTGCATCATTATATGTTAAGCCACACTATGCAACTAATATCCAAAATTGATCCTTTAAAATATCATGTATGGTGCTCATAGGGTGCTTAGCTAAATGGGTCATGCTTCTTAGAAAATTCAACATCCAATATGTCAATTGGAAGGCTATCAAAGGCTAGGCTATAGCAAATCACTTGGCAGATGCACCTTTAGTTGTGGATCACCCTCTCATTATGGAATTCCTTGATGGATACCTTTGTTTAATAGAAGAACAACCATCCTAGAAGTTATACTTTTATGGATCATACACATCCCATGCTTTTGGAGCTAGCATATTCTTGGTCACATTTAAGGGAGATTACATTCTTAAATCCTTCAAACTACAATTTTAGTGTACCAACAACATCTCAGAGCATGAGGCCCTTATTGCATGGCTTAGAATAGCAGTTGAATGAAATATCATAGAGCTACAAGTCTATGGAGATTCACAACTTATCATCAAGTAGCCTCTAGATGAATATCAAACCAAGGATGACAAGTTCTTGTCTTACAAGGAGTTGGTGGACTAGTTGAAGGAACACTTTTCTCAAATTTAGTTCATATAGATACCTAGATTACAAAACAAAGCAACAGATTCCATGGCCACTATTGGTTCACTTTTGGAGATACCACAAGAGGCTACATAGTATGAGTTCTTAGTCAAACAACTACACAAGCTTGAATATGAGAATGATGAGTCAACATGGGTATGCATCTTGGTTGGTCCCCAATCCCCATGTTACCACAAAATTCATGCTTACCTACAAAATGGTATCATATCTCCCCATCTCACACAAACCCAATGCCAGAGCCTTATTTGTAGAGCCTCCTAGTATACTATCGTTACTCAAAGCCTATATTATACCGGTTATCATGATACTCTCTCTCTCTCTTAATGTTTATAACAAAATGAGGTTGCAATGCCTCTCAAAGAGGTACATGCCAAAATTTGTGGTGCTCACATAAGCAGAATAATTCTAGCTAAGGAAATCCTTCAGGCTAGGTATTATTGGCCTACACTAGAGCATGATGCATGCAACTTTTTGAAATGGTTTCTACCCTATCAATAACATGCTAATCTTATCTAAGCCCTAGCTCAAGATCTATAACCTATTGTGCTACCATGGCCATTTGCCTATTGGGGGTTCAACCTTGTTGGTGTTATCACACCTCTCACTTTAGAAGGACACAATTGGATAATCATCACCAATGATTATTTCACTAAGTGGTAGAGGCAATCCCCCTTGTCAGTGCCATAGTTTTTCAAGTGTCTAAATTTATCTTATATCATATCATATGTCACTTTGGCATACTAGCTACCATTTTTACTAACCGTGGGGGTAATTTTGAAAATCTCAACATTGAGGAATTATGCACTTCTCCTCATATCCATCACTATTTTTCTAGCCCATACTTCCCATGATGTAATTGTCAAGTAAAGGAAACCAATAAAACCCTACTCAAAATCCCAAAGAAAGTTGTTAATGATTCTAGCTATGATTGTCATTTGCAAATCAACCCCACTCTATAGGCATACTGTACCTCATATCATACATTCATAGGGACAACCCCATACTCCCTAGTTTATGTCACTAAATTAGTATTACCTATTAAGGCTGAACTCCCATCCTTGGGTATTTCTTTATGGGGCTAGATATCAGATGAGGATTATAGAATGGCTAGACTTACCCAACTAGGTTTACTCAATGAGAAAAAGCAACAGACCTATGACCACCTCATGGTCTACCAAATTACCTCAAGTGTAACTTCAACAAGAAGTTACATCCACACGAATTTCAAGAAGGAGACATGGTCCTTAAAGAAAACATGAAGATCCAAGTAGATTGAGAAAAGAAAGGCAAGTTCAAGCCCACATGGCTTGGCCCTTATGTGTTCACAACCTCTTTTGGCTCCAAATCCTATCAACTATCCACACTTGAGGGTGATGTCCTAAATGATCCCACCAACATCATTCACCTTAGGAAATTCTATGCCTAAAAATCATCAGTGTATTCTGCTCCGTCAAAACAAGAAATTGGAAGAGAAAAGCAATGAAAAATAATATTAAAGAAAAATAAGCATCCAATGGTGAAAACTTGGCAATTCAAGCATCTTGGATAGGTACCCTAGTAAAAACCTAGTAATTAGGCACCGAGTGTCCTTAGCCTTTTTATTATCTATCAATGACATACATCTCCCCCATCACCCCTTCATACTACATTGCTCATCTTCCCATTCTCCAAGGTGTTCCCCATAGTTTCACCTTCACACTCCCAAATGACTCTTGGCATCTCATTTCAGCATCCATCAATTTGAGTACCCTACCTATATCCAATATTCTATTTGTAGTTCATGTATCTATCTTATCCTTATACTCTATTGCATGTGTCATATCAGGTGTATTTTATCCTTGTACTCTACCACATGTATCATATTAGGCATATTTTGTCCTTGTACTCTATTTCATGTGCTATATCAGGTGTATTTTATTTTTGTAATCTACTGCATGTATCATATATGGTGTATTTTATCCTTTTACTCTACCACATGTATCATATTAGGTGTATTTTTTCCTTATACTGTATTGCATGTGTCATATCCAGTGTATTTTATCCTTGTACTCTACCACATGTATCATATTAGGTGTATTGTGTCCTTGTACTCTCTTGCATGAATTATATCAGATGTATTTTGTCCTTGTACTCTATCGCATGTATCATATCAGGTGTATCTTATCCTTTGCACCATTTCTACGCATCATAACAACACTATCATATCCTTATAACAACAACAATACTTATGTAACATACCCATATAAAAATAACTATATTACATCACTGTTATCTTGCCATCTTGAGCTTCTCCCCATCATACACACACCCACTACTATATTCTATCATATATCCTTGCCAATTTTGCTACAATCCTAAGCATCCTATCACTAGGTCCTTATAGGCTTCCTCGTATCTAATATTAGCCCATTGATACCCAATTATCCTAATCCCTTTGGCAAGAGGTTACTTTATCATATATTTATTATTTCTTCTAATTTTGGTTTTTCTTATATATTTTGGTTCAAATGGGTCATTTCCATGTGATTTAGTTGTTCCCTCCTCACAGTCGCTATGGTCTTCTATATCATGGTGTGTAGTGACTAGGACAACTTGAAAGCATGGTTTTGACCAAGGCCCTTTTCTGCTTGTGAGTCATCTAGATATGACCCTTGTATTTTATAAATATGTGATCCCTTGTGGTTACATGGTGCACTTGGAAAATATCATTTTCTTGTGGATCACCTAGCATCATTTCCATGATGATTTCTCTAGGACTCATGTGTGATGCTGGGGCAATCCTTGCATGCTTGTTTTAGTTAATCATATGTAATATTGGGGAAAAGGCCTTGACGTTCCTAGTAACCTTGGCATATCCATAATATTCCTATATAAAATAAAGTGCTCACACTAAATGGTGGTACTTCTTTATGAAGTACCCCATTCTCAAGCTTTTAATGTATCCCTTCACTCTCACTATACAAAACCAATTACTTATTCCTATCATCCTCACACACCTTTGTACTTTACCCTTCCTACACATCACATCTATTCTCTCTACCCCCATTACCTCATAGATATTATTCCTCACACCTATCCTCTCTACCCCTCGAGTCTTCTACACATGTTTTGTTTAAAATTGTGCATACTATTCCTCCCCCTTGACCAAGGTCATGACCAATTATTGATATGCTACACTATTCTCCTACAGCCCATGTTTGTTTCCCTATCATTCTACTTACCTTTTATATCATAATTTATCATCATCCCTATGCCCCCTTGAATCCCTTCTCCTATTTTTTTCTTTATCACTTGCCTTAGCTACACTCTTTCTTCACATCACCTACCTTTCTTAGCCTTCAACTCCTTCCATCATCAGAATCTTTTGATTCAAATTCTTTATCCTCTAATCTTAGGTTCTCTTCATTATCCCCCTCCTACAATTTCTAACTCTCTAGGCTAAGGATTCACCATCATAAAGTGCGTTCTCTATCATAGGTCATAATCCCAGCCCTGAATTCATATATCCTCTTTTGTATCATCCTAACTAAGAGTTTGTGGGAAAATCATTCTTTGAATATCATATTCTTAATAGTCAGTATCTCATACTTTTCAAAATTCATTCTTTATAATAGATCATTATCCTAGATTGAGTTTTATTAATCATATCCCACCATCATATTGTTTCCTACATCATCATAAATTATGTTTATTTCTTTTTTATTTTTCCACCATCATAGTGCTCCATTTATTTACCAGGTTGCATCATCATAAATTGTGTTCATTTATCCTCATTATAGTTTGGATTTATCTTATAATTTATACATCATATGTTATGTGAATGTATCGTATTTCATCATCCAAATATTTTAGTTCAATTATCATATGTTATTATCATAGACTTTTTAGTTCATTGATCAAATTTCCTCATCACAATTGGCCTTCATTTTAAAAATATGCTTCTTCATCATAAAATTCACCTTCATTTTATCATAGTTTGTGTTCATTTGAAATCATAAGCCATTATCATAGTTTATGTTCTTTTTATCACCTTTTATCATAGCTTAAATAGTTTTCTTTTAACATAATTATCGTCATAAGGTTGTATCCATTTTTATTATTATTGTTATTATACACATCATCATAAGTACAAAATTTTAAACATTTCATCATAAAGTATATCACATCTTGCATCACAAAAAAATTAGTGCCATCCAATCAACTCACATCATAAACATCACATCCTGCATCGCAAACATATTAGTACTATCTAATCAAATCACATCATAAATAACATATCCTACATCACAAACTATTAGTAACATCATATCTCTCATTAACATCATATCTCACATAAAAAATAGATCAATCTCTTGTATACCTCTAAAAATAGCCACATCATAAACATAATCATGACATCCTAAATCCACACATCCATGTCCCATCTCAAAGGATGATCCACTCTATGTTTGTGTGTGTGTGTGTGTGTGTGTGTGTGTGTGTGTGTTTGTATATATATCCTAGCCATAAAGAATAAAGAATAAATCACCCCCTGCAAAAATATCAATGTCCATCATAGTCCAAATATCTAGTATCCATATCATACAAATACACATATCAATACATTGGTTCTACAACCACAAAAATACATCCTATGATAGATCCAAAAATATAACTTATCAGAAACTAGCATATCCCTGATCTCCCTCCTCTACCACCTCCTCATCATGGGACTCATAGGTGTCCCTCTCTACCACTAACACTACTAGTGGTTGAGGTGGTGGCCCCATCCATCCTCCTCCCATCCTCAAGCTTTCTGCCTCATCCCTCCTCCCACTCATCCTATTGTCTTGCATTTGGCTTTGCCCTATGTGCTGAGACCCACCTATCCTCTGTGAACCCCCAGTACTCCATCCATAGTCTCCTTCTGCTCCCTGCATGCATGTATGGGTCCCTCCTATCCCTGACCATGTTGGTAGTCTATAGTGCTCTATCTAATACACTTGCACCATTACATGATACTTCCCCTAATAAAACCCTACTCTCTCTCTCAAATCCTCCACCTCCCCTTGCAACCTCCTCAATTCCTCCATACCTCCACCAACTACCATCTATGCTCTTAAGGTTGCCACCTCCACCACCAGTATATCTCACTCGTACTGAATATTGTCTAGCTTCACCTATAATACTTGCCTCTCTAGACTCACCACCTCTAACCTCCCCTCCAACTACCCTCCCTCCACGCATAGTGTCCCCACCTCTATCCCTACACCACATTGCACTTTTGTCATAGCTAATCCTACTCTATCCTGAGCTGATCTCTCTCTTGTTACATGTCTTGTAGAAACTAGCTAGTCACCTCTTGCACCTATTGTATGGATGGGTATTGGCCCACCAATCCATCATCTACTCCCCCTAAAAATAAGCTCCCTCTCCCACTCCCATCTCCTCCACCTACTAGCCCCTAAGGCCTGTACTCCTCCCTCCTCTAGTCTCCTTCCACCACTAGCTTCTCCTTTCTCCTCTCAGGCTATGCCTCTCTCTCCTCCTACATCCTCTCTCCCCTCTGCCTCTATCTTTCTGGCCCCTCCTCCTCTAGCAACACATCTACCCTATCTAACTACATGGGCTATCTCTCTTATTACCACTACAACTCTTGTCACCTATGCTCAACCTATTGGCCTTGGTCACTGAAACTAATCATGATGATCCTATGTGGAGCCTACATTTTCTGCTCTATTGAACTAATCCCACTATTGTGGGGCTAATTCTTGCTAGGCCTATAAAAACCCTCTCTGCATAGTGCTAGACCGTACATCAACACTGGTTCACATGTGACATGTTGATACTAGTTTGGCTCCCCTAGAGCCACCTGTACCCATCCAAACTATCACAAGGCCCTATCTAGCTAGTATTTCTTGGATATGTACTCCCACAAACCAAAAATGAAGCATGGTGATGTGGTGTATGGAAGATGTTGTGCCTCCTCCACCCATGGCCCCAACCCCATAAATTGTCTCCATATCACAGCCTTGATCTCATCTATCTAGACTTGCTAGTAGTTAACATCCTTTGTATGATGATATGTCAAAGGCTCTCCCTAGTTGTAAGCCACTAGCTCCTCTACCTGCCTATCTCTTTGACCAACTAGCCTGAAGGCTATGATATATTCCCATGTTGAAACTTGTAATAATGTTAGGAACCCTATGCTCCTCCCCTATCATCATACCCTTTGATAAACTATCTTGTATAGATCTCGATATAGTTCTACCAACATCAACAACCCCTAGATCATAGGCATTCCTACATTGACTATTTGCATAATCACTAGTATTAGTACCAAGGTGACTCCTCACTTGCCTATATCTAGGGAAATGTACCCCAATACTAGACCACATATATAAAAATAAAATTTCCTACCCATGACTACCTAGTCCAAGTGTTCATCCAATGCAAGCTATCCCCTATGGATCTGGTACACTACTCCTGGCCCAACCAGCCCCTGCATTGTTATCTCCTGAGTCATCTTCCTAGTCACCATCACTTGTGTCCCTTGCACAAGTAATCTGAATATCTTGTACACATTCTCCAATGTAACTATCATCTCCCCTATTGGTAGCTCAAATATCCTAGTCTCACTATACCATGGCTTGCATAAGGTAGTCACCATTTCCATGTAGGTACATGTGTGGGGTAATCTGGCTAAGTGCCCTAAGCTAATGGCATCAACCCTTGCCCACTCTATCAGTATAAGCTACTCTCTAGCATGTAATATGGTTGCTTGTCTCTCACATGATACCAAAGCATCTAGAGACTACTACATGCAAACCGGTCATAGGTCAATTTTCATTTTTATATAGTTACCTTGCCTACCCTTCTACTCACCTCAGTCCCTCTACCCAATCTCTCATGTCCCTATGCACCTTTCCCTCTTTTTCCATTTTTTCCCTTTTTCCTATGTTCCTGCCACCTAATTCCTTTTTGACCCTTGCAACCTGTGATCCCACTGACCAACATTCTCACAGGATCTCTTTTTGACCCTTAGACCCTAACCAAATTCTCCTACATGACTTGACCCTAGCAATCCCATTGATCCATCTTACCACATGATCACATTTGACCTTCACCTATAGTAAAATCACATCCCCACCACGATAAGTGCATTTTTTCTGATGGGATCACTTTACCGCTACCTTATCCTCATTCTTGTAGAAAATTTCTACCCAAATTTGCAATCTTATGAAATCTATTAGATATGCCTTTTTTTCCCCTTCCCTTAACAATTTTTCATGGGATCATGATCTCATTGATCCCACTAGCAATCCCATTGAACCAATGTCTGCAAGATCACATTTTCTCCTTCACAGGAATGCAAAAATATGCTATAGAAAAAAGAAGTAAAGATTAGTTTTTGACCTTACCAATCAATCTAGTGTCCATCGCACTCATATTTTCCATACCACATCCACCTTATGCTTTGGTTTTCCAAGTGCAACCATCGTATCATTAAAATTAGAGCTCCCAGTAGCAATATCTTGTTATCTATATGAAAGAAAATAACTCTTTCCAACCCCCTTCTAGCCCCTTATAGGCCCCCTATAGTGACCTCCTTTTCCTCCAACCTTATTTTCTTTTATCATTTCACTATCGTTTTCACCCTCTTTTAAGCCCCTCTGTGTCCTCTACTCCCTATGGCTTCTTACAACTTTTCAAGAAGTCATCGAGCCTCATTTTCTTCCCCCACCACCTTCTTGATGGGGCATCACATGGTACATGTTCTCCTCTTTTACTCAAAACTAGGGCAACCATGTTGATTAAAAATTCTTCTTCACATCATTTATATTTCAAACTTCTTTGAAATAGTGCTTTCCCGACACCATGTCAAAGAGGGGCAAAATGTAGACACCTAAATCTAATTAAACAATTTGGTAATCTTATTCAATAATCTTCTAGGACATTACTAATTAAAAATTTATTATTTAATTAATTAATCATCATCCCCTAATTAATTAATTAAATAAATTAACTATAGTCCAATTTATATAATCAAATGATAACCCATAATCAAATTGTCAATTAAAACCCTATTCCTCTATTAAATTAAATAAATCCTCAAATCTATTTAATTTAATCCCACATCCCCCATTTATTAAATAAATCATTTAATAAAATATCCAAACCCCTAAAACATCCCTAAACCTAACCTTTACCCCTTATCCAACCCATTCACCCATACTAACCTCACTTAGCCACCTAACTAACCCATTCCATCAGAGCTAAGCCACTTACCCCAAAATCCCCTTTCTTAACTAAGTCTAATACCCCTCCTCAACATGTGCACAACTTTAAGCAAAGGTTAAGACTTGATAACCCAAGCCAAAGTCAACAAGTCTCCCTTATTCTCTTCCATCCCTATCCAAGAGCATTTATGGTTCTTATATGCCATTAATTCCTCTTACATTTCTCTTTATTTCTCTTACGTCCCTCTTACATACTCAACCTCCCTCATTATTCCCTTTGACCAATACTTATCCCATCCACTCACACTCATCATCCTTGTGAAAAGTGTCACTCCCCTATTGGCTCTAAAAAAGCACAATCCATGTGCTTCCCTTTGAAAGTATCTTGGCCCTCCCTCACTATTCTTTCATCCTTTCATCCTAACCCTCCATTTCACTACCCCTTGGCCAATAAATAAAGCCCTTCCCTCTCACAATTCATCAATATAATTTTATGCAAACTTATAATGCTATTTTGAGAGCCTAAAAACTACTAAATTACCATCACAATGCTAAAATCCATCCATACTTCCATTGTTGAAACTCTCACCCATATACACACTTGGAAAAAATCCCCACCCATTGGAAGCTTGAACACACCGTGAGCATACATGCCCATCCATTAGGGACATATCTATGTCAGTGTAGGTTATACCATAAGGAGCCTACCATTCTTTGTCTTACTTCCTTCTTGGTGATAACCTTGGTCCTATCATCATTCTTAATCATTTTAGTATTGTGAATAATTTTGTTAGTATTAGTATTCAATATTACACTACTAGATTAGGCGATATACCAAGTAGGACTCCATCCTTATTTATATTGTTAAATGGATGCATGAGCCTTTACATGTCTCAGAACAAAGAAAGCATGAGAAAATAAGAAGAAGAAATCCATTAGATGATGTAAGAGTGTCTAGAAGTTCCAATAATAGAAGCTCAACCTTCACTAAATGTTTGTAGAAGTTAAAAACCATCATAATGCATTTTCAATGCATGAAAAGCTCTAAATATGAAATTGAAAATTAACTGTTGGTGCACTCTAAATATGTGCACCTTGAAACTAATGCACCTACTCCACCTCAAAAGCTTGCACACCTTGGAGGAGGGTCCAAAAAATGCAAATTTTACCAAGTGTCAAAACTAAAATTCTAGCTTCTAGGTTTTCTTCCCCTTTATACTATAACTATGTCTTGGTATTTGTTTTTTAATTTCTCTCTCATATTCATGACTTGGATTGCATCCAAAAACTCTAAAGTTTCATTATTATCCCTTACCTTTTTCTTATAGTTTCCCACCTCGATGTGAGTTTTTGCAAAATCTCCTAGTTTTACATCTAAATCTAGAAATGCCTCTTTTGCCTTAAATGCCTATCTAATATCATCATCATTGGAAGTTTCTTCAAAAGTGTTCAAAAACTATTCTACAACTACTTCTATAGTCATCAACTTATTCCTTGAATCATCATAAAAAATGTCTAAACACACATCACTCTAATGCCTCTTTCCCTCCCAAATTTCCTCTTGGGTTTAATCCTTGAGCTTATGAATATCTATGTGTAATATTTCCAAAACTTTATTACCATCCACAATCTTCTCTATCCAAATCTCTATTTTATCTACCTCATCCATTGTATATACGTCCATTAACATCTGATACCTTTGACCCTTTATGGACTATAACACTTGGAGGTCTTTACCCTACGTATGTACTTCATCCATTAACCCAAAATCTTGGTTCAATATAGCAACTAGCTTATATGCAATATTCTACATATGGTGTAGCAATTTAAGATTTCCTTGTATGATCTATACACCTTTCTCTTCAAAACTTTCCCACCATTGTTGACAAGCCTTAAAAAATGGATCAAGTTGCACATTGTCCTTATCCCTTTTCTCAAGTGCCACATCTAAAGTCTCTTCAAGATTTTTACGATGCAATAGACCAACTAATTCACTTAGATATCCCCTTAGGATCTCATTCTTCTTCTAAAGTTTTATCAATTCATTCTCATCATGTTCTGAGTTCCTAAACACTCTTTTGATTCCCATTGTCACCATTAATTTGATAGTGTCCATAGTAGGTTTTCCAAGAACCACCTCTGTGATTTGATAATCTTTTGGGGTCAAATCCTCCATATTTACATGTGGAGGTAGGATAAAAACATGGGAAAACAAGTCTTGATTTTGATCACTCATGATAAAGGCCAATGTTTGTGCATCCTTTGTAGGTGACTCAAGTTTCTTGAGATCTTCAATTACTTCTCCTATTCCCTCTTCCTCAATTGAATACCACTACCTTTTGTTTCTAATAATCACCTCTTTCCTCAACCATCTTAGAGTATGTTCTATCAGAGATTTATCCTTAGATGATGATGGGGCCCGTATTGCTATACTTTTCCCCTTATCACTCCTCTTCGAAGTCTTCTCCTTTTGTGAGAGATCCACATTAGGCACCTTTATATTAGTCGAGTCCATAGTCCTCAACTCTATGTCTTGGGAAGTCTACTAAGGTTTCTCATATATTTTCCCTTCCTCTAACACTTCATCAATATGTATTTTTTGTGGCTCTTCTTCATGTTTATTTTTAACCAATTTTTCATTAGCTAGAGGGAGAGGAGTAGCTAAACCTTTATCCAGGCAAGATAAATCTTGAGTTGATGATGGTGGAACACTTAAAGGTCCTAGTGATTGAGGTGGAAATTGACTCCAATCCTCTTGTGGAGTTTTATGTTTTGGAGTATCCCTTATCTTATCACCAACAAACTAAGTGTCAACCAACATGAAATCAAAATTTGACATCTAAAAGACATTATCCCTTTCATCTTCTTGCTCATCAATCCATTGTTGCAACTCATCTACTGGTCTAATGGTGGAGCTTCTTCTCCATTCTAAGTCTATCACCCTAGCAAGATGAGTCCTCTAACTCAAGGGAAGGTTATATTCTTCATTTTCATCATCCTCTTCTTCCTCTTCTAGAATAACTTCTAGAACTGATGAAAATGGAAAAACCTTTCTTATTACCTTTTATCTCCTTTTAAATAGAGTTTTGATCTTTCTTCTCTTAGGAGCCAATGGGAAGGCTTCTACCTTTTTTTTAGGTGGAGACACTTCTTGTATTTTTATTTCAGCTCCTCCTTACCCTTGTTCTTGCAATTGCACTTGGGTATTATCCTAAGTTTGTGTGACTTCTACATTCTCTACTACTAGTACATTCTTTGCCCCATGATATTGTTTTGGTGCTTAAGTTGTTCCTTCTTCTAGCTTGGCTTGTTGGGGAAAAGTTCTTTTCCTCTTTCCCTTACTCTTTGGAGCCCTATAGTATCCAACTTATCTATCAAGTTGGTGCACTATTTCTATTCTTATTAGGGACCGGGCTATGAAAGTGGGCATAGTCACCTTGGCTCCTCTACCTTTCACTGGGCAGGTTGTAGCTTGGAAAACTATAGTTTGAGGAATTGAATACATCTTGAAAGGTCTTTTAATCCAATCCTTGGTGAATTGAATGACATGCCTCATCCTATGATTAATATCAATATTTTGTTCTTTATTGATCTCTACATTCATAATAGGTCAATCAAAGATATTATTTCTATTATATGATGGATCAAGGACCTCCTTAGTATCTTGTTGCACTATCTTTAAAGGAACCTTTATATTCAAGGAACTACCTACCTAATAGAGAGTCATCCTGAAATAATCCCTTATATGGACTTTGTAGTCATCCATAGTGTTCATCCAATGGTTCTCAATGACATCTTCATGTTGGAATTGTTTCCCCGCTAAGTACTCCACTCTTCCAATGTTATCAAAATAGGGACAAGGAGAGTTAAATTCCTTCAAGGGATACAAATCTCACTTAGACTCGAAAGTGAGAATTTCCTATTTTTGAACCACACTAAATGGTCCTATAGCAATGGGGCGTACCTAGTTATCTTATGTTGCTTCCTTACTCACTCATATGCCAAAAAGAGTTGTCATGCAATCTCTAGTAATATTAGCCTTTCAAACAGATGCCTACATGACCTAGAGGATATTTTCACTAAATTTTGAAGTATCTCCAAAACTCCAATAATTAGTACCATGTTGAAGTCCTCACAATTTTGACTCCAATGCAACTGAACGAGTAAAATTGGAGTTTAGATGACAAAGTTACGACCAACCAAAGTTTGGACAAATTGGGACCAAAGACCATAAAAAGGTGAAAAATAATCCTGTCAAAAGTGGTCAAAAATGGATTTCAAATGAAAGAACTTGTCAAAAATGGAGATCAAATGTGAAAGTTATGACAGTTTGAAGTTCAGGTAAAAGTGTGGATTTTGATGATGTCAAAATGACATCATAAAATCTTAAAGAGAGGGAAAAAATTAAAATTAAAATTAAAATAATTATTTAATTTGAATTAAAAGAATTAGTTGATGGGTGTTGAACTCTCAACCATTGCCCTCCTAAAATTAAGGCCAACCAATGGGCTATTTATAATATATGTAATATTAGAGGAAGAGTTGTTATATAGCCATAATTAATCTACCATCCTTATTATAAAATAAGGTTTTTTGGTTATTTTGTTATTGTTCTAAAGTCCAAAATTGATGTAAAGCCAAATTTATTAAATGGCTAAGGGGTTATTTCAAAAAGGAGATTTTTTAAAGGGCCTATAATTAAATTATTTTGTTTTAGCCTATTTTAGGCCATTTTTATGTATAAAAAGTGGGGTAGGAGGCCATTTTCAAAACATGAAGATTATGAAAATTATTGTGATTATTCAATCTTTGAGAGGAATTAGAAGGATGAATTATTGCTGATTTGGAGTTAATCAGATAGGTCCACTAGTTAGAGCTGGACCTAAAGAAGTAGTCCTAATAGGGTGAACTCCGAGATCAAATCGTGTTGTGCCTCTTTTCTCATCTCTCTTTCTATCAATTACGTGATGTTCTTTTATTGCATTTTTTAGTTACATTAATTTTCTTCAGTAAAAGAATTAATTAATTTTTTGTAATTGATTTAAATTCCTTTATATCAATCCTTATTTCTTCTTCTCTATAATTTTAGTGGTTTAAGAAACATAGCCACACATTTATTGCCTAGATCAAGAAATTAAATCTAATTGTCAGGATTAAGTCAAATCTTATAAGTCCTAAATCATATCAAGTTTGGTATCAGAGCTTGTGTTGTAGATAAATTGTAGGTGGTGAATGTTAACTAGGTTGAGGTTAAAACAAGGAGAAGGTGAACTTGAAGAGTTCAACCTAGAAATTGGGAAAGGAAGGAATTTTCCTCAATTAGAGATGGCATCTAAATAAAATTTTCTCGAGTTTTATGCAAAGGCATTCCAGAGATCTTTTGCAGAATTGAAATCTTCAGTCGACATTCTTCTCCAAGAGAGACATGAATGACAGTTGAGGAAAGTGAATAAAGCTAAGAAGAAGGAGGAAGCAAAATCCTCATTAGAAGATGCGAAAGGTAAAGGAGTAGGAGGTGGTAGTGACCCTCTTGAACCTCCATCCCCATCTTCATCATCTTCTTCGTCTTTTCCATCTTCTTTGTTTACTTATTCTTCAAAGAAACTTGAGCATGTTAATGTGCCTTTATTAAAATTGGATGTTAAGTTTGATTTTCTTGTATATAGTGGTGAATTGGATGTAGAGAAATTGGATAATTGGCTTAAGTAGATTGAAGTGTACTGTAGGGTTTAGAAGATTTTGGATGATTCTTCCAAAATCTAGCTAGCTACTCTCAGAATGGGAGGTACTGCATTAGTCTGGTGGGAGATGAAGATCCAGGATGATCTTGCTACACATGGTAAAATCATTTCATCTTGGTATGAATTTACTTCTACTTTGAAGAAACAATTTTATCCATTGGGTTATATGCAACAAGCCATTATGGATTGGCAAAATCTAAGGCAAGGTAAAGGATAGTTAGTACAAGAGTATACACAGGTGTTTAGGAAGAAGGAATTAACTCTTATAATTCCTCTTTATATGCAAGATACTTTGTTAAAGTATATAGGTGGAATGCATTTTTATTTGAAGCATACGATATTGATGTTTAGTCCTTCTAACTTTGATGAAGTATGCATTCAAGCAACTCATATTGAAGCAGGTGAAGGAAACATGAGTTTCAATTCTAAGAAGGAATTTTCTCCCCCTGATAGCATCAAGAAAGGAAGGAAGGTAGCCACAGTGAAGAAAGTAGAAGGTGACAAGCCTACATGTTCACATTGTTAGAAGAAAGGACATGTAGAAGAGAAGTGTTGGAAATTGCATCTAGAGTTGAAACTAAAGTGGTTTAAGGATCACAAGGGTAAGAAAAATTCTATAGTTGTTATTCGGGATTTGTGATCAAATTTTGGTGATGAAGCAACAATATCAACTATGGGTTTGAAAGGTAAAGCTTTTGTTGATTCTACCACTGATGTTTCATGTGCTTCTACTTCTAAAAGTCATGTTGTTCCTGAACATGGTAAAAGGAGCGAACGTATTCATATAAGGGTGATTTCAAAGAATACTAAAATTGACACATTGGTAGATAGTGGGTCCCAAGTTAATCTAATTTTAGAGGAAGTCATGAAATAGTTGGGATTGGAAACTAAGTCACATAAGAGACCTTATCCATTAGGTTGGGTGTGCAATGATAATAGATTGTGAGTCACTAAGCAATGTAAGTTAAGATTTGCAATATCATATAAGTTCATAGATGAGGTTGAGTTTGATGTGATTCCACTTGATGTCTATGGGATTGTGTTGGGTAGCCTATACTTATATGATAGGAAAGCTATCTTCTACAGGGTACATAACAAGTATCATTTTTTTAAAGATGGAACTAAATACATTATAAGAGCTCACCGCATGAAGAATGAAGGATCAATTGTAAATATAGGACATTTGAAAATGTTGTAAATGCAAGTAGTAAACTAACTCTCTTGTCTACAGTAGCTAGTGAGGATCAAGTGCAAGTAGAATCAAGTCTTCAGCCAATCATGGTAAAAGAGGATTTGAATGATTTATTTTCTAATGGTGTTCCTATGCAGGGGATTTAGAAAGTTGATACATTTTCCATTTCATCAGTTATTTCAATTTTGTTGCTTCTATTTCTACTAGTTGGTACTATGTGGATGATGGATGTAATAGTGGAAATTGGTGGATGTATGGTTGGTTGTATTAGCAGTGTTATATCATTCTTCATAATGTGTTTGATGGTTCATAAATTCAAAATTCCAGCAGTTTGTGCAGATGATACTAGACAAGTGAGGCAAACATGCCCTCATTTACATCTTTTGTAAAAATAAACTTTTGGAGGTCAGAAAGCTTCTTTTCAGTGGGGAGGCCTGATCCGGAGGATATTTTCACTAAATTTTGAAGTATCTCGAAAACTGCAATAATTAGTACCATGTTGAAGTCCTCACAATTTTGACTCCAATGCAACTGAAGGAGTAAAATTGGAGTTTGGATGACAAAGTTATGACCAATCAAAGTTTGGTCAAACTAGGACCAAAGGCCATAAAAAGGTGAAAAATAATCATCTCAAAAGTGGTCAACAATGGATTTCAAATGAAAGAACTCATCAAAATCTTTCCAATGGCATTCATTTTGTCAAAAATGGAGATCAAATGTGAAAGTTATGAAAATTTGAAGTTTAGGTAAAAGTGTGGATTTTGATGATGTTAGCATGACATCATAAAATCTTAAAGAGAGGAATTTTTTTTTTTGATTATTTAATTCAAATTAAAAGAATTAGTTGATGGGAGTTGAACTCTCAACCATTGCCCTCCTAAAAATAAGGCCAACCAATGGGCTATTTATAATATATGTAAAATGAAAGGAAGAGTTGTTATATAGCCATAACAAATCCTCCAACCTTATTATAAAATAAGGGTTTTTTGTTATTTTGTTATTGTTTTGAAGTCCAAAATTGATGTAGAGCCAAATTTATTAAATGGCTAAGGGGTTATTTTGAAAAGGAGATTTGTTAAAGGGCCTATAATTAAATTATTTTGTTTTAGCCTATTTTAGGCCATTTTTACGTATAAAAAGGTGGGTAGGAGGCCATTTTCAAAACATGAAGATTATGAAAATTATTGTAATTATTCAGTCTTTAAGAGGAATCAGAAGGATGACTTATCATTGAGGAGCAAAGAGAAAATTCTGGAGGACATATTTTTTAGTTCCATACATTAGAGAAGTGTAATGTTGATTTTCTACAAGGGATTGATATTGTAACACGTTGTACTTGATTTGGAGTTAATTAGATAGGTCTACTAGTTAGAGCTGGACCTAGAGGCATGGTCCTGACAGGGAGAACTCCGAGATCAAATCATGTTGTGCCTCTTTTATCATCTCTCTTTCTATCAATTATGTGATGTTCTTTTATTGCATTTTTCAGTTACGTTAATTTTCTTCAATAAAAGCATTAATTAATTTTACGTGATTGATTTAAATTCCTTTGTGTCAATCCTTATTTCTTCATCTTTGTAAATTCAATGATTTAAGAAACATAGCCACACATTTATTACCTGGATTGAGAAATTAAATTTGATTGTTAGGATTAAGTCAAATCTTATAATTCCTAAATCAGATAACTAGGGGGCTTCTTTGGATTGATAGTTGTACCCACTACCCTCAGATGAGTGAATGTTTTAAATTGGATGTAATAAGTGCCAATTTTTGTAACCTTTGCAACTAGCACATTTGATATCCTTTTTCCATAATCCCCTTTAATGAATCGAATGACTGCAAAATTGAAAGCATCATTCACTATTCTATACTCCTTAATATGCCTTGAAATATTTTTCTTCACCAACATGGGGTATACTATATAAGGCCATGCATTTGCATCTTGCATGCTACCCCTTTTCAATAATCATAGATAGTCTGTTGCTCTTGTAGCTAACAAGTACACCAAATAATATGTCATATAAAACTTATGGTTGTTCTTAACTACCACTAGTTGCTCATCCAAATTCTCACTAAGAATTGAAGCCCAATCAATTGGCATCTTTATTGTTCTGATAGTCTCAATAAAGTGTACCATCTATATATCCATGTGTCCTCACATTGGTAGCCCCATGAATCTAGTCAAGAGCATTATAGAATATTGGATATCATCTTTCATATAGCCCCTTGTCATGTCTACTTTTCTTTATTTGCATTAAAGAGGAGTCTTATTGATAAGATATGAAGATTGGATGATTTCTGATACTTCCTCTCCATGTTCTCTGTACCACCTTTTTGCCTAATGATATGTCAATCTAATGTACTGATCCTCTCTTGGAAGATGAAATATCTTCTCTATGTTCTTAGATCTTAGATCTAGCACGATCTCTCTAGTTATGCTTTTCAAAACCCTCTTTTCTGAGACATAGTTCTCCACTAATGTCATGATCATTTTTGTTCAGACTATATCGATACCAAGTGAGACACTACATTGACTAACCCTAATCTATTAAGAGAAGATATCATTGGAGACCTCTTGGTTGGTTTGTTGCATAAAACTAGGAAGGTATTTGAATAAATATGGCCAAGCTCTGTGCCTTAGATCTCTGAATGTTCATCTTGGAAGCGTGATTTTGTTGGAACACCTTGAAACTTGAAAACTATTGGTTTTGGGGCTATCTTTGTAGTGATCAAGGATGAGGAAGAAGCCATTGAATATGGACAAAATCAACATCCATTAGTCTAGAGGTAGAAAAACTCACTAAAAAAAACCATAATGATGACAAAAGGTAACCCAACAACCCTCATTGTACAAAATTGTTAAAAAAAACATGAAACTCATTAAAAACCCTCTAAAAAAACAAAATTGCACACCTTGCAGACCTCAAAGGTGCACTAGGTGTTCCATCTCTTACACCAAACTTTAAACAAATAAGGATGTGCATCTAGTGCACCTCATGGGGTGTGATAGTTGCACACCCTTATATCACAAAGGTAAGTGCAATATAAATAAAAGTATTTTCACTTAGTGCACATCATGGGGTGTACTAAGTGTGCACCCTTTTACTATCCTTAGGGATGCTTGTTCTTCATAAAAGTGTTGACCTATGCACCTTAGGAGGTGAAGCTTTGTTTGTTAGTTTTTAAAAGTTTTTATGGTTTAGTCAATGTTGAAATGGTGCACATGTTTTCCTTATCTTATATTTAATGTGTGTTGTGTGTGTGTGTATATGTAGGTGGTGGAGCAAAGAAATGCACCTCAAGTAGTGTGGAATGTGAGAGACTGGACTGAAAGGAGAAAATGATGAGGAAAGGGGTAGGGTTCTTGGGCTTTATAGACCCATGATATAGCACACCTCTTGGAGGTACATAGCTATGCAAGTGTATAGTTGTACATTTTCAATTGGTGTACTCTTTACTTAGGTAACTTAGCATACTAGTGCACCTAGTAAGGTGCAGTAGGTGCACTACTGCACCTACTCATATGAAAAAATGGCTTTCCTCCTTTAGAACATAGTTTTTGGGAACTTAGTTTATGGGTTGAATTAGGTAGAAACATTAGGTAAATCCCTAAAAAATATTTACTCAAGACTAGGGATCTACAAAGATAAAAAAATAAAATATGGGGTCCCAATTTCTAGGAGAAATGGGGCATGCATTGTGAACTGATAATAATACTCATTCAACACCTTTTGAACTATGTTATGGATACTCAACCAATGTAAAATATTTTAAGGTATTTGGAAGAAAGTGTTATATTCCCAAAGATTTTAGGAATGGTAAATTAGATGAAAAAAGAGAGGAAAGTATATTCCTTGGTTAGTCGACATGAAGTAAAGCTTATAAGTGTTTAAATACTAATGAAGTTGTGGAAAGTGCCAATGTGAAATTTGGCGAATATATAGAAGTACATGAGGTTGAACCTATAAAGGAACTAGAGGGATTCAAATCATTTGTATAATTTTATGAAGGTATGTGTGTTGATGAAGATGATATTTATCAAGTTACAAATCAGCAAGATGTTTTAGTGTCTGTCACGTCACATATAATGAATGTCAAGTTACATTCATGAATTGAGCTATAGTTAGGTGCTGAATTATATAATGAATTTGAGGTACATTATAATTATTCAATTAGTGTGCATGAAAGAGATGTTGAATTACTTGATAGAGAAGCACATAGTGATTCATAAGTTGACATACCTAATTTAGATGCTCGAAAATGGTTCGCATCTATGGTTTCATCGCTTCTTTCATACTAATTCGTCCCATTTTTCTTATTTCACTAACTCTTATCTTTTGGCCAAACTGATCATATTTTATCATTGGTATCCTCTTTCACATAAATTTCACATCATTTTGGAACCATTCCAACATCATCAAAAATCATATCAAATCAACCCAGAATCACCCCAAATCAACTCAAAATCACCCAAAATCAGTCTGAATCATCACAAAACATGTCAAACATCTAAAATCAATCATCATTTGTCTTATCCTAGGCATTTTTTTTGGCTTTCAATGCCTTGGAAACCTATCAATCTATCAGATTTTATCAATCTAGCTTTAGTACTGTCATGGCTATCAGTGCTAGGTTAAACTATCACTCATGTAATTTGATTTTTGACATTGTTGAGGCTTTCAATGTTAGATCATGACATCATCAAACCATTTTAATAATATTGACTGCATCCATCAATATTATTATGATCAATCCTATCAACCAATCTCGATCTTGTAGCGTTTACAATGTCAGTTAAATGTTGTGTATCTTTAATTCATGTCATGTGTCCTTGGCATGTTATCAATTTCAATCAACCAATCAATTTTTCCATGGCTTTGGTCTATCCATCATCATTCTAGTCAATTTCCATTATTATCACACTTCATCAAAGGATACTATCACACTTATTTAATCAATTGACCAATCATCTACTAATTTTCTCTACAGGATTAAATGACCCATAATTTAATCCTATGTCATTTCACTAATTATTTTTCTTAACTAACCTTCTCAATTAATTGATATTTCATTAATTAATTGGTTCATCATCCACAAACCATGGAAATTCACAATTTCATAAGTCATATTTTCCACCATTAATTCCATTGTCACTAATTTCTTTTTTGTGGAATAATGGATTTTGAATTCAAATATTTTATAAAATATCAACATCATCATGACACATGGGTGTGACACCTCATGGATTCTCATTTGACATTTGGCTAAGATATGTCATAACCCAATATTCTGATTCCATTACATATGTCTATCTTTAGCTCCCTTTGTTATAGAGTCTTGGCTTTAAGTGGGCTTGAGGTGTCATATGATGCATCATAGATTCTCTTCCCTCTTTAGCCAAGTTTGACTTTCATGCATCATAGAATTTTATACTTTGCATCTGGTGTCATATGCATCATGGATTCTTAAAGGAATCTCTTTCCACATCTCATATCCAAGGTGGCAAATCCAATGCTCTCACTTTATGCGTTGATTATAAAAGGAGCACTCTTTCTCTCATTTCTGGACCTTGGCTTCTTGGTATTTTTCAATCCATCTCACACTAAAATCACAACTTCAAGTATTCTCATAGCATTATCAGCATTATCATAGGCTTTTTCTTCAATATTGTGTGCATTATAGGAAATTTGGAGCTACATCATTTGCAGAAGAAAGAAGGACATGGGAGCTATAAATGAAAGAGGGGGTTTCTAAACTTGTGTTGCTTTCTTTATTAGTTTGGCTTTCATGGTATACTAGAGGATGTTAGCATATGATTATTGAGTTTGTGATTTTCTCATAGTATGCTAGACATTAGCCCATTTTCTAGGTACTACATTTTGGTGAATGCTACGTGAACATGCTTATCTAACTTGGGTTTTCTTGTTTTGTGTTTGTAGGTGCAAGGAAGGAGGTCACTTGGAGTGGTATAATGCTTATTCTCTCTTGTTTATCTCAACTAGATTAATTAGGGGGTTCAATAACATGCTTGTATGCTCTTTTTTCATGCATTTTGTTAGCATGTTGTCCTAGGGTGCACTCTGCTCTGTTAGGTCACACTTGGGACCCCCACGAGGCAATTATAGGAGTCTAGAAGCCACCAAAACCTCTTTCTGTTGTTCCCAAGTTACCAACTATGACCAAAAACTACCAATTGCACCCTTTTGGGCCCCAACTACACCATGGGTACAGTCTATACTATCTAGGCGCACTTGGTAGTATAGGTATCAAAGTTTTGTGTTTTTGGGTCTTGATTAGGCACCATTTCCCCACAGTTTGCACCTAACCTCCCAACTATGCCCAAAAACTACCAATTGTGCCCAAACTAGCCCCAAGTGCACCATGGGCACAATTAACACTATCTTGGTGCACTTGGGGAATTCTGAGTCATTTTGGCTTTTTGGGGTGCAGTTTGCTCTCTTAGAGTGCACTTGGTTCACAAGAAAACACACACATAACACATAATCTACATCTAAGGTTTCCATTTGCTTCTAGGAAATATGTTAGATGATTTTGTGTTACTGATGGTCTATTTGTAGCATGTGGAAATCAATGGATGAAGACATGATCATAACAAACTACTAATACTTGTTTGTAGGACGTTGTCAAAGACCTTGTGTGTCTATCAAAACCATGTTTGTGGATTTCATAGATTAGATAACACTTTTTTTGGTGCTTAAAATAAAATTTTCTTTTCCATCTAGTGTGTCTATAGTGTTTAATCCCTAGGGGTTACATTGGACATATCCTCTTCCCTCGCCATTCATGGATCTTGGGTGTAAGAGAAATCCATGTAACTTCTATAAGAGGCCTACCTTAGACAAAGATACTCGATATTGGGTATGCTAGGGGATGACCTCAGAGTAGTAATAGGTGAAAAGCTAGGTCAATTTTCTAGCTATTATATAAAACTTTATTGCGAAGAAAGTTGTGTTGGTGGTATTGCTGAGTGATAGCTCTCCTCCAGTGCCCTTGTGGAGCATCAAACCCTGGTTCTCAAGGCTAGGAGACCTTATGAGGAAGTTTATCATTCACTTGCTAAATGGAATGCCCTTACTAAATACCATGTTTTAATGGCCAAAAACCTTTCTATCCACTAGCTCAAGGGGTCACCCATGCCCATGAAGACATCCTACGTTCTTGCAGTCCTTAGTAGAGACAACAATCCCTTGGGAAGTCACGCCCCTTGGGAAATGGATCTTGGTAGCCCCGAGAAGTGAGTGCACTATAAGGGGGAGGTTGTGGTGCCAAGGTCCTAAGTTTTTTTCTTTGGATAAGTGTGAGTAAACTTATGTTCAAGTAGGAATTCAATTGATATAGTCCTAAAGCCTAGGTTGTGGTGTGATTGTTCACTTTTAACAATATCTATTCTTGTCTTAATGTGTCTTGTGTGAGTGTAAAAAATTAATCAAGATAACAAACAAATCTCAAACTTACACCTTGAACCTTTTCAAAACATTAAAACTTTTGTCAAATATTTGCAAACTTTGCTTAAATACATTCAAGAGTTGGAAAACATGACCATTTGTGATCCTAAATGTGCTTGGCAAAACATAGATTTCATCCTTGCATTAACTTTACTTGCATTCAACCTATTCTAGGCTTCATACTTGCATCATATAGGTTTCATCTTGCATCCTATAGCACTTACTTAGTATCCCTCATTTTCACATTGCAATCATTAGAGTTTAGCTTGCATCCTTTGCATTTCATCCTCAAAATTAGCACTTTGCATCTCCCACCTTGCATCTTTGCATACCCAACCCTCATCTTGACCACTTTAACCATCATTATATGTGTCCTAAACATCATTTTGGACATCCATTATAGTCTTAGCATTGTCCCCTATTTTTTAGCTCTCTATGATATCAATCTGGAAATTATAGCACCCATAATTGCCTTAGTTTCAACCCAGTTTACCAACTGTGCCTTGAAACTACCAACTATGCCCAAACTAGCCCCAACTACACCATAGGTAGTTGGTACTATTTGAGCATTCTTGGTGGTCTAAGAACTCAGTTTGGGATTCCAAATAACATTTTGTGGCTTCAACATCCTAAGGTTCCTGGGTGTGTCCCCCTTATCTCTGCATGCCCTAATTTGCATTCTACATTTCCTAGTCTTCATTTCCTTCACTTAGGACATCATTCCTTAGCTCATAAACTCTATTCTACACCTTCTAACCCATAATAACATAAACCCCAACATCTTAGCTTCCTGGCATATCAATTTGGCAACCGCACTACTTATAATCAACAAACCTTTAACCCAGCTTCCCAACTAGGCCTAGAAACTACGAACTATGCCCAAATTGGCCTTACCTACACCATAGGAATAGGTGGTACCATTGGAGTGAACTTTACATTTTTAGAGCACACATGGGAAGTTGTATGACCATTTTAGGCCCTAAAACAAAATTTTAGGACCCTAAAACTACATCTAGTAGCCTGTGTACATCCTCATTCTACATTCGACCCAAAACAACATCTAGCACCCAAAATATAATTTTTCATCTTAGGAAATTTGCATACCACACATCTTCTCAGCATCATCATGATTTAGAATTCCAAAAACATCATTTTGAACCCCAAAACCTTTGAATTTAGTCAAAAATCTGAACAAAAGTATGAACCCTAGAGTATTACATTGTGTCAATGGATAATGGATCTTGACCATTTCATTTTATTTTATCATTTTCTTTGGTAAAATGCTACCTATGTCAAGTAGATCTGGCTTTATCATTTTGATCTTATCACTTTTTGTCTCTTTTTTGGTCAAGATCCAAAGTCTATTGTCATAACGTTAAACTCTTAGGTTAATACCTTGTAAAGATTTCACCTAAGTTCAAAAGACTTTCCATATACCCTTTTCATTGCATTATCATATTACTAGTGTCACTAAACATCATTTTGACTTACCCTAGTGGCATATCCCTTTCATTTTGCATTATTCAAATCCTTGCATCATTTTCACTATCAAACCCTACCAAATTATCTTCTTGATCATTTACTCTCCATTTACATATCCCAAATGTCATTATCAACCCTTGGACACCATCCCTTGCATAGTTTATGTTTCATACATCAACCTTTAGCGTCGTTAACAAGTCAAAAAAATAACCCTAACCTTCATTTTGCATACCATAATCTTCATTTTGCATACCTTCAAAATGTCACCTTGCATTTGCATTTGCATAACATCCCTAGGACATTTGCAATTTTCATAAAAAAAATCCTAGTTCATTTAGCATTTCCTCACATTTTATAACATCCCTAAACACTTAAAAATCCCAAAAACACTCATATCTTGCATACCCACATCCTGATTATCAAGTTTTGACATGTTTTACCAATTGCAACCCTATTTTACCAACTGCACATAAAGGTGCAAGTTGGTAGTTTCAGAGTACACTTGGTAATTAGGGATTCCATTCTAGGTTCCAAAACCCCAATCTACACTCCCATAGCTTGCATTGCATCCCAAAACCTTATAAATCACTCTAAAACACTTAGAACACTTAAAATTTTCATTTTAGGCACCCTAGCACCTCTGTTTTCCCATTGCATACCTCTTACTTACCAACTACTTACTTTCAGGCCCCCAAGTCCACCAAGGGTGCACTTAGCACTTTTTGGGTGTAGTTGGTAGTTTAGGTGTGCACTTGGGAGGCAAAAAGTTCATTTAGGTCTTCTACCATTGCATCTGCATTCTTAGGTATCATGTCAGCACTTACTAGGATACAATTAGCTCAGAGACTTGAAGAACTTTATCAACCCTTGTTTTCTAAGGCACCAACAAAACCAAAACCTCATCCAAGATAGAAGAAGAGCAAGAAAACCTTTTAAAAAAATTGATAAAGAACAAATTGAGGCATCACAACCATTACTTGCAGACCCCTTGAACATGTATCCACAAGATCACCATAACCAAGAAATGATGCAAAAAACCCTAAATAATGCACCTACCATGAGGTTTTCTTCAAACACTTCCCCTACACATGGGATGGTTCAATGGAGTCTTGAATTTGAACCTATATTTATGCTAATACCACCTAGAGAAGGAAGTGTGCAAACCACACCCGAAGATGAACAATCACACTCCTTCGAATTTAACCAACCTAACACAAGTACTTTAAACCCTAAGACATCAAACATACAGAAAGGTACTATCCACATCAGTGATGACTCTGACATTGATTATGGCATCACTAATGAAGAAATGGCTAGGGTGTGTGAAGACAAATTTTTTTGCAAGAACTTCAAATGTTTGGCAGCCCAAGAAATTGTCAAATTCAACCCAAATGTGGAGGAACCTAAGTCCAAACATCAAACTAACAAAACCATTGTAAATATACAACCCATGATCAATTTGGACTTAGATAAGGGAAAAAAACCTTTGGAGTTTTCAAACACAATAATGGCACCTATAAGGTCCCATCAAGAACCAACAATCAAAATCCTCCAAAGTACATTTGAACACATCAACATTAATCCCTTGTCTGATGAACCACAACCAATGAGAGGGAACAAGACTCTCCCTAAATATCCCAAGAGTAAATTAAGACTTGATTTTAGTCACATGATGCAACAACAAGATGCATCTAAAGGGAATTTTTCTCTAGGGATGCCAGACATACCTCCTTTGGAGATAAATCAACAAAGTGCACCCTTGCTCCTAACTCTACCAAGTGTTATGACATCAAATGTTATGGAGCCTCCCACGAGTACACTACGTGAAACATCAACTACACCAATCCCTATTGATGCACAAAGGAAAATTCTTATTGACATTATGCATATTCCCAAAAGGAATACACCTCATGGTCAAGTCAATATGATGTCCCAAAAAGAAACCTCTAACACACAAAGGTAACAAAGCAACAATACCAACATGGTGATCAATTCTCAAGGACATAATCAACTCCCACAACAATTTCAACCTACTATGGTACAAGGACTTAATGTTTCTAATGCTCAACCAAGCACAAATCCAATTAACACATATTCAACACATCAATGGTAACATCAACCACAATAACAAAAAACTCAAGTGGGGAAAACATCCAATATCCCTAATATGCAGTCTAATGTGAATCCACTTGAATTACACACAATTTATCAACAATAATTTCAATAGAAATTCCAACAACAAAAACAACAACTCAAACAATAGTTAGAATACCAAAGATGCCTTGAGCAACAAATTGCATACCAAAAAAATTTATTACAACAACAACATGTACCACAACAACCTCAATAGACACCTCTACAACAACAATCACATACATGGTCTTACATGTAGCCACTAGAGGTATCCCAACAACAACCACAACAAATGGCACAATAACAACACATGGTACACCAATCACAGTCGATACCACAACAAGTGCCACATCAAATACCACAACAAGTACCCCAACATGTGTCACAATAGGGCCCCTTTTGCCTTCAAGGTGTTAACATACTTCCACCTCCTAGTGACACATCACAAGACTCATCAGATATAGAAATGTCAGAATCAAGTAGACATAGTTCTTGCCACAACAAATGGTCTACTCATAGACACAAAATACTTGAAGGGAAGACTATCATGAAAAATCCCAATGAAGAGCTATTACAACAATTTGAACAACTTTCCAAACAAGTTGAGGCATTGGGAGTCCAAAAGAAATAGGCTTTGTATACAAAGAGGGACCTATGTCCAAATCCAAATGACAAAAGTTTGTATATTCCTCCATTCCCAAAACACTTTGAGGTTCCAAGGTTTGAAAAATACCAAGGAAAAGGTAACCCTATTGATCATATTAGAGAATTTTGTGCCTCGTGTACTAAACTCAGTGATGAGACCACTTACCTTATGAGATTGTTCCCTCATTCTCTAGGTGGGTCGACACTTGAATGGTACTCCAAACTTCTTAGTAATATCAAATCTTGGTCAAAACTTGTAGACAAGTTCATCTCCCACTTTTCCTTCAACATTACAAATGAGGTGATACTTTCTAATTTGTGCTCAACTAAATAGAAGTCGAGAGAATAATTTATCGCATTCTTACTACATTGGAGAAGCTTGGTTAGTCAATACTCACTAGACATTCTTGAAGAACAACAAGTCAACTTGTGCATTGAAAACCTAGTCCTCAAATTAATGTATGAACTCAAAATCAAAAGTTTGAGCACCATTTCTAAACTAATGAAAAAAGGGGCTAGTATTGAAGATGCTCTTATCCCTAAGGGAATCCTCAAGATAAATAAGGAAAACATGAACACCAACTCATCTAATGACAAGGAAAAAATTTTCTCCAAAAAAAAGAATGTGACTAATGATGGCGTTATGGACACACAAACAATTAGCACAACACAACCACAATTGACTTTGAAAGGTGAAAACCCTACAAATTCCAAAACTCCCAATCAAGCAACACCTCAACAATAGAAAGCTAAAACTTCCACACAAGAAAAACCTCAAACACATCCTAGAATCAAGGATAGGAAATTCATACCATTGGGGATACCCCTTGACACTGCACTACAATAGTCACTAAGTAATAACTTCCTACAGTTACCCCCAATCAAATATGAACTGTTAACTAAAGTAGATTGGTGGGATGATAAAAAATATTGTGATTACCACCGCACCAAAGGACATAAGAACTCATCATGTTTCCAACTAAAACATGCAATATGAGACCTTATTGATGAAAGTGTGATCATAGTTGATCCATCACTATTAGCATCCAACTCTAATCACACTATTTTCAAAGATCCTTTGGGTAATCACAACGAAGAGAAACCCTCTAGTTCAAACTCAAACTTACAAGGTAATTTGAATTACGCATGCATGGGATATGACTACACCATCAGTTGTTTCAATGAGTCTAATTCTTGCATATCCACATTCACTTTAAAGGCTAAAGATCCTCATTGTGCACTCACTACACATCATACCAAGATCATTCTACTTGGAGACCCATCTAGACCTACTACTTCTACTAGACCTACATCCACTAGTACACCTATTGCTCCTACTTCATTTGATTATAACCTTGTTGAATATATTGGCAAGACCCCTACATAAATATTCATCTTGGACCTAATGTGTGCATCTCCCCAACATCAGAAGATCTTGGATCAAGTCCTTAAAGAGTTAGTAGTCCCAGATAACATGGATGTTGCCTAGTTTTAGGCCATAGTTGGGAACCTATCCACCTCATAGCATATCACCTTTTCCCTTTGAGATATTCCTAAGGACAAACCTAACCATAATGATCCCCTTCATCTTGAAGTCTTCATCCATAATGCCAAAGTCAGACGTGTCTTAACAGATGGAGGAGCAGGACTAAAGATATGTACTCTTAAGGTTGTCAAATGTTTGGGTTATTTTGAAGATTATGTGGATCCCTCTGGAAGGATCACAATAAAAACTTATGATGACAGTGAACACTTCTCCAAGGGTGTCATCATATTACCTGTCAGAACTGGTCCAGCTACTGAAGATACATTATTCCATGTCCTAGATATAGAAATGAATTGTAACATGATACTAGGATGCCATTGGCTTCATGCTATGAAAGGAGTTCCCTATACATATCATTAATGTCTAAAGTTTTCCTACAATAATGTGGAGGTTACCATCCTTGGTGATCCAAATCCTTTCTAGTTTTGTGCTAATTTGAGAGATGTTACTACATACCAAGTCCCAACAAATAATGAAGCACAACCCATAGATTCCTCTAACTATGTGGATGTAGATATACTCCTTAGTAAGGCCAAGTAAAATATGAAGATTGAAGAAAATGTGCATGGAGAGTACTTTATGTCTCAAGTATCCCACATTAGGGAGTCACTAGTTTCTCTCCAATCTTATGGTAAATCACAACTATTACAAGACCTACAATCTAAGGTCAGTACATAAAGTACCAATTCTATTGATGAGGATACTTCTAGATGCATTGATAAAGAAAAAGTAGAATAAGAACCCACTTTGATATCTCCTAGAAAGTATGGACCTAGGTTTACTATCATACAGAAACAAGGCTATGATGGCTATAGTAGTCTTGGATGTCAAAAACAAGGTATAATTGAACCTATCACTACAAAAGGATGACCTCCGAGTTTGGGGCTTGGATTTAAACCATTATGAATAGGTCTTCCTAGTACTATGGTACCTACGTGTAAGACTATGGATGTTTTGTAAAATGAAAAGGCATCTAAGGATATCCCACCTAAAACCAACAACCCTCTAGGTTTTTAGCATAACCCCAATGACACAACATAATCTAATGCTCATATCCATACCTTTAACCAAAGCCCATTTAGCACTGATGAATGACATCCCCTTGAGTTATCCTAAACTATTGGATTGGGACTAGCATGGACCACCAATTTTTGATTGATTTGACAATGATGACACTCTTATAATAGACTTTCAAATATATGGAGGCATTATGTATAGAAGCAATTTCTCCTGAAGTGAACACATTGGCATATTTTGGGGAGCCAACTAGCCCTGTTAGTTGAAAAGAAAAAAGAGAAAAAAATGACAAAAGTAGGTCTCTTGGTGAAAACCAGAAGGTGCCATTAGACCATGAAAAATCAAAAGCTAAGCAGCTCCCAAGGATACAAAATGAAAAATATGATGCCATGAATATCAATGTTCTAGTGTTCAACATGCCACAAAGTCTTTTGCATCTCTCCTGATTGGCATTCATGTGGGAAGTCATTGTTCTTAATCCTCCCAATCCTTCCTTATATCTAGTTGTTTATCCCCCAATCCTACTACCTAACTTGTCCAACACCCAAAATCAAGCCTCTACCAAACAAACCTTTCAGTACATCATCATTAGTGGCATCCCATACAAAAAATCCTTTGACCCATTTATCCTTAGATGCCTTGATTTGCAAGAGGTAGAAACTGTCTTACATATGGTACATGATAGTATATCTCAAGGCCTTTCTAGTGGTTTGATCTTAGTTACAGACTCAAAATGACTCCTATGTAGTTATGGTCAATTGTGGGTTGATATATTATTAGTTAGCAGCTCCAACAATAGATATCTTCTTAGAATTTGTTAGTAAAATTCTTGATTCCATCTAAAAGTCCTCAAAAACTATCAAAAAAATGACAAAAAGTCCTAAAAAATTATCAAAAAGAAAAAAAATCCTAAAAAATTGGATGCCATGATGAAAACTTGGCAAACAGGCATCTTGGCACAAAAATTTGAGTCAGGAGAAAAATTTCATCCATAAGTGAAAACCTGGCAAATAGGTGTCATGTGTAATCACTTATTGCTCCTCCATCTATCGAGATTCCATCTAGTTTTTTACCCCTCTTTTTGTCATTCCTTGATCATATCCATTGTATTGCAAGACATCCTTGGATCCTTGATGATGGCTCATGAACTAGTTAATATCCATTATTATCCTACCTAAGCATCACCAGTCTGTACATACTCTATCATTGGCCTTTGTACATAGTTTGTGTCTTGTCTGGGGGCATATTACCTATGTAGTGCATGAGTTTGAACTTGAACTGGGGGCATATCCCAAAGCACTTTTTCTCCATTAGATCTATCGCATAACGGACTAGAACTAACACTTGTACATGCTTTTATGATCCTAAAAAATCCTACGAATTCAAAAATGATCCTAAAAAAACCCTAAAAATTCAAATATGATCCTGAAAAAATCATAAACATTCAAATATGATCCTAAAAAAATCCTAAAAATTCAAATAAGATCCTAAAAAATCCTAAAAATTCAAATATGATCCTAAAAAAAATCCATAAAAATCAAAAAATGCCTTGAAATAAACCCTAAAAATCATAAAATGTGCTGAAGAAACCATTCAAACCAAAAAAATCAAATATCCCCAAAAACCCTAAAAATCACAAAACCCATCAAAAATCTACAATAAACCTTGTAAATATTCATTGTGGATAACAACCCCTTTTATGTACACACTTGCACTTTGCAGACTAAAACTCAGAGCACTATACTTTCATGACAATCACACTATCTGAACGATGTGAAATGACAGTCAATCCAACATGTCACTATGAACCCATCAACTGAATCCACAACCAGAACTATCACATTGTGAACATGTCAAACACCATATGACCACCTAAAACATTAAAAAGAAAGTAATAATGGACAAGAATAGTTGGTGGCTCATGTTGTTTAGTGAGTGATTTATTTTTTCTTTGTTTTTCTTTGATCATGTTCCTATGCCACTCGATGATGTAAACTGGTCTATGAGAATGGCCAAGATGGTTCATGGTCATCTTTTTCTATTTCTGTCTATTACAATGTACCTTTGAGAGTCTAGGGCATGTACCTATGCCTCAGGAAGGACAAGGTCATTCTCTATCTACATCGTGCTTGTTTATGCAACAGGATTGCACTTGCGCTCTAGTCCTTTATGCCATGATGTGTTGCATTCCATTTGCCATATCAAAATAAAACTCTTTTTGACATATAGTGCACTTTACAAAAGCAAAAGTTTTCCCATCATACTAACTACTCCTCATCTCATCTCCTCTATCTTTTGTGTCTCCTTCATCCATTTCCTTGCTCTCATACTCTGATACATCAAAAGTATTGTTGTCCTACATTCCTGCATATGTCAAAAATCCAAAATGATCCACAACAATACATCATTGCATTTCATTTGCATTCATTTTACATGTCATTAGCATTCATTTTACATTTCATTTGCATTCATTTCATATCATTTTACATTTCATTAGTATTCATTCCATATCATTTTACATTTCATTCATTCCATATCATTTACATTGCATTAGGCATTCATGCATGAGAAAAACATGTGGCAAAAATAAAAGATGGCATTTCCTACATGTGATGAATCAATGCATGATGTCATCAGATATAACTCCACATAAAAGAAGCATAAATGCATCCATATAAAACATCAAAAGCATATGCATAATAGATCTCATATAGTCATCATAACACTAGTACATCTCATAAATGTCTCACAAAAGTATCAGAGTATGTGATCATGGTTTACATCAATACTAACTACCCATAGGCATGAACTGTGAAAGAGAATAATAGAAACCAAAAAAGAAAAATAGAGAAGCCCCTGTGTACATGAGTCTATCAGTGTCATCCCATGTTGTCCCTATCCTAATGGCCCCTGCTCGGCATCAAAGAGGATCCCTCTACTCTCTTTGGTGGCCTTATAGGCCCCCTCACTCCTACACTACTTTGTGTCCTCTGCGTCCTATAAGAGAGAGATCTCAATTCGTGGAAACTCTCTACTCTCTACCCTCCTGGTACCACTCTCTCATAATAATCATGCCAATATTGTGCTTCCATGTGTTCCCTATTCATCATTGTCTCCATCTCCTAGAAGTTTGCATCTCTAATGCTATTGATGAACTCTTGAGACTCCTACACTACCATCTGTGCCCTGTGCACCACTACATCTCTCTCATCCCTCACTTGATCTCTCTCAACCATCACCTAAT
Source organism: Cupressus sempervirens (assembly GCA_028749045.1). NCBI lineage: Eukaryota > Viridiplantae > Streptophyta > Pinopsida > Cupressales > Cupressaceae > Cupressus > Cupressus sempervirens. The sequence goes on along the minus strand of CM053791.1, from coordinate 427,196,963 downwards.
TTCTCTTTGCTATAACTAAATCCCTCTCTCCTACCATGACATCCCTCTCAGCCACAACATGATCTAACTAAATCTGTAGCCCTCTGATCACCTCCATTAGATCTAACTAACTAGGCCCTGCATGTACTCATACTAGTGCCCTATTAGCATAGTCCATAGGATACCCCTCCATGTCCATCACAATTGCATCCCTATCCTCCCAATAGTCCTCCTCATCCTCTTCCTCATCACCACCTCCAACACTGTCCCCACCCCCACTACCTCCACCCTCCTCATCATCTCCCTCATCCTCTCCCTTAGCACCCTCCTTATCATCGCCCTCATCCTCCTCCTCAACATCCTCATCATCACCTCCTGCATCACCCTTAGCATCCTCATCTCCATCCTCCTCCTCCTCTCCTCCCTCCTCATCCTCTCCCTCATCCTCCTCCCTCTCCCTTGTGGTGCTGGTACTACTAGATCTATCAAAGGCCTAGGACGATGTTGTGCAAAACATCTATCATACACTACTATTGTGCCTGTATCCACTATATCTGCTACTACCCCCCATAGCCTTGGCTATAACTTTGCTAGTTTTGTATATGGTACCTATGTCCTGATGGGTGGTCCCCACTCTCGAACCTCTGCTCTAGATCAAGAAAATAATGCTAGTCCTTTTGGTACATCTTGTGTGTCCCCAAACTATCTCAATACTTGCTCTAGTAAGTACATCTCTATGACCAGGTGCCCAACCCCTATGCACCCTATGAGATAGCACTCAAGTATCTACAACATGGTAAGTGAATGTCATCATCATCCCATCTAGGGAAATCCCTGTAAGGTCTCTAGATAAACTATGTCATAGTGTCTATCTGATGGCGAAAGTACCTCATATGTGCTCATGGTCCTCAAACTAGTACACCTTTGTAGCTGTATGCATATGGCATATCATCCACCAACTCTCACTCTACAAGAGGCCTAAATATTGCAATGTGCTCATAGGCCCACATCTATAATAATGTGCCACCAGCACTAAATGATAGTCCACCCAAAGTTTCAGGTTGATTTAGGACCATCTTGACTCTATTCTTACTCCAAGAGCATCTCGATGCACAATTGGGGTTCCCAACTCCACCTAGGGTGCACTTGGTCATGCCAAGTGTAGCTAGGATGCACTTGGGCATGCCAAGTGCACCCATGATGCACTTGGATGCATTTTGAGAGTAGTTGGGGTGTTTGGATGCCCTATCCTAGCCCCAGGACCCCTATTTGACCCTATTTGACCTTGTTTGACCTTGAAAGACTCCTAGGTGCCTAAAAAGTAGGAAAAATCATGGAAAAGTAGTAAAAATAATGAAAGAGCATATAAAGTACAAAGATGGCCTTGATGTACTCACTGGAGGTCTAGCGTCTGCCCACCATCAGAAGGTTCACACTCGTTCACCATGGTGTTACTCCCTGGGTAGCCAATCCACTCTCTTTGCTCCAAAGCTTTTTTCTTCCAAATGAGAGAGTGAAAATGACCTTCAAGACCATTTTAAAGAACTTTTATAACTTTTTTCTGCCTAGATGGATGTGCATGAAGTCCTTTCTATGTTGGTCACAAATGCACTTTTTCACTCTAGAGCCCATAACTTTCACGTTTTAACTCCAATTTCTGATCTGTCAGTTGCTATGGCTTGTTTTTCCTCATTATTAATGAAATTGAACTATAATATGCCTATATTGGTTAATTTCTCAAGGGGGCACTCATATATGTCATCCCTACTGGGGCATGTCGTAGCTTTCTCATTAGTTATTCTTTGACACAATGCTCTAAATCACATTGTATCAAAGAGGGGCAAAATGTAGATGCTCAAAAATGGTTTGCATCTATAGTTTCATTAGTTCTTTCATACTAATTCATCCCATTTTATTATTTCACTAACTCTGATCTTTTGGCCAAACTGATCATATTTCATCATTGGTATCGTCTTTCACATCAATTTCACATCATTTTGGAACCATTCCATCATCATTAGAAATCATATCAAATCAACCCAAAATCACTTGGAATCAACTTGGAATCACCTACAATTAGTCTAAATAATCACAAAACATGTCAAACATCCAAAATAAATCATCATTTGTTTGATCCTAAGCATTATTGTGGCTTTCAGTGCCTTGGAAACCTATCATTCTGGCTTTATTACTAAAAGGGATAAGGAGTAAAAAATAATTGAAAATGACAAGAATATAATTACATATTCTATAGGTATTGAAGTGGATTCCACTTAGCATATTTTGATTCAGTTAGAAGAGGTTTTACAGAAATATAACGAGAACTCCTCTGGACAAGAGAAGCTAATTGAAAAGACTGAAAGGAAGTTTGATACCAGGGTGCTAGAGCATATTTCTTAGTAGATTGCAATCAAACAAGTGGAGTTGTCCACCATTTTGGGCAATTTTGAAAATTCCTTTAATAATGTAGCATCACTTTTTGCAAAATTTTGTGATATGTCCAGTTTTACGAATGAAATAAAGGAGAAGCTAAATAAGATTAATGATGACATGAAATATAGTGCATCAAAGTTGTAGGCTAACCCCTCTTCCAACTCCTCTCATCACACCAAGGTGAAATATCTAGCAAAAGTGTAGGCAAAACTTCTACAAGAAGAGAAATAATAAGAGAAACCTTGATTGATATTCACATAAGGTGATTAGTGCATAAATGATCTTATCAAAAATTAGTTGTAAGTAGATCCACTACTTCATCTTAATAGGTGAATCAGTTTTCTAAATCCTCTAACAAGGTAGACTTAATAGTCCTTGTACAAATCTCTTAATTGAGTGCATACTTCATTGTATGTTTGTAAATCCTCTAACAAGGTGGACCTAGTAGTTCTTTGTGCTCCTAATAGAGAAGATCACTAGAATTGGTAAATTTAAGCCATAATAGGCCAACTTTATGCTACAATATTGAAGTTTTGTGCGTATCATCCAACACCCCAATTTTACTTTCTATTTGGAAGGTTTCTAGGTCAACAAAATATTGTGTTCTTTTGTGTGATGAATGTTTTAACTTTTAGTATTAATGCATACAGTAGCATAGATTGGTTTGTGACTAATTCAAAAGAAGAATTTAAAGTTACTAATTCACCCCTCCCCTCTCAGTAACTTATCATATATTGAATATTTCCAATAATAAGAAGCTTAATAAAGATCTCTAAGATATACATGTTTAGAAGGAAATATAAAGAGATACATATTTAAAAGGAAAAGAAAAAAACATTTGCAATCTCCTTGAAGAAAATTATAGAGCAAGGGCATGATATGACAACAAAATCACAAGGCAAGGGCACATAGATCACAAGGGAATGACATGAAAATGACATCATAGAGCAAGGGCACAACAACAAAATCGCAAAGTAAGGGAACAACAATGAAATGTAGAGATAATAAGGGCATGATAATGAAATTGAAGAGCAAGGGCATGGAAATGAAATGTAGAGATCATAAGGGCATGACAACATTCATAGCTATCCACCCACTCTCCACCCTCATTTGGAGCTCCACACCCTCTTTCACAGCTACCCTCCATAATCAAAACAATTGGGGAATTATTTATGTCATATTTTTTGTTTGTCTGTTTATACTCATGTGAGCGTCACAATTATGGCACCAATGTCAATATTGCAAAAATGTTGGGGGAAGTTACAAAAAAAATATATAAATCAGCACAAATTACACCATCGTCACAAATTTCCATTGCAATTTGACCCCAAATATTGTATTGACTATTCCTCATTTCTCAGTTTCATCATTAGATTTTTAACAATTTAATTGCATACTCAAAATCTCTATCTCTATCATTTCATATCCCAAAGGACCAACAAACATAACTCTATGGACAACTACTTCCATGCAAGTCTTATTATTCTCAAGCATAAAATATATATATTTCTTAAATCTATCCAAAAATGACATAGGAATCCTAATTCTATTCTTCATTTCAATTTGAAATGATCTTATAAAATTCTTTATTCTCATGACCATATAATCTATAGTTGTCTTCTTATAGAAATAAATCACCAATTCCATTGAAAATTTATCTAATTTTCATTATAATTCTTACACTTTTGGGAATATTTTCACCATTTAGAAGAAAAGGTATGTATCTAGGGATACAAATTAGGAAGTTTCATATTTGTTCTTAATTCTCTTGAGATTTTCAAAAACCTTTTTGTTGAGAATCTCATAAAGATCAACCTGAACTTTGTAAACTCACATCTTATATGTAAAATTGATGAATCTTATAGAGAATTCATCCTCTCTTGACATAGAACTCATTTTATATTCTAATACTTTTCTCATAAATCTCATATCATCTTGTTCAATTAGACTTAGCATCATGTCTGTACCATTATATTTTTTCTAGTTGTTTGTTTGCACTATTTTCTACACATTTTTTTCATTGATTGGACTTTTGACATTGTAGACTATTTACCCCATGTATTAGTTCACTTGTGATGTTAGTAGCTTTATCTATGAACCATAATTTTTTGTCATGTATTCTACTCAATATGAGTCTAGCCCTATCTTCATTCTCAAATTCATGGCATAATAGAAATTGTCCAATTTTTTGTTGACCTAAGTGATTGAACTCATCCTTGAAACTCATATCTCATTTGTAAATCTTTTCAAATTCCTTAGAAATGCCACTATTTCCAAGGATCACAAAGTTGCAATGTATGTAGGATTGTACATCCTCTACAATCACTACTCCATCTAGTATTTTTAGAAATGCTCTAGATTTATCATCTCCCAATTCTACAATTGAACATCTTTTTAAACATATATCTATTTTTTTCCAATATATCATGAAATAAATATTTATTTATTCCTGAAAATTTCAAACTACTTCATAGTTGACACAAAAAAATACCTTCAAATTTTTAATTTAGGGCTTTTAGCATAAAAATGTTAGAATTTCTTGTCAAACACTTCAATTCATCTTCAAATTTTTCTTCAATATCCTCTAAAAAAAAAGGTTTTTTTCTTACAATGCTCAAATGATGGTTCCTTATATTTATTTAAGTCCCTTTATTCATTAAAAGTTTGTTCGCCATTAATTGTGCCAGTACAAAAACTTAAAAAGCCAATACTATAACGATTAGATTGAATTCTTTTCTCAACCTTACATATCATCTTGGAATTTTATGCACTATTGACAATACCTTCTAGAGCTCATTTACATACTCATACAAAGAGAGAAAAGAATTATCTCACCATTTTATGGTCTTATGAACTTTTTGTTTAATATCACTTATTTCTTCTAAAGAATTTAATTCCTCAGATTGATAAGGGTTTTTTTAGCCTCTACAATTGACTTAAAATCATTCTCAAATGTATCAGTTGTCTTATTTTTAATGCATACTTTTGTACTTGTAGGTTTTTTTTCTTTAAAAATATTTCATTAAAGATTTTAATATTCTTTTTCACATTTTCTTTCTATCTCTCATTATTACTCTCATGCCTTCTAACATTGGTGTTCATATTCCTTCTATGGTGTTAGAATATATAGTCCACCAATATATCTATAGGGTGGGAGGGGGTGAATCAATTATCTAACTAATATCATAACTATCAACCTTATTAAACTTTAACCATATGAGTTATATAATAAAAAACCACAAAAAGATATTCATACACAATAAAACCATATATGTTAACTAGGGAAACCCTTGATCAGAGGGAAAACCCTAGTGGGGATGGTACCCACAAGATGATGTACTAATATAAATATTCATTGCTATAGGATGGACCCTATTAGGGGTCTATGAATACATTCAGTACATAAGAGTCCTTGTTAGGAGACTTTGAATCCTTGTTAGGTGGTTCCAACTATGTTAGGAGTTGTGGAAGATAGCTGGACCCATTACCCAAACAACTTTAAGAGAAAGACTAATAAACCCACTATCCAAATGATCTCTATATTATTCCTTATAGAATAAGGGAAATGAAATGTACTTCCTTCCTCTTCTTTTTTTCTGTCAACTAAGCATCTACTCCTTCTGATCTTGGTACCAGATCATAAAACTTGCATCCAATAATCCCTTGGATCAGTTACAGACATTCTTTAACCACTTTGCTCCTTTTCACACTTTGCACTTCCATGGATAGTTTACAAACAAGGAAAATATCTTTCCTTTAAACCATATCTTCAAAATAATTCCTTAAGTCTGCCTTGAGGCTTTCTTAATTAATTATAATAAGATAATTATTTAATTATAATTAGAATAGCACTGTTACAGCATAATCTATTCAAAAATTCACATGCATGTTACTAGGGCTTGCACAATCACTAATTTTGCCAATAGATTGTCCTTTGTCACTCCTTGGGTACTCATTTTCTCATGACATATCATATGTAAGATAGCAAACAAACATCAGGAACTACTTTCCCAATACTCTCTCTAAACTACTTTCTATAAATTAGGTACAACTTCTATATGTCTTTGACTTAGACACTACACACTCGACCATGTCATCAAGACATAGTGTAGAACATTTCCATGACTGCACATCACCAAAAAATAAAACTATTTCCCATAACATTGGGATATTTTTCTGGTACTCAACCAATCTTTACATAAACCATGCTATGTTGGCATCAATGAAAAACATAGCTATGAATGCAGTATATCAATACTCTCTAATGCTTAGGATACTCCCCCGAAGTAGTATCATCAACATTCATGCTAACAATCTCTCCCATTGGCAGTGATGGCAACATAGATGAAAAACCATCTAAGTTCAAAGAATACCAAATAGTGTTTTGCTACTACTATTGACTAGCATTAGTTGTCCACACACTAAAAAAGTCTCAACACAATACGTGTATACTCTTGCTTCCTTGAAAACAATTGTTTACTTCACACTAAATTATTCACAATACCTCATATGCATATTCCTACTTCCTTACAAATATATCTCTCCCTCATTCATAGAGTTCTCCTCTTTAATTACTTACAAGATGTTTTTCATGCATATTCTCTCTCCCATTGACATCAATTTCAAAGGTCTCAATGTTACAACATACCAATTGTTACCAATTTTTACATACCAACTACTAATATGCTGCTCCAAGTCCACAACCAACTTGAGTGTCCAAAGATACCATTTAAAAGAAAATACCAACAGTCCTCACTAACTCTTCTCATCACATATACTACCCCATATGGGAAGAATCAACACGCAGTATAGTGTAACAATAGTTCTTTGTACTGCTAGACTAATGCATTCTTTGCATCATCTACTCAAAAGTAGGAAGAGGTATAGATGTTGGTATTATGTTGTATTTTTCATTAGTGATAACATTTATTTGATTTTGAATGGCTATCAAGCTCATCACTTTGTCTATGGCTTATATCGAGCATTCAATGGTTGCCAAGTATGTTCATCACTCAAGCAGTTCATACTAAGCATTCCTAAAACCTACCAAGTAAGTGTGTAGTTTAGTAGCGTATACTAAGCTTACAGTGTTCTCCAAACAAGATAGTGGTCATCAAGCTTCACACTGTCTACCGAGTCATTAGATTGTATGATATGAAGCTAGTTTCTACCAAGTGATGGATGTGTAGTGTTTATCGAGTGAAAGAAAGGTAAACAAAGGATTCAGTATCTACCGAGTGACACTATATCTACTAAGTCTCCAATGGTTACCGAGTTCCAAGCTATGTTGTGTGATTAGTATGGACCCAGGTTCCACTTCTACTGAGTGCATGATGATGTCGAGTAATGCAGTGGATGTCAAGTATCAAAAGCTCACCAAGTCAGCTTGAAAAACCTAAGTTTTGTACTATTTGGCCGACTTAGTAATATTTTGTTTGCTTGTGTTTTAGCCTACCTTGTAATTGTAATTATTGGGATGGTATATATGTAATGTATTGTATCATTTGCAATATATTATGAGTATGCAATGGACATGTAATGTTTTGAAAAGAGTGAATGTGAATCAACAACAGAGTAGAGTATTCAACAAGGTCATTAAGGAGCAACAAAGACATATCAATCACAAGAGGTGATCAATACTTCAAAGATCTATTCAATAGATAGTTGTAAGTTAGTTCTACTATTTCATTCTGACAGGTGAATCGATTTTCCAAATCCTTTAATAGGGTAGACTTAATAGTCTTTGTGTAAATCTCTTAACAGAGTGCATACTTCATTGTATGTTTGTAGAACCTCTAACAAGGTGGACCTAGTAGTCCAAATTTCTCTTAACAGGGCAGATCATCAAAAGTGGTCAATGTAAGCCCTAACAGGCCAACTTTATACTACAGTAGTGAAGTTTTTTGGGTATCATCCCCACCCTAGTTTTGCTTTCTATTTGGAAGGTTTTTGGGTCACCAAAATGCTATGTTCATGTGTTATGAATTTTTATCTTTTCTCATGCATGTAGTAGATTAGATGGATGAATGGTGAATGATTTATATTGCTAAGTGTTGAATTGATTTAAAGTTTTTGAGGTTACTAATTCAACCATCCCCTCTCAGTAACCTAGCTAGTCTTGATTATTTCCAACAATTGGTATGAGAGCTTTGTGGTTCTTAGGATAAAGTTTGACAACTTGAGCAAAGATCAAGGATAATGGAGATATTCAAACTTGATAAAGCTATTGAGAATGAGAAGCTAGATCTAGAGATGGCCATAGCTCAACTCTAAGAAGAAAAAGAGCATCTTTCCCAATCACTAAAAAGAAGGAAGGAACTTGCAAGATAGATGAATGACCACTAGTATGTTGAAGAAAAGATTGAAGACTTTTTCCCATCAAGTAGTTCAGATGAAGCTAATGAAGCAATCAAAGAACTCCTAGAGAAGAATGGCTCTTTGCAAGAAGAGGTAAGAAAATTGAAAATAGAACAAGAAATTTAGTCAATAAGAATCTGTGAAATTTTGGGAAAAAAGGAATAAGGAAAGTGAAGACTTGGAAGCAAGGAAAAATGCAAATAAAAGTCAATCCCTTCAGAAAGAAATTCTTAGCAATCAGCTCTCCAATGCAAATGAGGAAATCATGAATCTAATCACTAAAAGATAAATTAATGAAAGATTGAAAGCTGCTCTAATCTCTAAAAAGAAACTCAATGAAAGGATAATGAATCAACAAAGTGAGTAGAATCTTCATAGGCAGAAGGGTAAAGCAAGACTTGGATAGAAAGAAGGAGGTGAATCCTCCAAACAAGGTTCCCAAAGGAATCAAATACCTACTTGCAATCATTGTGGTAAGTTAGGTCATACACCAAATAAATGTTGGAGCAATGGAAAGAAAAAAATCAATGGAAAATACTACAATTGCAGTAAACATGGTCGTAAAGCTAATGAATGCAAGGAGAATCCAAAATTTGAAGGTAAATGTCATAAATGTAAGAAACAAGGTCATCAGGCATCTAAATGCAGATTTAAATCATTCAATCCAGCTGAACAAATTGTCAAGGCAATATTTGATTTGGATTACAACACATGGTGTAGATGTCACTATTGTGGAGAATATGGACACATTGGCATAGACTGTACAAGGCATCACTTGAGAATGAGAGATTCAACAATCAGATGTTATACTTGCACTAAAATTGGTCATATAGCCAAAAACTACATGAATACAAGAAGAGTTGAAGATGAGAAGAAAGTTAAAGCTAATAACATTAGAAAGTAGATGAGACAGTAGTGGATTCCTAAATCTATCGAATAGAATAGTTCAAATGATGGAAATGTCACTCAAGAAGTGGGTGACTCCACCATTTCCAATTAGATTCATGAAGGAGGAACTAGAACTGCATCTTCAAGCTATATCTCGAGTAGTTCTAAATGGAAGAAAGAAGAAAATCCAAAACAATATTTTAGATATAAAGGAATCACATGAGATCAGTTTATATTGAGCAAGGTTGGTCACAGACCCAACTGAGCTAGGTCAAGAATAATGAAAGTTTTGTTTGATCACCAAGTCACAAGTTTCTACCAAGGTAGTGAGTGGATGATAGTCTTTTACACACTATGCCAGTATGGTACCTAGCATTAATGGTAAATTTTCATCAAAAGGGGCATAATTTGACTTCATTTTTCATCATGAATATAGTATTCATAGAGCTAAGTGATTATAGGTGCATCAAGGCAATTCGAGCAAATTTATAGTGAATAATTTCTTCAAAAATTTCTATCACTTACTGAGTAGCAATGGCATCCAAGAGCACCAGTAGTATCAAGATGAAAAGAGGTTTAGAAATGTTGGTTAAGGGTATGGAGTGGAAAGCACCAAATTTCAAGCTAGTTCTAGTAGTTGCAGAGGCACTCGACCCTAATGGTGCTCAATTTCAAATTCCACCAAAGATACTTTTAATTAATGGCATTTGTACTCATTTTAAGTGTTCTATTTAGGAAATTGGAACCCTAGAGATGGATAGTGCCTTAGGAGAAATGTGTTTTGATGGTTTGCTAAAACATGAGCACAAGCACCTAGAAACAAAAGGGTTGACTCATATCACACACCTGCCAAGAAGTTTTCAAATTAAGTTGATTAGATACATTCTCAATCATGTGCACTATGGTAAAAAATGGTTAGAGCAGCCTGTGTTAATAACCAAGAAGATGATTCATAAGATTATGGGTCTTCCCATGCTGAACAAAGAAAAATCTACCAAAACCCTAGGTCAGGATGAACTCCAAAAGAAAAGCCTAACCAAGTGGGATGGTAGAGGTTTGAAAATTAGCACTGTTTCTGATGTAGAACTAAGGTTAGGGATTCATGTAATTGCCCACAAAATTTACAGCTCTAGTCAATTGAACAACGTGCCATGTGAGGTAGTGGATTTCACTTTTAAGGTTGTAAAGAAAAACATGGAATTTGACTTGTTAGAATTACTATTAAAGCAATTGAACAAGAATATGGATAGCATTAGGACATCAAAGAATAACCCTTGTAAATTTTGTTCTTTGTTGACATGTCTTTTCTTTTATGTGCAAAAAAATTTACTATCTAAAGGTTCTGTTGTATGGAGAAAAGATGTTCCTATTCTATATTAAATAAATGAGTTCATTGTAGAAATGGGTGTAAACTTTGACAACATTATGGATAACTATTTTGAAGATTTCAATGAAAGGATAAACAATAGGTTCAGGATTCCTCCTAAGATTCTTTAGGATTATAAAGATGATGTGTGTTTCATGGTTGATTGTGATAAAGTGTACATTTAGGCAATCAGACCCTGAGTTGCATGGGCAAAAAATCTTTCATAGGAGGTCAATATTGATGAAACCTTCGATATTATTCAAGCATTGGTAAATGAACTTACAGATCCCAAGCAACCAATTTTTGGTACATATGATGAGGCCAAATCCATAATTTAGCTTGAAATCAAGCTACCCTAGACAATCAACAAAGGAAAGAGGAAGATAGCCAAGATGAAAATAGCCACTGGCCCTCTTATACTTATAGAAGGTAAAGGAGAGGATGATGAAGAAGAAGAAGAACAACAACAACAACAACAATAAGAAGCTAAGAAGGAGGCTGAGCCAAAAAAGAAGAAGGGAAGGGTAATGATTACCAAACCTCCAAAGGCCTCCATAGCTTCAGCCACTTCATCTACCAAGCTGCAACCCTCTTTGTTAGCTCCCAAGCAATCTACCTTAGTAGTATGCATAGCTACCAGTTCTCCAATTGTGTCAACTTCTACAACACAATGTATAGTAAATCTACCAATATGTTTTGTAGTTTTGTCAACTACAACTTTTACTACACTAGTTTTTGTTCCAGTCAACTCTTCAGTTGTGAGTATTCCGGTTTGTACACCACCTATTGGTACTTCATTTTTGGGAAGCATATCAATTTTGGATACTAGTTTTCCTTCAACTAGACCCATTCAAGTCTTTTCTACAAGTCCAACTATTTATGCTATTGTTTCCATTTCTAAGTCCAAGGAAGTAAGCTTAGAAGTAAAACCAAAGACTCCTCTAAAACTTCTACTTAGTGGTAGAGAAATTGATGAAGATATTAATTTGGACAAGGAAATTGTTATTCCTAAGTTGGATTTGGACAGTACCATAGGTAAATGAAATGAGACTAGTCAGCCAACTTTTGGAGCAATAGGCAAGGCAAAAACATCTTAGAGATGAAAGAGATAGAGATTTTACTGTAATTGAGAATGCTAAAAATATAATAACCAAGGCTATAGGTGTTGATGTTGATTCATCTCAACACATTTTGTTATAATTAGAAGAGGCTGCAAACATGTTCAATGAGGATAGCTCTAGCCAAGAAAGGCTAATTGAGAAGGAAAAGAAGAAGTTTGATAATAAAGTGCTTGAGCACATTGCTCGACACATTGCCATTAATTAGGTAGGGCTAGCTACAATTTTGAGCAATCTTGAACAATCCTTCACTAATGTAACATCACTTTTTGGAAAGCTTTGTGATGTTACTAAGTATACCAAGGATATAAAGGAGAAATTGAGTAAGATTGATGTTGATATGAAGGCAAGCACTCAAAGGCTACAACTTGACCCTAGTTCAAGCTCAGCACATCACTTGAAGGTGAAATTTTTGTCAGAAATGCAAGTAGAATTGCTATGAGAGGAAGCCAAGATCAAGACTACACTGATTAATATACAAAATATGATCATTCTAGTTATGGACTCAATGCAAAAACACATTGCATATTCAAGAACATTGGTCCAAGACAACAATTTTTCCATAGCAGATCATTTGATTGAACTTTCTGCAGAAGTTCAACTGGCACTCTCCACCTACAAAATTTTGGAAGAAAATTGGGATAAGACATTGGCTCTTATTCTCAAGGTACACTGTGAATCTCTCACACATTTTTATGTCTCTATTTGAGTAAGAGATAGTAAGAGATAGTAAGGGGGAGTAAGAGATAGTAAGAGACATGGGAGTAAGAGATGGTAAGAGACTTGTGGAGAAATAAGGGAGAAAATAGATTGATATATGGGGGAGATATGTAAGATATGTATATCCAATAGCTTTAAAAAGATCAATTTTGAAAAATCAAAAATCACTATGTCAGTGTACATAAGTTTTGGCTCATACGTGTTTTTGTCACTAATGCCAAAGGGGGAGATTGTTGGTGTTATGTTGTATTTGTCATTAGCGATAACACTTATTCAATTTTGAATGGCTACTAAGCTCATCACTTAGTCTACAGCTTATACTAAGCATTCAGTGGTTGCTAAGTAAGTTCATCCCTCAAGCAGTTCACACCGAGTATTCTTAAAAGTACCGAGTAAGTGTGTAGTTCAGTAGTGTATACTAAGCTTACAATGTTCTCAAAACAAGATAGTGGTCATCGAGCTTCACAGTGTCTACTGAGTCATCAGTTTGTGTGATATGAAGCTAGTTTCTACTGAGTGATGGATGTATAGTGTTTACCAAGTGATGGATGTATAGTCTTTATCGAGTGATAGCAAGGTAAATGAAGGATTCAGTATCTACTGAGTGACACTATATCTACTGAGTCTCCAATGGTTACCAAGTTCCAAGCTATGTTGTGTTATTAGTATGGATTGAGCTTCAACTTCTACTAAGTGCATGACGATGTCGAGTAATGCAATGGACATTGAGCATCAGAAGTTCACCAAGTCAGCTTGAAGAACTTGAGTTTTCTATTGTTTGGTTGACTCAGTAATATTTTGTTTACTTGTGTTTTAGCTGACCTTGTAATTGTAATTATTGAAATGGTATATATGTAATGTATTATATCATTCACAATATATCATGAGTATGGAATGGACATGTAATTTTTTGAAAAAAGTGAATGCAAATCAACGTCAGAGCTGAGTATTTAGCAAGGTCATTAAGGAGCAGCAAAGACATATCAATCACAAGAGGCGATTAGTACTTCAAAGATCTATTCAAAAAATAGTTGTAAGTTAGTCTACTATTTCATCCTAATAGGTGAGTCAGTTTTCCAAATCCTTTAATAGGGTAGACTCAACAGTCTTTGTATAAATCTCTTAACAAAGTGCATACTTCATTGTATGTTTGTAAAACCTCTAACAAGGTGGACCTAATAGTCCAAATTTCTCTTAATAGGGAAAATCATTAGAGGTGGTCAATGTAAGCCCTAACAATCCAACTTTATACTAAAATAGTGAAGTTTTGTGTGCATCATTCCTACCCTAGTTTTACTTTCTATTTGGAAGGTTTCTGGGTCACCAAAATACTGTGTTCATGTGTTATGAATGTTTATCTTTTCTCATGCATGCAATAGATTAGATGGATGAATGGTGAATGATTTATATTGTTAAATGCTGAATTGATTTAAAATTTTTATAGGTTATTGATTCACCCCTCCCCTCTCAGTAACCTAGCTAGTCTTAATTATTTCCAACAATAACCCCAAGCATATCTCTCAAGTACTCAAATGTATCTTTAGGAAAATGTTTCATAAAGATATTTGTAATTTGATCCCCTTTTCTCCTACTTTCTCTCAAAGCACATGATATGTAATAGATATATGCTTAGTCTTAGAATGTACTACATGATTCTTAGACATACTCAGTATACTTGTGTTCTTATAGTAAATGGTAACAGGTTCTTAAATTTCAATTCTGATATCCTTCAACATTTACTTCATTCACATAACTTGATTATAATTATTTTTTCTGCAATGTACTCTGCCTCATCTATACTTTAAGAAATGCAATCTTTCTTCGTGCTTAACCAAGAAACCAATCTTCTTCAATGAAATACTCTACTATTGGTCAGTTTTCTATCATCCATAATGCTTGCTCAATTTGCATCAGTATATGCACATAGAGTAAAATCACTTGATCTATCATACAAAAATTCCATAATCAGATGTTCCTTTCAAATATCTCAATATTCTCTTTACTACTACAAAATGGTACTCCTTATGATCATCTTGAAATCTAGCTACAATCCCAACTTCATTTTCTCTATCTAGGTTAGTGTGCGTAAGATACTACAAACCTCTAATCATGGATGTATACTTCTTTTGCTTTACTATAGGTCTCTCATCTTTTTTGCATAACCTATGACTAGTTATCATACGTGTACCAATATGTTTACAACTTTCTAAAAAAAACCTTTTCAACAAGTCTTTTTGGTATGCATCTTGTGAAATGAAAATATCATCACTATTCTATACAATCAACAATCTTAGGAAAAAATTCATTTCTCCTATCACGCTCATTTCAAAATTATTATTTATTTCTTCAGAAAACTTATCACTTGCTTCATCATTACCTTCAAAAATGATTTTATCAACAAATATTACTATTGTCACCAAACTATTCTCAACTTTTTTTTTAAATATGAGTTACTATCTATCTTACCTTTAACAAATCCAAGCTTTGCCAAATAATTGTTTAACCTTGTATACTATGTTCTAGGTGCTTGCTTCAGACCATATAGAGATTTCTTTAGTCTACATACTATGTCTTTGTCTCCTTATAAAGGAAAATGTCCAGGCTGCTCAATATATACCTCTTCTTCAAGTTCTCCACTCAAGAAGGCTAATTAAACATCCATCTAATAAACCTTTAACTTATTATTCATTACATAAGCCAAGAACATCCTTACTACTTCCATTCTAACTATAGGTCATATGTCTTCTCATAGTCTATGCCTTCTTGCTATGAATATCCCTTGTATATAAGTCTAGCCTTGTTCATCACAACTTTTCCTTTCTCATTCATCTTGTCTCTGAATAACCATTTGGTTCCTATCACATTCTTGTCTTTTGGTCTAGGAACTAGCTCTGATGTATTATTCTTTACAATCTGATATAATTCTTCCTTAATTGCTTGAATCCAATGATCATCTTTAAATGCTTCATTTGTGCTTTTAGGTTCAACTTGAGATATCATACATATATCCTCATTTAATTTGTTTATTGTCATCATACCTTTGTCTTTGCTTGCAATTATCTTATCAAGAGGGTGATTACTTGTTAGATTCTTGTTAGGGATAGAAGAAGTTGAAATCTCAAATCTTATCTCATCTCTAGGTTTAGATGTCTACTCTCCTCTTTGCTAAATAATTAGTGCATCATTCTACAAAATATTGTTAGTCTCAAAGAAAACTTATGTATTCTATCTAACAATTCTAGAATTGTCTTCTTCTTCATCTAATTTTATATTCTACCATCTTTTCCTTAGTGCCAAACTTTTCATCAATCCTTACATTTGCACATTCAACTATTGCCTTAGTTCTATAGTTAAAACATCTATATGCCTTTCTTTTCCATGAATAACCAGCAAACATACCTTTATCATTTATTGGATCAAACTTACCAATGTCATCATCTCTCTTAATATAACATTTTCTCCCAAATATTTTGAAATACTTAACTAATGGTGAATGACCAAACCATATTTCATAAGGTGTCTTTTTCATACCTTTTCTAATTTGTACTCTGTTTAGAGTGTATATTGTTGCATTCATTACTTCTCTCCAAAATGTTGTCAAAATATCATTCTTAAACAACATCACTCGTGTTGCCTCTGGTATTGACTTATTTCTTCTATTAGCAAACCCATTTTTCTCAGGTGTTCTAGGTGGAGATAGTTGTCTTTTGATTTCATTCCCTTCACAAAATATGTTAAACTCTCTAGAGGTGAATTCTCCTATGCTATCTAATCTCAAACACTTTATCTTAACACTAGATTAATTCTCAACTCTATTCTTAAATATCTTAAACTCCTCAAAAGGTTCAAATTTCTCTTAAAAAATTTCTACCTATATCATTCTATTGAAATCATCAACAAAAATCATAAAGTACCTTTCACCATAGAATCCTCTTGTTCTAGTCAAGGAACCACTCAAATTAGTGTGAACGATTGCTAGCTTATCTATGGTTGTGAACTTTTTGCTAGGAAATGATACTTTCTTCTATTTAGCTAAAATAAATTCTTTGCACACAACATTAGTAGGCTTTGTAGTCTTAAATTCTCTAACTACAAAGGTGCTACTAACCTTCACAATATTATCAATATTTATGTGACAAAATCATCTATGCCACAACCAACTATTGTCCACTTTATCTACCAAACATGTCAATTCAATAGGATTCATCTAAAATACATTAGATCTTGATCTTGCACCTATTTTAATCAGCTTACCATCTTTGTCTTTGATAATGCAGGTCTTATCAATAAATTGCAACTGATAACCCTTGTCCACCAACTCTCCAATACTCAACAAGTCATGCTTCAATCCATCAACAAATTAAAAATTATTACTGTTAGTTTTACCATCAAGATTAATGGATGCAATTCCTATTATATGACAAGATTTATTGTTGCCAACCCTAAGAATACCTTCACCATGATTTTTGAACTTAACAAACTTATTCATATCACCAGTCATGTGATGTGAACAAACACTATCAATTATCCAATCATATTTATTTTCTACTTAGGAAACTATAGTTCTATTCTCTAATTTATCTATCAAGATCATATTCCTTGATAGTCAAAAATGGTAATTCATCGTCACTTTCACTTTTATCTTTCTCATCATATTCTTCATCATCATTTGTATAGAAACAATTTTCTATCTTTTCTAGGCTTAAACTTTCCTTTATACCTTTTCTCTCTTTTAGGACATTTAAATGTATAATGACCAAATTCCTCACAACTCCAACATTTAAACATTTTCTTACCATCTTTTTCTCTTCTCACAAGAAGGGCTATACTTCCCTTAAAAAATCATTAGGTCAATACTCTCCAATGCTTAGGATACTCCACCAATGTAGTATCATCAACATTAATGCTAACATAGAAACCATTGGTCGCATTACAATCATTGTAACTTGTGCTCATAGTTGATCACAAAACCTATACTTTATTATATTATTGAGCACTATAACAAATAAAGATTGAGGTTATCTAGCTTCATGTGGAATCTTTCTTTCTATACACATGGAGTTGGCTAGCATATGAACCATTTTAAAGAAAATCAATTACACCTACATATTGTCAAGTTAGCACATGCAAGGTAAAAAAATATATGTGATTTTCTTCAAATTCCATATAGCCCGAACCAAATAGAGACAACAAGTATTTAAAAGAATATTGTGCAACATGAAAGATAATCTCTGCTTTCCCATTGAAAGAAGTTTTTTGGCACTTCGATACTTTGTTCACTAATAGATGTTCTCTTAGAAGTGAGAACCTATTTGTAATCCTTTCTTTGCTAATTTCAATCATAATTATTTCATCATAAGTCTTGCTGACCTATCTTTCAATCTCTTCAAGTTTAATACTAGGTTGGTTGAGTTGATATGCCAATGTCTTGACATCATCATGCTTTCTTCTTAGCTCCTCATCAATGTCCTTAGTGAAGTTGAAGGACATGGCACATTTGGCATATAATGTCTTTCCATCAGGGTTGCATCTTCTCAACTCTTTAATGTAGGCATCAACAGCTCCTAAGTCATTCCTAATGTTTTGACATACAATGCCAAACATTTGAGCATCTTGTTTTGTTTGTGCCTAAGTTTTTGCCACCTCCGACAAGTTGGTAAATTCAGCATCAAATGCATGAATTTTTTCCTTATATCTATCCTCTAGATCTAGATCTAGTGATCTCACTCTTATTGTACCTTGTAACTTTTCAGTTACATCAATAAGAGTTTTTTCTAAATTCTTCACCTATTTGTTCTTGTTTATTATCTTATTCAAAGCTGATATCAACTGTCTGATCACCATCATCTAAGCCTATTAGAGCTACAAGGGTAAGAGATCTACTTCATGCCCTTATCTTCTTATCCTTATACTATTTCTTCTTCTTTTCTTCCTCTTCTTTTATTTTCTTTTCTTCATCTTCTTCCTTCTTATTTTTATCTTCTTCTCCTTTCCTCTTTCTTCTCTTCTTCTTCCTCTTTCTTCATTTTCCCTTCTTCTTCCTTCTTTTTCTCATCCTCTTTCTTCTTCTTCTTCTTCACATCCTCCTCCTTCCTCTTCTTCTCATCCTGCTTTTTCTTGTCATCATCCTCTTTCTTTTTCTTCTCTTCTTCCTTTTCATTTTTCTTTTCTTCCTTTTATTTCTTTATCTTCTCTTCTTTCTCTTTATTTTTATTTTCGTCTTCTTCTTTCTTTATCTTTTCTTCTTCTTCTTCGTTCTTTCTATGGTCTTCCTTCTTATTTCTTTTTTCTCTCTCTTTCTTTATCTATTTCTTTTTTTCAAATGGAATTACTGGGTATATTTTCAACAATGTATGACCCATGATCCTTATCAGGATGTTTAATGGTTTCATTTCTAGTTGTGATCTGGGATTTTTCTTTTTTCTTTATTTAGATCTCCCATCATCTACAAAATTTTCATTTTAGGTTGCTCATTGACTTCTTGATAATTGCCTCCCATTATCAATATTTCTCTCATCTTGTTTCTCATATGTGATTCTAGAATTTTTAGTAAGGTAGCCATATGTTCATCAGTGTTAATTTGGAATAGTTTTATAAGTTTATTTTGTTTGATATTTTTATCTTCTTCAACAACTCTTTTTCTTCTACTTGTTAGCTTCTCATAGAGGCCTTTAGGAATCTAATCCTTCACATTCTCAAACTTCTTATTGGATAGAATGATGTATCTTATAACCACATTCTCTAACTCTAGTCGATCAATACCAATATACAAATGATAAAACTTATTTAATTGTACATAACTTCCTTGATTTATGATTGCCATGTTTACTTTTTTCTATTTTAGGTTTCTAGGTTTTCCTTTATATTGGTGCACTCTCTAGCTACTTCTCTTTAGCCTTCTCAGCCTCTACCTAACCTCACACCTTCTTTCTTGGTATGCTTGGCATGATCTCCTTTTGTCTCTTTCCACATCTTATTGTAATTTTCTTTTATTATCTTTTTCCTTGGAGAATTAGGTGACTCCTTCTTCACCTTTGCAAGTCTAAATGATGTCTTTTTGGTTTTAACTGCATCTTCTTTCTCATCTAACTCCTTGGTGAGTAGAATGATAGGTGTAATGGGTCCTTGTTATTGTGATACTACTACATAGGGACAAATGGGTGTTATGGTAGAAGGTGTGACCACTATCACTCCATCAGTAGGTTCTATAGATACCAAGGGTGGGATGTACAACATCCCTTGTTGACCAATTTTCTTCAGCTCAATGATGGTTTAACTCACTGCACTTGCTTCTTCAATTGACATTCTAGCTTGCTCCAAATATTTCTTCATAATTGCTTCTACTTTCTTCTAGGAATATTTCTTCAACTATGCTTGACTAGATGGTTATATCATCTCCTCATATGTTCCCAATCTATCAAGCTCTTCATCTTTATCCACTTCAAGGATAGGTTTAGCATATCCTTCTATTTCTACTTGTCATATCTCATATCCAAAAGGTTCAACATGCAAAATTCTTGGTTCAAATGCTTCAATACATGTGAAATCTTTATTGACCATAGAAAACATATCCTCCTTATACTTATATTTCATGGAGGGCAAGATTATGAATCTTTCTCTCATCTTTGTTTGATGGGTTTTCATGATGAGATATGCACTATTATTAACCTTCTCAATAACATATCTGTTGTACACTTCATAATTTTTTTCCATTGTGCTTCTATCACTACTCACTATTGTAGATGTTTGCATAAATGGAAATATCTTGGTCAAGTGAAAGAACATATGTGTGATCAAAGGCTGGAATTTGAATTAACTATTCTTAAGCTTCTTTATTATTTGTAGGTTCTCTGACAATTGTGCTATTAGAATCTTGCATAAATCAACTGTTTCCTTGTCTACATAGATGTTGTAGGCTACTTGCATATAGTTAGCTACCATGTCATCATCTCTAGAGATGTAACATATTCTTGCAGCTATGATTTTTATCAAGAATCTAACATCGTGTTTCTTAATTTTACTTATAACAGTGTCTCTACCATTATAAAGTGCCTTGATATTGTCAAGCACTAATTTCTTGACTTTATTCTCATTGACTAGTATGTTTCCTTCATTACATAGTCCAATGACCTCATGAATTAGGTTGTTAGAGATTTCTACCATATTATCTCCTAACCAAAACTTGCCATCATGAATTTTCCTTAAAATTATCCTGGTCCATTCTTCGTTATCAAACTCATAGTAGAAAAGAAATTTAACTAGATCATTATCCTTTATAGACTCAAATCCTTGTTTGAAGCTCATATCCTAATTATAAATGTTATCAACTTCCTTTGATATGTGATTTTTACATACATTCTCAAATAGCTACTAACACCTTCTAAGTGAATGACGTGTTTTGGCATTCTTGATAATGTGAAACTAAGGTTATCACTCACAAACTTTACAGGGTTAACCTTCAATTTGGGCCTTGTTTCATCTTGCAGGTTGTGGATGAATGACTTATCCATCTCTATGATTAAATTGTTTACACAAATATTATATTAAATCCTTTCTTATAAGTGAAATACCTTAATAAAATGCATGAATAGGGATTTCTATTTTTTGCACTTGAAAAATCTTCAAATCCTCTTCAATTTAGATGTTAAATCACTTTTGATTTCTCCCTAACTCTTCACATGATTGAATGATAGTCACAATCATGCTCACATGACTTAAATCATTCTACAATGAACTCTACTTTAATTACACAACTACTCAATTTGCAAAAGCTACTCTCTATTAACTTCTAAACTTGTTTTCATTCATATGGATTCATATAATCTTTGAATGACTTGCACTTTTAAATAAAGATTCCTTACAACCAATTTTTCCTTCCCCCGACTTTACAACCTCTGGTTTGATCTCTAACCTCTATTCTAACTTTTTTGGTACTCTATCTTCAATAGAAAAGTTTTTAATTTAAAATAAGATGAATCACACACAATGAATTACTTCAATCTCTCATTAGGTGCATCAAAATTCTCTTCTTCTAATAATACATGTGAACTTGATAGATCATTTTCCTTCACAAGTATCTCCTTCAATTCTTCAACATGTTCATTGAGTTTATCCTTCTAACCGGTATTCCTATTATCATTTCTTCTATTATTTCTATTGTTGTTCCTTCTAAAGTTTGGGTTTTTGTTGATGTTCCTCATATCCATTATACAAAATCTTGTGATGTGACCAAAATTATTGCATAACTGACATACAAGTGTATTCCTTCTCTAATTAGGTCCATTCTAATTGACTCATGCTTTATAATTCTTTGCAATGTTTCCAAAGTTATTACACTTGTAACATAGAATATTTCTACTTGTTCTATTAGCTCTTTCTCCTTCATTAGATCTTCTTGAGGACCATCTTCTGTCATTAGCTTCAAGGTTAGTATTCCTAAAGATTCTACTATTATTGTTGTTACTATCAAAATTAGGTTTCCTACAATAAACAACTTTATGTAAAAAACCATGACAATTATAACAATATAAATTAGTAATAGGTTTGAAATAACTACCTATAAAATCTCTCTTCATATAACTAAATTCATTACATACAAAGAAACTAACTTTGAAATCACATCTTACCTCTTTGGGTGGCTCAACTTGCTCTATTTTTTTGGGTTCATAAAATTTCTTAGGTTGACTTTGTTACTCAACCTCTCTAGGCACATCATCAAATTTAGTTGGCTCAGTTTTATTTTAATAAATCTCTTTAGGTTTAGGGGTTTCAACAACTGAATCTAGTTCTTTTCTACATTCATATTTCTTACTTATTTTTCTCTAATGAAATATCCAAGACCCATATTATCACAAAAGGAACTCTAATAGAATAGTTGTTCATCAGTTTTCTCAGTACTAGAAAATTGTGCTTCTAATTATTTCTTAGCTTAGGTCAGTTACCCTTTCATAATTGTATTATATTGCTCAAGTTCTACATGCTCTATTTTGATAGAATCAAGTTTAGATGACACTTTTGTACGATGGGACCTATAATGACCCTTTTTAGGTCATTCATTTATTTACAACTTTTTCTTTTCTTTTCCTTTGGGTTATGATAAAAGGAATATCCAATAATAATTGGTATGAGAAAGGATTGACCTTCTATTCGAAGTATTGACTAAATTGATATCAATCACTTGGATGATTATTATTACATTTAGTAGTTTATATTAATTCTATTAGTTATTTGAAAGTGTACACCTAACTTAATGATCTGTAGTAAGATATTATTCTCTTGCATATATGATAGGAATGGGTTGAAAGAATGATGAACACCATTAATAAAAGCACTATTCTGAAATGAATCTGCAATTTATATATACTCTCAATGTTCTTTTTTGACGAAACTTGATATTCATTAAATGAATATCCTCTACTCCTTAATGGATCCCTTATGACAGTTATAAGCTTCTCATCTCTATTGATCAAATATTAAATGAATATCCTCTACTCCTTGATGGATCCCTTATGACAGTTATAAGCTTCTCATCTCTATTGTATTTTTCTGAAGTTCACATATTAATGCATGCTCTAGTTCTCTATTTAATATTCTTTCTCAATGCTTCACTATTGCCTGCTTGTTTCTTGATAGAAATTCTCTGTGTTACTAATAATTCTTTGGAGATAAGACTGCTTATAAATTTAATGTTGCAGTTTGGTAAATGCTGCCCTATATTCCTATGTGTCATCTCCACATCGAGTCATAATGATCACATGCTACTATGTTATGGGGATTGGCCTCCAAGCTGGTGGTACATCTTTCCTCTCTACTATCAGTGTCCATGACTGTGCCAAATGTATATATATATTTGATTTCTCTTATTCTCTCTCTTCCACATCACTTTGGTTGTCTCCCCATGGCCATATTTTGTCTATTCCTTATGTTGTGACTTGGTGATATCTGAATCTCTTCTTAAGTCAATGATAAATGATTGTATTTGTTCCCTTTTTGATTGATTATCTTTCTTTCTTATTCGCCAACTTCCTACCTATCCACACTATTAGTTTTGTTTTTTTCTTTAATTATTTTTTTAAATCCCTTGCTATATGTGTTTGCCATTTTCCTCCCAACTATTTTTGACTGATCAACATTTTTGTGAACAATGGATGATGTCTTGGCCACCTAAATTATAGTTTTATTGTTTTCTAGAATTCCCATGATCCCTGATGATCTTCTCAACTTGTTCACTCTCTATTCATATACCCACACCATTAAAACTTGGTCCAAGGTTGCAACTCTTGGTCGATTCTTTAGTCACATGACTGGTCGATCTTGGATTATCAATTGCTAATAATAAATACATTTTATATAATAAGCTTGACTTATAAAATGTAATTTCAATTTGTATCTTTATTACTATACAAAATATCTAATTTCAATTTTATATATTTATAAAATTAAGATATTTCAACAATTTATATTAATATTTTTGTAATGTCTTGTTTAGGGCATTTCTTTATTCCCTTCTCCTTCCTATCAGTTTTCATATGATATCCTTTCTCAGCAGTGCATATCCAAGATATATATATATATATATATATATATATATATATATATATAGAGAGAGAGAGAGAGAGAGAGAGAGAGAGAGAGAGAGAGATGTCTTTTCGTAATATAATAATTATATTGTATTGATTATGTAATTATATTAATAAAAACATTATAACATATCATATATTATATTAATAATAATGTTAGTAATATCATTATTCTTAATACTATTACATAGTGTATTTTCTTTATATATTATTTATAATAATATTTAATTTTCAATTATATTGTAATATTATCCTTGAATATGTCCATTTCATAATAACCCATGTAGGTACATTATAAAATTATTATTGGTATTTGATATCATTTATAATTAAAATATTTATTTGTTATTTAATTTATTTAGCTCATTAATATTATAGTTATAATATAATAATTTACATTACAATTATGCTATAATCTTATATATTGTTTTATTTTTATATGGTCAAATATATCACTATTATATAATAGATTATAATATATTTTACTTTAATCTTATTATTCTTAATTATTATCATTATATAATATATTTTTTGGATATCCATATATCCTTTTAATTTGGGCTCATGACAAGTCCCCCTTCCTCAAATTGCTTGCCCTCAAGTAATTCCTAATTCCCACTCAACTTATAATCTTAAAATCAATGGCCTATTCTTGATCATTTTACTTTGGGTTATTAAAATACAGATTATGCTAACAAAATCATGAAATATAAATATATACAATGTATAAACATTAATGCATGAAGACACAAAGTACACACATTAATGCAAGAAGGCATGAAGTAGACACATGAATGCATGAAAACACAAAGCATACATGATGAAGATAGATGATGCATGAAGGCACAAAGCATAGATGATGCAGACACATCATACATTCTTTGTTGATTTTCTTATAATTTAATTTTCACAATGAAGTAGAGTAAAGGGAATGATTTATAAAATATACTTTCCCAATACGCCTTTTGATTATGGATCCTGTAAACACAAATAATTGTTAGCATATAATAGCTCCAAAGAAAGATGAGTTTTGTGATGATCCATTTTCTCATTTACATAATCATTTGGAAGGAATCTTCTCTCTCCTTATTATGATCATCATAAGATGGAAGACTTACAAAGCCAAAGGGTGCATGAAACAGACTACAAGTGGTTCCCTAGAGGATATCCATTATGTGCCTGAAATTACTATGCCTCTCCCTCCACAAACTCCCTACCTTAAGATATCTTAATGTGGATGAGAAGATAAGTGTTAATCTAATGAACATAATCATTTGGAAGACTTCTTCATGTAGGAATCTTTCTCTTTCCTTATTACGATCATCATAAGATGGAAGACCTACAATGCCAAAGGGTGCGTGAAACAAACTACAAGTGGTTCCTTGGAGGATATTCGTCATGTGCCCAAACTTACTCTGCCTTTCCCTCCACAAACTCCCTACCTTAAGATATCATAATTTGGACGAGAAATAGACCCCTATGTACTATAATTGGAATATGTTCCTAATGTCATCATGATTCCTTAAGAATGTATCTTAACGTAGATTTATATATTATACATGTATATACTTAATTTGATATTTATCTAATTTTCATGTTTATATATTCACACATAGAGATAGATAGATGATATTAACATCCCATGTATTCTGATATATATAGAGCTCCATATCTATTTCATTATTATACAAATGCTATAATTCCTGCGAATCATTTATTAAATAGTTTTATATTGATGATCACTAAATGCCTTAAATCTATATTAATTTAAACATCTGTACGTATCGATTACAAGCACATACCTTTCTTGGTCGCTGCAAGTCTATATCAATGTATGAAATATATTACCGATTTTGTATCATAGATTTTCAAAAATGCTTTTG
Source organism: Cupressus sempervirens (assembly GCA_028749045.1). Taxonomy (NCBI): domain Eukaryota; kingdom Viridiplantae; phylum Streptophyta; class Pinopsida; order Cupressales; family Cupressaceae; genus Cupressus; species Cupressus sempervirens. Next base: position 427,170,640 of record CM053791.1, on the reverse strand, counting down.
CACTAATGATTTTCCCTTGTGTTAGCACCTTCCACAGATATAAATCGATGAGGAAGATTATTTTGATCAAAACATTATCGTGCCAATTAGCTATTGGTTTGATAATGGACGGCCAACGATCTTAATGCAAATTAATAGTGACTGTCTAATTTGTCAATCGATTAATAACACTGGCTTTCGGTTCTTTTGAGTTGTCTTCATATATCAATTCCTCTTTTGAGAGACTTTGACTAATTGATAGTTGACTCCATATTTGTAATCCTTCACTGATTGCATATGCTAATGGCCATTGTCTTTGATTTGTATTTGACAATGGTAGTGAAAATTGTCATCACCTCCTGATGATCAGCAGTATATCAATGATACTAACCATTCATTGATATTATTGTTTTCCTATATTAATTACACATTAAACAACCAACAAAAGATTAATTTATCTTTAGAACCATGCGCCTAGGCTTAGTAATATCTCCTACAAATTGTTGGCTTCTTACAGTTCCCTGTCTTTCGACTTCAACTAAATCAATCGAAAACTTTGCCAATGCCAAGGCCCAGCTCTAAGCCTTTGAACAGAAGACAGCAAATATCATTCACCAACTACCATTTTTGCAAATTCTAAGATACATGTTACAACTAGTTACCGAGAGCAGAAGACATTACTTATATTCCCACCTTTATCCTCAAATTGCATCCATCTATACCAAAATATTTGTTGTTAACAAGAGTCGTAGGGAACATTACAACTGGGATTCATCAATTTTATAGGAGCATTAATAACTGCACGAATGCCTATTGAAGTTCACGGGAATACATCAATTCTTCCATCTCACCAATAAAACAATTCCCTATTTGATATTGTCAGACAACTATAGTCATCGCTATAGTTTGTAGTAATTATATGCTTGTCTTTTAATATAAAACTCCACTCATAGTTGCTGAGTCAATCATTTACTGCAAAGCTAGAATATCACGACAAATCAAGAATAATTATTCTCCATGGCAGCAAGATTATTTATATGAAATGTTCAGCCTTATAAGCTCGTTTAGTATTTTCTTCCACCGTAAATATTATCAGATTTTAATTAAAGTCAATCTTATGTATAATTCCAGAGATATATTTGTGACTTCCACAACAACAAATTGGGTCCACAAACTTTAGTGCAAATGTTATAAGTTATAACCAATGTTTGCCAAGGCTTGCATAAATTACTGTCTAAAGCAATAATAAAAATCTCCAAACTTTATATTTTCATTTCCAGTGATAAAAGATTCAACCACTAAGATATATAATTGCGCATCCTTACATATTTCACAGCAATAATATGAGATTTGTCTATGTATTATTTGTCTCACAATCTTTGCATTATTCTCTAAACACAACTGCTATATTGATGGCAACAAGGAACTATATTCTAGAGTTAGATATTTAGTGTAATGGGCACATTTTGATTCCCTTGATATGAGGCGGCTTCTCAAATTAACCCCAACAAATATTAATCCTAAAATGACCTACAATCAATTTCTCTATTAACATGGATACAAAATTCATTGTTTTTGTTGAAAATAAATGTCAACGCCTGCAGGTTGTCCTCGAGCCCCACACCCATCTACCCTGTCAGGTCACCGCAGGCATTGATGGATGGCAGGGATTCATTTTGGTAGGTTAGATTTTGAATTTGAACGTTGAGAGGGAAAATGGAATGGGACAAGAAGGAATATTATTCATTCATTCATTTTTTTATTTTTTTTTGAGAGCAGATCAGAGAGAAGTTGCAGAGAAGAGTAGTGGAAGAAGGTCAGCAGATCCAGTTGTCAGAGTGCAGAGAAAGAAGTTTGTTTATTTCGTGCCTGCAGTTGCACGTCTTCTCTCTGTTCACTCTATAAGTTTATTGTTCATTGGATTCGACCTGTGAAGCAGTGATTGATCCAGGCATTTTTGTATGTAGCCATTAGAGCTGCAAGTTTAAAGTTTGAAGTATTGAAGCCGTTTGAAGTTTTAGGGTAAACTTAGGGTTTTTTGGTTGAAGTCGAATGCTCCTAGATCTTGTATTGTTTTAAATCAAAGTTAAATACTAAGCAAGCAGGCATACTCAAATTTATTGTTCTTACTCTTCTATTCATTGCATTTGACAAGTTTGGTTGAAAGCTTAAAGTTTTGGCTTTCTGGTTTTAATGGTGAAAGCATTCACGTTGAAATATTTCCTAAGTTATATTTCTTAAGTTTGAAATAGAACACTCGGCATCTTCTTTCTTAGTTGGAGCCGAGCTCACTCGGCATCCATTGGTGCTGAGCAATTATTGTGTGCCGAGCTCTTCTTGTGCTGAGCTCACTCGGCACTGAGCAAGTGCCGAGCTATCTAACACTCGACACCTTCATGTGCCGAGTAAAGCTGGCACTCGGCACCTTCATGTGCCGAGCAGTTTTTCCAAGTGCCAAGTATAAATTATTTTTAGGTTAAGTTGTGAGTTGATTTTAATCTATATTTCTCCAATGGTATTAGAGCTTTGAGGCCCCACATCCAAAGTGCGTTAGGGCATTTGTTTTCTTGGGATATTTATCATGGCAGGAGATGTAAGAAAGATTTGGTAGCAGCCACCATCATTTAATGGACAGAATTATGATACGTTTGCAAAGAAGATGAAGACCATAATGGTTGCAAATGATTTGTTGGAGTTTGTGGTCAATGGATTCAATGATGTGACTGATCCAACTTAGTATGCTGCCCTCACAAATACACAGAAGACTCATTTGAAAGAGTCAAGAAGGAAGGATGCTAAGGCATTAAGTTTGATTGAAGCAGCAATGACAGAGACAGTATTCCCAAAGATTGCAGCAGCAAATTATGCAAAGGAAGCATCGGATATCCTTGAGACGAACTTCAAGGGGACTGATAAAGTCCGCACTGTAAAGCTACAGAATATAAGAAGGGAGTTTGAGAACCTTCAGATGAAGGAGAATGAATCAGTTGCAGACTTCAGTTCAAGGACCTCAAATGTGATTAATCAACTGAAGTCAAATGGAGAAGACTATCAAGAGCAGAGGATAGTGGAAAAGATATTGAGGAGTTTACCTCATAAACATGACCATTTGGTGATGACAATAGAAGAGGCTAAAGACCTCACTACTTTGACAATGGATGAGTTGATGGGTTCTCTTCAAACCCATGAGTATAGGATCAATAGATCCACATCTTCTTCTACCCAAGACCAAGCATTCAAGGCTCAGTCATATCCAAGAGGAAGGGGGAGAGGAAGGAATGGCTCAGGAAAAAACTCTAGAGGCAAAGGTCGAGGTAATGGAGGACAAAAGAATGTTGCAGCAGAAAGCTCAAGAAGAGCAAATGGAGAAAGTACCTCACAGAATACTTCAAGAGGAGGTAAGAAAAATTACAACTCAAATAAGAGTAATGTAGAATGCTACTATTGTCATAAATATGGGCATTATGCAAATGAATGCTGGAAGAAGCAGAAAGATCAGTCAGGACAAGCAAATGTGGCTGATGTGAATATGGAAAGTGAAAACATTGCTTTCATCATGTGTAAGGTTGGTGAAAAACGAAGCCCTGAGGTTTGGTACCTCGACAACGGATGTAGCAACCACATGAGTGGTAATGAAACCTTTTTTTCATTCATTGACAAGAGTTTCAAATCAAAAATTAAGATCGGTAACAATGGAACCCTACCAGTTGTGGGTAAAGGATCTATTATGGTCCACACTAAGAAATGTGAGAAAAAGAGAATACAAAATGTGTATTTCGCCCCTGGTATGAAGCACAATTTGATGAGCATTGGTCAACTCATTCAAAATGGATACAAAGTGCTGATGGAGAATGACATGTGTGTCATTCAAGAAAAGGATGAGAGGAAGAACCTACTTGCAGTAGTTCAAATGACCAAGAACAGAATGTTTCCCTTGAGGATTGAGACATGTTTCTCATCTCAAGTTTGTGTTGCACCTCCCACATAATCAGCTCTAAGGAGTGTGATTGAAGAGCCCTCATGGCTATGGCACCTCAGGTATGATCATCTTGGCTATGCTGGTTGAAATTTATTGTCAAATAAAAGAATGGTAGAAGGTTTGCCACGTGTAAGAAATTCTTGTGACAAGTGCGAGGCTTGTATTTTGGGTAAGCAACATAGGCTTCCCTTTAATTCTGAAAATTCTAGGAGGGCTAGATATCCATTAGAGTTAGTGCATACTGACCTAGTCAGTCCTATGCAAGTTACTTCCATTGGGGGGAGTACATATTTTATGACATTCATTGATGATTTTAGTCATAGGACATGGGTGTATTTCTTAAAGAACAAATCTAAAGCATTTGATAAATTTGTAGAACTTAAAGCCTAGGCTGAAAGAGAATGTGGACACTATATCAAGGTCCTTAGATCAGATAGAGGAGGGGAGCATACCTCCAATTCTTTTGTAAATTTTTGCAGGAAACATGGCATTAAGAAAGAGCTCACAGCCAGCTATACACCACAGCAAAATGGAGTGGTTGAAAGAAAGAATAGGACCATTGTTGAAATGGCAAGGAGCATGATGAAAGAGAAAGGTCTCCCAACTAAATTTTGGGGAGAGGCTGTGGCAACAGCAGTTTACCTAATTAATAGGTGTCCTACAAAGGCAGTCCATGACAGAATTCCAATGGAAGCTTGGTCACGAATAAGATGGACAGTTGAACACCTTAGGGTGTTTGGATGTGTTGCATATGCACATGTGCCTAAAGAGCAAAGGCAAAAATTTGATGACAAAGGTGTGAAATGCATTTTCACAGGGTACAACCCAGAATCAAAGGCATACAGATTGTATGATACATTGAACAACAAGATGATGCTCTCAAGAGATGTGAAATTTCTTGAAAATCAGTCTTGGTATGGACAAACTGATGAGTCACTGAGCACTTCTAGTAAAGTGACAATTATGAGTGAAGAAGATGCTGATGAATAGCAAGAAGAAGGAGCAGATAGAAGAAAAGGCAAGCAGATTCAGACATTTCTGAGCTCCTCTAGGCATGATCGAGTGTCAGTGCCGAGTACCAGTGAAGAGCGACCAAGTCGGCAATGCAGTAGCAATGAAAATTCTAATCCCACACTCCCCTCCCTGTTACCAAGAAAGACCAAGAGTCTTAGGGAGATATACCAAGATGAAAGGTATGAAGATTATGATGAGAGTGTTAATTTTGCATTATTTTCTCATAGTGATCCAATATATTTCGAGGAAGCTATTAAGGAGAAGAAATGGTGTAATGCCATGGATGAGGAAATAGATGCTATAGAAAAGAATGAGACATGGGAGCTAACTGAATTGCCTCCCAAGAAGCAAGTGATTGGAGTAAAATGGGTTTATAAGACCAAATATAATGTTGAAGGCAAGATTGATAGGCATAAGGCAAGGCTGGTAGTCAAGGGCTACAAACAGCAGTATGGAAGAGACTATGATGAGACCTATGCCCCAGTTGCAAGAATGGAAATTGTGTGTGCTGTCATAGCAATTGCAGCTCAGCACAAGTGGAAGGTATTTCAAATGGATGTGAAGTCCGCCTTCCTAAATAGTGTACTAAAAGAAGAAGTGTATGTGGAGCAACCACCTGGTTATGAAGTTGCAGGTGAAGAACATAAAGTATATAGATTGAAGAGAGCTCTTTATGGGCTCAAGCAAGCTCCACGGGCATGGTACAGTAGAATTGACTCATATTTGATGAGTAATGGCTGTAGCAAAAGCAATGGTGAGCCCACTCTTTACATCAAGGCAACAGATGGCAATGTATTGATTGTTGTCTTGTATGTAGATGATTTAATTTTTATTGGTAATGATAAGGCTCAAATTTGTGAGTTTAAAGAGGCCATGAAAAGTGAATTTGAAATGATAGACTTAGGTCTCTTGAAATACTTTCTAGGCATAGAAGTAAAAAAAATGCATGATGGCATCTTCATCTCTCAAAAAAAGTATGCAGGGCAGATCTTGGAGAGATTCAAAATGTAGAACAGCAAGGCAGCCCCCACACCAACAGCAGTAGGTCTGAAGTTGAACAAGGAAGACTCTAGCAAGAGAGTGGATCCAACACTATACAAGAGTATGGTTGAAAGTCTAATGTATTTGACAACAAATCAGCCAGACCTAGTGCATGCAGTAAGTCTGATTTCCAGATTTATGGAAACACCAAAGGATTCCCATTGGCAAGCGGGAAAAAGGATCCTAAGGTATGTGAAAGGTACCAAGGGATTTGGAATTTTATATGCTGCATCAAATAAATTCAAGTTGGTAGGTTATACTAATAGTGATTGGGCTGGAAGTTTAGATGATAGGAAGAGCACTTCCGGATACATGTTTCATATGAGATCGGGTGCAATTTCATGGGCATCCAAGAAGCAATCTATTGTTGCTCAATCTATAGCAGAGGCTGAATACATTGTAGCATGTCAAGTAATTTGGCTAAGGAGGATCTTGACAGATTTGAATGAAAGGCAAGAGGATGGAACCACAATTTACTGTGACAACATCTCTTCAATTGCATTGTCTAAGAATCCAGTCTTCCATGGGAGAAGCAAGCATATAGAGATCAGATATCACTTCATCAGAGAGTTGGTGGAGAATGGGGGTATTAGGATGGAATTTTGCAAGTCTGAGTAGCAGCTAGCAGACATCTTTACCAAGCCATTAGGCATTGGAACTTTTGTGCACCTAAGACAGAGTCTTGGTGTAGTTGATTTGGATCAACAGTGATCCTTGTTTGTGGGTCTTAAGACAAAAAGGGAGTGTTGGAAATAAACGTCAACGCCTGCAAGTTGTCCTCAAGCCCCACGCCCATCTACCCTATCAGGTCACCCTAGGCATTCATGGACGAAAGGCATTTATTTTGGTAGGTGAGATTTCAAATTTGAATGTTGAGAGGGAAAATGGAATGGGACAAGAAGGAATATTATTCATTGTTTCATTCATTTTTTTTTTTATAGAGCAGATCAGAGAGTAGTTGCAAAGAAGAGCAGTGGAAGAAGGTCAATAGATCCAGTCGTCAGAGTGCAGAGAAAGAAGTTTGTTTACTTCATGCCTGCAGTTGCACATCTCTCTTTTCACTCTGTAAGTTTATTGTTCATTGGATTCGACCTATGAAGCAGTGATTGCTCTAGACGTTTTTGTATGCAACCATTAGAGCTGCAAGTTTAAAGTTTGAAGTATTGAAGCCGTTTGAAGTTTTAGAGTAAACTTAGAGTTTTTTGGTTGAAGCCGAATGCTCCCAGATCTTGTATTGTTTTAAATCAAAGTTAAATACTAAGCAAGCAGGCATACTCGAATTTATTATTCTTACTCTTCTATTCATTGCATTTGACAAGTTTGGTTGAAAGCTTAAAGTTTTGGCTTTTTGGTTTTAATGGTGAAAGCATCCACGTTGAAATATTTTCTAAGTTATATTTCTTAAGTTTGAAATAGAACACTCAGCATCCATTGGTGCCGAGCAATTATTGTGTGCCGAGCTCTTCTTGTGCCAAGCTCACTCAGCACCTCTTGCCTGTCACTTGGCACCGAGCAACTGCCGAGCTATCTGACACAAGGCACCTTCATGTGCCGAGTAAAACTGGCACTCGGCACCTTCATGTGCCGAGCAATTTTTCCAAGTGCCGAGTATAAATTGTTTTTAGGTTAAGTTGTGAGTTGATTTTAATCTGTATTTCTCACAGTTTTGTTGAAGACACAAACTAGAAACCTTACAGATTTATCTTCAAAAGAGATTCAACAAATGTTGCCTTCCAAACCTCACAAGCTAGCAGAATACACGACTCTGATATCATTTGTAATGACTCTTTTTAGATCATTCATTTATTTATGGCTTTTTCTTTTCTTTTCCTTTGGGCTATGATTAAAGGTCTGTCCAATAATAATTGGTATGAGAAAGGATTGACCTTCTATTCTAAGTATTGACTAAATTGATATCAATCACTTGGATGAGTATTATTACATTTAGTAGTTTATATTAATTCTATTGGTTATTTGAAAGTGTACACCTGACTTAATTATCTACAGTAAGATATTATTCGCTTGCATATACGATAGCACTGGGTTGAAAGAATGAACACCATTACTAAAAGTGCTATACTGAAATGAATCTGCAATTTATATATACTCTCAATGTTCTTTATCGAAGAAACTTGATATTCGTTAAATGAATATCCTCTACTCCTTGATGGATCCCTTATGACAGTTATAAGCTTCGCATCTCTATTCATCAAATATTTATGAGTCTTACCTCTACATGTTGGATTTAGTTATTCTGAACTTCGGATATTAATGTATGCTCTAGTTCTCTATTTAATATTGTTTCTCAGTGCTTCATTGTTGCCATCTTGGTTCTTGATAGAAATTCTCTGAGTGTTACTAATAATTCTTTGGAGATAAGACTACTTATAAATTTAATGGTCCAGTTTGGTAAATGCTGCCCTACGTTCCTGTGTGTCGTCTCCACAACGGTTCACAATGATCATGTGCTACTATGTCGTCTTAAGTCAATGATAAATTATTGTATTTGTTCCTTTTCTGATTAATTATCCTTCTTTCTTGATTGTCATCTTCCTACCTATCTACACTGCTAGTTTTGCTTTGTTCTTTAATTATTCTTTAAAATCCCTTGCTATGTGTGTTTGTCATTTTCCTCCCGACTGTCTTTGATTGATCAATGTTCCTGTGAACAGTGGATGATGTCTTGGCCACCTAAATTATAGTTTGTTTGTTTTCTGCAATTCCCATGATCCCCGATGATCTTCTTGGCTCGTTCACTCTCTATTCATATACCCTTGGGTCCAAGGTTGCGACCCTTGGTCGATTCTTCAGTCACGTCACCGGTTGCTCTTGGATTATCAGTTGCTAATAATAAATACATTTTATATAATAAGCTTGACATTTAATTGTTTTTGAAAATGTAATTTCAATTTGTATATTTATTATTGTACAACAAATCTAATTTTAATTTTATATATTTATAAAATTAAGACATTTCAACAATTTATATTAATATTTCTGTAATGTCTTGTTTAGGGCATTTCCATATTCCCTTCTCCTTCCTATCAGTTTTCATAATAATTCATATGTGATATCCTTTCTCATCAGTACAGAGAGAGAGAGAGAGAGAGAGAGAGAGATGTCTTTTCATAATATAATAATTATATTGTATTGATTATGTAATTATATTAATAATAATGTTAGTAATATCATTATTCTTAATACTATTACATAGTATATTGTCTTTGTATATTATAATATTATCCTTAAATATGTCCATTTCATAATATAACTCATGTAGGTACATCATAAAATTATTATTGGTATTTGATATCATTTATAATCAAAATATTTATTTGTTATTTAATTTATTTAACTCATTAATATTAGAATTGTAATATAATACTTTACATTACAATTATGCTATAATCTTATATATTGTTTTATTTTTATATGGTCAAATATATCACTATCATATAATAGATTATAATATATTTTACTTTAATATTATTATTCTTAATTATTATCAATATCTAATATGTTATTTGAATATTCATATATCCTTTAAATTTGGGCTCATGATAGTATCTTATGTCTACATTCTAAGATTTCAGATCTGATTCAATTTTATTATCATTCTTCTTCAAATTTGGTTTTGGTTCAACAATCTTCAATTCATGTTTCAAAATATCATTTTCTTTCTTTAAGGTGGCTACCTCATTACTATCATTTGTCTTCTCTCCAGGCTATTTTCTAGGTTTGAGATGATAAATCTTATCTTTTAGTTTTCTAATACAATCATTTTCATTGTCATATCTATTCTTTAGGGTGTCTCTTTCTTTAGTAAGAAGATCATTTTTCTCAAGGGCTTCTTCAAGATTCCTCTTTAACTATTCCATATTCATAGTGATTTTATTCAATCTATTAAGACTCTTCTTATTAAGTTTTCTCTGATACCAATTGTTACAAATAGGTAGTACTTGGGGGGGGGGGTGTGTGTGTTGGGCGGGGGGGGGGGGGGGGGCGGTGTGTGCTGTGTTAAATAATTATTGTACAAACTTTTTCCCACAATTGAATGTTTTTTATTAGTTTTTAACATGCATACGAAAGTAAAACAACAATGCTAAACAAAAAATACAAACATACATAAGAAGAAATCATAACACCATATTTTGTTAACTAAAGAAACCCTAGCAAAGGGAAAACCTTGGTGGGGATGGTATCCATAAAACGATTCACTAAACAAAATAACTTGGTTAATGATATTGACAATATTAGGAGTTTATGAAGTACATATAGTGTCTTGGTCCTTGTTAGAGGACTAGGCCCTATTAAAAGCCTCAAACATGTTAGGAGTTTCTTCAACCATGTTAGGATTTGGTAATACAAATACAAATGATTGCAAGATGTGCTCACTATGCAAACATGCAATTATACAATGCAATTCTTTTATACAAAAAAATAGATACAAAAACTTCTTACTATTGTGTTTGTCCTTTACAATCTTCTGATCATACATCAAAGTTTGCATCTTATAGTATACACAATACTTATCATATCATATATCATGCATCTTACACAACTTTTCATATTTTGATCTTCTAAAATTATACATTTTCGTTTTACAAAACTTTTCCCCTCAACTTTCAAGCATTCACACACTTGGAATGATACAAAGTTAACTCAATCCCTCTTATAGTTAACATCTATGATGTCATCCATAATTAGTTAAGTAATTATTTCATAACAAGAATAATTCCTTAACCTATAATTCCCCTATTACTGCTATGCTTTGTTCACTACCCTTGTTCATGTTTACTGCATAACTTCTTCCTTACACACTAGTGCACTTATCCATGCAATCATGACACTTTGTACTACCTAATCTTAACTACACATGTGCCAAATAATACTCAGTCATTTGTACTCAACAAAATTGTTCATGTGCTATTAGTGAAACTTTCTTGTACATTGATAAGTTCCTACATGAAGCCATTATTTGTACATTTTTCTTTATCATATTGAGATATATGTTTCCACAAATGACAACTCTAAATTGTCCTACTTGGCCATATTTCAAACATTTTTTACCTAGCCATAGACTAGGTCAACCTAGTCTAATCCATGTCTAGAATATCTAAGGTTGACATTGTCTAAATAGCTAGGACATGAGATCCACAAGGAGCTTAGGAAGTTTCCAAAATGAATGAGGAAGAAAGTGGAAGAAAATAGAGAAAAGAGGGTATCAAAAACATGTTCTTCCATAGTCTAAGAAAGGAATTATGGTAAGGGTGATAAATTTATTAAAGGAAAGTACATCCATTTTAAGATCATAAAATAGGTAGATGAGGTTTGAAGCATTCCCAATAGAAAAATCTTAGTAGGAGTATCTCATAATTGTTAAACCAAATTATACTTCTTAGAGGAGGTAGTCAATCAAGATGCTTGTGGAAGTATGATTTGAGAAGGTGGTAATATAAATGAGTTAGTAGGTTGAGGAAGAAGGAATCAATATACAATAATTATTATAAAGGTTGGTAGAAAAAGTTGTGAAATAATGTGAAGTAGGGTCATGAGAAACCTTATCCAATAATAAATAATCTTCACAGAAAAACTCCTTATCTAGGGTTATATTATTATGCACCAAAAAGACATCATCAAAGTACTCATAAAAAAAATGAAATATGTTGAAAGTAAACTAAGTTACCGATGGAATTAATTATTTTGTGTTATAATTTTTTTTATAATTTGATATAAAGAATATAAGATCATATAATAAAAGATAATCTAATATGTATGCCAAGCCTAAAGAAATGTAAAAATGTAAAAATATAATAGAATTCAAGATTGATTATAATACCACAAAAAAATATGTTATCATAAGAGGGCAAACCAAAAATGGTGGACATGGGAATGTGAACCAAGAAATAAAACCTATGTTTATCACAAAGTCTAACAACTCAAGATGATGTAATTAAGAAGAAGGGTTCTTTCCAACCAGTCCTCAAGGATATTAAATATTTGTAGGTTAATATGATCTAAATGATATAGAAGTACTAATTCAAACCAAGATATAATGGTTACAGAGATAGGTAAAAGCTTTCCCTAACTACTTGAGATCCAAGAAAGTTACTTCTAAACCCTTTGAGAAATAATATAAGAATGTATGTAAATTATTGAATTGAAAAATGAAAGTAACATAATTACCTTGAATTGAAGACCAAAAGACAAAATCTAAATTCCTATCCATTGTGCTACTCTAATCAATGAATAACTCTACTTTTGGTCCTAAAACTAATAGATCTATGAAACCCATAATTTTTTTGTCCTTCTAGTAGAGTCAATTTTTATCAACAAGGTCAACTTTCAAAATTATGGTTAACATTTGGAAGTAGGGTGAAGGTTTAGAAGAATGGCTAATGTTAAGAAGTAGGGTAAAAAGGGATGGTATACTTGGTAGGCATATATCGTGTACTTGCTAAACATCGATCAATCTTGAAACTAATTTTCCATCTCCAAAGCTTTAGAAATAAGGTATCTGAATTTGTGACTTGTTTCATCTTTGAAGATCTATTCATATCTATAAATGGATTGTTTTGGGTAGAATTTTAGGGTTTTCCTTAGTCAACTCTCACATTTTGTAGGTTCTAACCTCTAGGGATAGTTGTTGAATCAAAATTAAAGTGTATGATGCTTATGTATGGGATTTGATTCTAAAATTTGAAGATTTAAATTCCTATATTCAAACAAGTTAGCATTAGGATTTAACTCAAATACTAATGAATCAATAATGCATTGATTTGAGAATAAATGAGATATCATACCAAGTCCAAAAGGAAAAAGTGATATAAGCGATACTCATTATCCATATTTTCTACATGATTACATCTTGAATGTTTGAATGATAGAATGGAATGAAAATATGAACCTGTTTGATTCAAAGGATGTCTTTAAGTCACGTTGCTTCTATATTACAAATGTACTAAGAAAAATTGAGATGTCCACAATGGCTTGTCCACATAAAGAATATGTGTTCTTAATTTATCTTGATCACTGGGGGCATTCTCACTTATTCCAAATGAATGAATTCATTGTTCTTATAATGGTTTTAAAATTAACATTCTCCTATCACTCAGTCAGGCAAGAAAATGAAACCTCAGATCAACACACGATTTAGGACCCCATAAGGGACACACTACATCTAAAATTGAGTAGGGATGCAATGGACCCCTAATTGAGTAGGGATATAGTGTCCCTTATAACTAGGTATAAAAATCTATAAGACTACTTTAGGGTCCCAAAATGGGTCTTAGATCTCATAGATAAGGTCCCAATTTCGAGAAAATCCCATTTTGATGAAAAAAAGAATTGAAGTAACTAGAAGAAGAGGAATGGAGCACCTAAGTAGTTAGATCCTACCTTGAGTTTTTCATTTATGCAATAGGAATTCCAAGTAGGTCCTATTAGATCCCACCTAGATCCCATCTAAGAGAAGTAAAAGGGGAGATATTAAAATACACACTAAATGTATATGTAACATAACATTTCATTAAATAGGTACTAAAAAATCATAAATTAAAGTGCTTCTAAAATAAGATGGTACAACCTCTAATGAAATATTTTTGTAATGACAAGATCATTGGATCAATATGATCCTATTTATCCAATCACATTTGCATCAAATAAACAATTTATTAGAGGCACTTTAAAGAACATCTTCATCAACATAATTATTTTCAATATGGAACCTTAATAGGCTCCTCAATTTTCTAAAGGGAATATTGATAATGTTTTACACATTGAAACACTCAAATGAACTTCAAGGTATGATCAAACTTTACAAAGAACAGTGGTCAATCTCAATAATTAGTCTAAAAATTACTAGTGGCTCTATTAAGCCATTAATCATCTTTATACAACCAACACAAGTATTATCTCTAATTTTTTCATACATTCTACGATTTCATTAATTTTGATTAACATATTAGTATTTAGTCATGCCTTTGTCATACCCCCAAAAAAATTCTTTTATAGAGCTTAAGAAGGATATCTTTTCTCTTCATTTGATAGGATTTTAAATAACTTGTAGACTACAATGTATACCTAGGGGATATTTGATTCCCATTAAAAATATACTTGAAAAGACCAAGGACCTACTGACAAAGACAACTCAAATTTCTCCTCTTTGCACTTTGCAAGGCTCAAGTAGGTATACCTAGGATTCATCTAAATTTTTTGTACAACAACACATAAGCATTAAGCCCATCTTAAATAGACAATATCTCTTTCTTCTTTTAACTTGAATAAAATGGAGGAATGAAAGGTATATATTAATCCATATCCAGTGATTTCCAAGCCAAGTATGGGCAATCTATTTTGGCTCACAACTCAACATGAAATTAAATTATTTTTGATAAAATTTTACCATTGTGAAAAAATTAGTAAATAAGTATCCACTAGGATCCAACTCACTCATCTAATACCATAACTGGGTATCTGCTCCTTCGATTTGTAAACAAAATCAAGATACAATTAGTGTCTTATACTTATCAAAATTTCTTGAAATAAAAACCAAAAGGTTCTCTTATGCCATGTAAATAATTTATTTAAACCATAAAATTAATAGAAAAATATTAGATGGTATAGAACTATAAATTAACTATAACTGAGATCCAAATATTGAATAAGAAAAATTAGAGAATAGAAAAAATTGAGACAAGATGCATGTTTTGCAACTCAACTTATTTCTCCATTTGTATTATTTTTTTTTTGAAATTATACACAAGAGTGTCAAATATGTGACTCAAGAAAAATCCTAAAAGGACTCAAACTATAGTAACTTCATCCCTTTCATTAATAAGATAATCAAAATTTGTGGAACCTTATATTGGACTGACTAAAAGTGAAACATTATATTCAACATATCAAAATTCAAACCCTTCATCCTAGTCTTGGAAATATTTTAATAGACAAGGATTGCAACAAGATTTATACATTGTAAAATTATATGTGTTACATTTTAATTAAACATGTAAAAATTTGGTACATAAAAAGACAAGATAATAGAAGAGAAAAATGGAGGCAGCTCCAAAAATTGAACAACTAATGGCCTAGATATTTTAGATCAATCCTATATTCATAATCTAGGCATATCCATAGTCATTAACCCAAAAAGGTAAGATACTCTATTCTAGTAGCCTATATTCTCTCTATCATCTCCATGTAAGTTTTTCCAAGTCTTCTCTCTCACTATCTTTAGAAGGAATACCTTTTATTCCTCACACAACTTCCCCAAATAGTGATATATCTTTCTTCATCTCATCATGTGGTGTATCTAACAATATATAGCTCATTCAAATTTTTATTTAAGCTCACATTGATTATATCCCTTGAATCAGTAACAATTTTTTTAATGTAGATCTCACTTTTATATAATGTATCAATGGCTCCATAAAAGGTTGACACATCAACTTCCCCATCAAAGTATGAAATTTTTTTTTAGTGTCCAAAATATGGTCAAAAGACATGAACCATTTCATCCATTCTTTTAATTTTACCTCAATATCCATATTAGGAGAAATAAAATCATGAATTCCAACAGAAATAACCTTCAACTTATTTTTCACAACATATAATTTCCTTGTGAAAAACGCATAGAACTCTTTTACCTTGGAAATCATTTTCCTTGTGGTAATAATTTTATTTGGAAACTTAGAGTTTTTGGAAATTAATACAACCAATTTGTCAAAAAACTAACTATACGGATCCCATTGCTTGAATAAAGGAGTAAGTAAAGAAAGGGACTTTGAGAACTAATGGTATGCACTTTGGAGAGAAGTGAAAGAATTGTGGACATATGAAGAAATAATCTTGAAACTATTTATTTTGTGTTGTATAATTATCTTCATTCATCTCGATATTTCTTCATGGCTTTTTTGTATGAATTTCCATGCTCATAGGTTGATCTGTCACAATAATGACTAATAAATCCTCTCTTTGAGTTTGCAATTCTTGGTCTTTCATTTCTATTAAGGGTTTAGAAACATTTTTTGAATTTTTTACTTCTACTAACACTTCAACCCTCTTTTGCAAAACATAACTTTTTTTCAAATCCTCTTCATATAGTTTCCTCATTGAAAAATAGCCTTTGAATGCTTTAACTTATTGATCCTCTATTTGATCCATTTTAGTTGTATTTATACTTAACATTGCATTCAATAAGCCAAAAAAATCTTCCCCAGTTGTAGATTGTATAGTCTAGAAAATTACACTCCCTTGCATTGTGTCCCATACATCCATCAATTTGGATTTGTTAGACTTGTTGAAAAGAAGATTGTTAGAACTGTTGGAACCTATCATGGAACAATAATTATTTTGTCGCTAATGTAAAACTTGTTATTTTTTGGTAAGATAGATGCATTTCAGTCTAAATACTATCATTTGATTAATTCATGAAGATGATTTGAAAAGAAAGGATAAAAAGACTATCTAGAGAAAGGTTGAGCTATATGGTATATGGAAGAAACACTAAGTCCAAATAAGACTTTGATGATATGATGTATTATTGATCTATTTAAGGATAAAGTGAAGGGATACTTAAGATAAGATAAGAAGAAGACTATGTATCAAAATGTGTCTACCAAGCTTGACCATGTAAAGAGTGGAAGCTGAGTAATTTAGTTCAGGCCAAGAAAAATTTAGTGTGAGCCAAGAAAAGAATGATGAGTAGGTGCCAAACATCAGAAAAAATAGTAAGTGGCAAGCCTTAGAAAAATAAAAGTAATGATTGAGAAAGGAAGACTTAATTCATGTTGGGCAACCTAGTCTTGGCCAAGCATCAAAAGATTGCTATTTATAGTAGAATGAGTTTGATCGAAGATTTGACAAATCTGAGCCAACAAAGTTTATTTCTTGAATTCTATGAAGTGTGTTGAAGATAAGAATGATGATTTGGTGGCACAAAATTCAAGATAAACTATTTTAAAGAAAATTAAGGGGGATTGTAAGAGAATTTTCTAGAGGGAACCTAATGGAAAGAGGGAGGATTCGGTGAATCTAACCTAATCCTAAGATGAATGATTATGATTAAGCACAAAAAGATCAATTTTTTTTTATAAGGGGATATAAGGCCAAAAGAAAAGTATCAAGAATGTGAACTAGAGAAAGACAATAATTCTAGAGGTGTTTCTTCATATGGTGACTAAAGGAAAGAACCTACTATTGGCATATTAAAAAAAGGCTTAAGGAGGTGAAGTTTTTAAGGGTGAAGAAGCAATCAAAGGTGAAAGGAATGAATGAAAAGAAGTATAAAGACTGAAGCAAAGATCTATAATCTACAAGTGAGTTGTTTTGTTATTAAATCAAGTCCTACCGCCAAATTTTAAACATTGTATTAGTCTAGATATATCCTTTGGATTAAGGTTGACTTAACAGTCATGAGTAAATCCTTTAAATAGGTCTAATTCTAATGGAATGTTCTAAAGTGCTCTAACAAGGCTCACTCCTAATAGGTTGATTGAAATCCTTTAATAAATATCACATTTAATAGTGTGCATTGTAACCTTTAATAGGATTGGCTACTCATAGGACTCACTTCAAAAAAGTGGAAATTGGTAGCATGTTACTGGTGGTTTTTTTCTAAAGTTAGGTTTTCACATTAAACCCTTGTGTAAAATTGAGTGAATGATTTTGTGTTGCTTAATGTTTGCATTTCTACAAAGTTAATCTGACCTACAATGGTAACCGACTAAGTTATGGAGTTATTGGATGATCTAATCAATGCATGCACTTATATGTTTGGTGAGTGCTGAAAATATTTATTTGTACATCTAGATCTTGGATCACTAATCCCCCCCACTTAGTTATTTTAAATATTCCAACAATTGGTGTCAGAGCTATTGGTTCTTGTGAGGAAATAGTGTAAAGGTACTTTAAGCTAAAGATCAATATGTACAAAAAAAAGGTACCCAAGCTTAATGAGGGAAACTTTCCAGCATGGAAAAATTTGATGAAGTTACATCTAGGAGGGCCTGGATATTTTATAATGTCAACTATAACTACCAAATTTTTTGAAGTAGTTAGAGCTATGATTGTACCTCAATGGAATGATAAGAAAGAACACAACCAGACAATGTTGGAGATTGCATCTTCCTTAGGCTATTTAGAGTTTGATGACATCAAAGAGTGTCCTTCTTCCAAATAGATTTCAAAAGCCCTAAATAATATCTATAAAGGAGATAAGAATGTGCTAAGAGAAAAATCTAAAATTTTTAAAGGAAAATTCAATGATATGAGAATCCGAGAAGGTGAGAATATAGTTCAATATTGTGCAAGAGTTAAAGAAGTTGTTAATAAAATTAAATGATCAAATGGAAAGATTAAAGATGAGAATGTAATCAAAAAAGTGTTGAGAATCCTAATGCCTACCTATTATATTAGTGTCTATTCTATAAAAGGACTAAAATGTACTCCTGGTAATAATTTGACTCTTGAATGATTGGTTGGTAGACTCACTACTTTTGAACTTTCAAATTTTGTTAATTTCAAAATAGAGAATGTTGAATCTACTTTCAAACCTACTCTATCACTCAAAGAGCCTAAGGAAAAGAGCAAGGAAAAGGTAAAACATGTTTGTGTTGGAAATGTAAAGGATTAATAGAGAGGGGAGGGGTGAATTAGTAACTACAAAAATAAATCCAAATCCCTTCAGATGTGAATATAACTTTAAAATATATCTTTGCTAAAGCTTGGTTGACACTAAACATGCAAATATTAAAATGTTAAATTTGACTAAACATAATTAACTTAGTTGTAAAAGCATAAAGAAAATAAAATGAACACATGAGACACCATGGTTTAATGGGGAAACCCAATTTGGGAAAACCACGAATTGTAACTAGTCACTATTTTTCACTCTTTTGAAGTGAGCCTTGTTAGGAGACACCCATGTTAAAAGTTACAAAAAAAATTTGTTAAGTGTGATCATGTTATATGATTTAGTTCACCCTATTAGGAGTGGCCTTGTTAGAGGTCTTCAAACACTTCAATCTAGAAATGCCACCTCATTATAGGATTTGCCAAATAGTTGTTAAGTTAACTCTGCTAGGAGATTTAATTCACTACTACCATTACTGGAGAGTAACAATGACTTGACTTGATTGTTGATGAAAATGTCTATTTATGATTACGATCTTTGTTCTTGCTTTATTACTTGATCTCCTTGATCATAATGTTCTTTGTAGCTTGTTCAACTTGAATACTCCATCCTCCTACATATATCCTTCCAATTTGCTTCCTTAATTCATCTTATTCAATTCCATACTTTCTCTCCTTCAATCCTTAGCTTGAAATTATAATTATATGAATAATCTTGTCAAGTCAACTTGAATACACTTTCAATCAAACAATTATCATCCCTTAAGTTGGATAGCATTAACTAATAAATTTCTCAAACTCAATATGTTGACAGTCAGCTAATATAGAATTCAGTACTCATTCAACTCAGAGAAACTCTTCATCAATCGACTCAACTTGGCCAATACTAACTTTGTGTTGTCTTTCCTTTGGTAATGGAGTAAACTCAGTCAACATAGGATCCATGCTAATTTTCCTATGGTAACTGTGAGGCCTCGCCCCCGACCCATCGTAGCATACTGATACATTACTCTTATTTTGTTATCCGCGACTCGAGATGTCGAGACATTATCTGATGCTTAGAACATATTTTATTATTTCATGTTGTGTGATGTTATTTCCAAATATATTTGATGATTGTCATTTAATGCTCATGTATATGTATGTGGATGAAATCAGTAAAATGTGAGATTAACACATTGAGTTGGAATCTTTATGATTAAGGATATAAGTAGGATGCAAGAAAACCCTAATTTATGTATGTTTCAAATTATGTAAATTTTTGATACGTATATATGTACATGTGATTTTTGGGACTACTGATGTGTGCAATGAGTGTGCAGGTATTTAGCCAAGAAACTCTACGGAGGAACAAAACTGATCTCCATGTGCTAAAATTTGGAAACCCTATTGTTCGTAATTATGCTCTTTCAGTGTCGCTTGACACTCGTAAAATGTTTACGTGCTTTATTTGCTAGTTGAGTTGTTAGATGGACCTATTTTATTCCTAGATTTTATTTTTGTCTCTAACCTCTTCCCTAAGGCTTTAAAACATGTTTTTTTTCTAACCTATGGGTGTGGGTATGGGTTAGGGGTCTTTTCCAACCCCTAAACCCCTAGCTTTGACTTTTGAGGGCACTCAAAAAGTCCCTTTTTGCCTTTGTGCGAAAATTGCAAGTGGTTGTCATGAGTTGTCTTACCCCACCTCCTTTTAGGGTTTAACCATGGTGTAGGTTGAGTTAGGAATTTCTAGAGTGGCTAGTGGATGGAAATAGTTATTGCTCCTTTTGGGTGGTTGAGTTGGAGGCTTATTTAGAGGCCTTCCTTGGTCTAGTGTTTTGGTTACCCAATCTCTACATTTAGAGAAGACTTCTTGAAGCTTGAAGGAAGGAGGGATACTCTACTCAAATTTGTTCATTGCCATTACCTCTTTGAGAAGGTAGGAAACTCTCATTTCCCTTATTCAATTTTTATGTTTTGTTTCATGTTCTTGTTACCTTGTTGTTCTTTTACTGTTGTATGGTTGTGGGTATGTTGGGAAGATTTGTAAACCTTGTTATTTTGGTTGTTTTTCCTTTCTTGTTTATGTTTGCAATTTTGAGTTTCCTTGCATGGGTGTTTTGGTATTACTCACCCTAGGAAAGGGCAGAAGTGACCAATTTTGGGAGAGGTCTATTTAGTTGGACTCCAACCTGTGTAGAGTCTCTTCTCAGGATGAGAAGAGGGATAAAGGGTAGGGTGTTATGGGCCCCTACCCGTCAGCACAAACCTAGTATGAGTATGGCAAGTTAAAATGGAAGAATAGAAGTTCTTGGTTATTGGCCCCGATTGGGCATCTGAATTGGTGTTGTGCTTGACTTCTCCAGTTGGAAGAATCCACCTCTCCCCAATCTTGATTCATTGTGAATCTTATTGTGGAAACCATGTGTGACTATGCATGCTTGATGTTCTTTTGGTTCTGCTTGCTTGTCACTCGATCAGTTATTGGTATCCTCCATGGTTCTTGAAATAAGATTTAGAAGACATTACAAACTCCTTGATTTGATCACGAAGAAAATTTGATAAAATTATTGAAAATTGGGATTGAGATCCTACTGTAAATTATATATTTTTTAAAACCTTATTATATATGGCAACGAAGCCGGGTTTTCTTCCTGATTCGTTCCCGGCTAAGCCTTGAATCAGGTTGATAATAAAATAAGTGATTGAGTAAATTTACTTCTCTTAAAATTTTCGTATTCTATGTTGTCATATGAATGTATATCAAAGATAAGATGCAAAAATGATGTTCAATTATGCAAGATTCAATTTGTGATGTATGGTGATGCCTCTATTCATATGGACGGTAGAGAGAGATGTTGCTAATCCATGTAAATGTATGGTGTCTTTATCAAGTTTGAAATGATTTAGTTCATGGTTGATTGTGTTGAAAATAAATTTGCTAGAACATGTAGGAAGAATTATGTCAAGAGATCCAAGCTAAAATTGAAACATGATAGAGAAATAACTTTGTGTATTGTGATACTCCTTTCAGAAGGAATGGAGAATTATCATTTTGAGCTCTTATTTTCTCAATTGCCTTAAGACTAGTTTAGCCATTATGTTGTTCCAATGTTGATCCATCAGTTTTATTAGATAGTTAAATGAATATGTAGATGGTTATTTCATGAAATGTGGTTCCATTGAAATGCAAGGCCATTTGAGGTTCATGGAAATAATATTGGAAATTCATAAGAGAATGTATACACCCATTGCTGTAATATAGTTGCAAGGAATATACAATGAGTTTCAAGAGAGAAAGAGAAGACAAATTATCAAATATCCACTTACAGGATGCTAGAAATTGTATGGGAAATAATTTACTCTCTTGATTGAACAAAGAATATTCCCCCTTGGATCCCTTGTTTCAAATTAAATTTTCAAAATTAATAATCAATAAAAAGGATTATGATTAACTAAATAAGCATTATACTAATAACTTAAATATCTATTTGTTCTTTTTGCTACCTATAAAACTTTATCCAATGAATGCTTTGTGGAAGTCAAACTGTCATCACAGGTGATGACTTCATCCTTGTCCCATCCCCATCTTCCTCCTAAAATGGGCGCTCAACTTGGATGCAAGACATTAAAATTTGTGGTTTAAATCAAGGAAGCAAATATTCTAACCTTGCTTTTCTCCCACATGGAACGCAGGTTTTGGAAAATGCATAGCAAGGTTATTTTTTTTTGAGATATGGATTGCTGATGGGAGGGTGATGTCATCTGTCCCCCCTCCCATCCCATCACCCCCTTCATTTCTCCTAACCTCTCCAAGCGCTCACTTCATTCCTTGGGAGGCTTAAAGCATGGGTCTGATTTGTGCTTTAAATTAAGCCTGCATTTCCTTTCCTTGGGGGACAAGACCTGACGTGGGCCAGCTGTTTAGGACAGCGTGCAAGCCTAGGATAGGTTTGGGGAAAGGAGGGAGTAAGGGAAGTAGGATGTTGGGAGGGGTAGTTAGTTTAGGTGCCTAGTAGAGTTAGTTTTAAGGTAGGTTAGTAGGTAGTTTAGTTAGTAGGTTAGTTCTATTCTTTTATAGTATTTTTTTTATATAGTATAGCTTGTTTAAAATAGTATTAGTTGTTAGAATTAGAGTTCAATCTAGTTATGTTATGTATGTTAGTCTTATTTTGGTTATTAGTCTTTAGTTTATTGTTACATTCTTATAGGGTTTTTTTTAAAATTTTGTTATGTAAATTAATTTGGTTGTAAAGTAAGTATAGTTAGATATTAATTTAATTTGTAAGATATTTTAGATTAATTAGTTTAGTTTTAAATTAATTTAGTTATTCAATAAACTTTAGAAAGTTTCGATATTATATGTTTTTACTTAAATTCGTTGTTATCATGTTATTGATTGTTAGTTTTAGTGTATATAATTTTTTTAGTACAGTTTAACATTAGACTTATATTATGATTAGTTAGGGCGTTTTGATAGTTAAATTTGATAGTCTAGTATTTATATTAAAGCTCTTAATTTTTGGTTAAAATGAATGCCTAAAGGACTAAATTGTTCTATAGTCAGATATTGATTGATAGTAAGCATTTATTAAGTAAGTAAATATATAAATTGTTTTTCTTCTTTCTATTATTAGCATGTATTCAAATTTTAAAATCTTAGTAAAATTAATGTTAGTTGAGTAGATTTTGATATTTGATTGTTTTATTTTCTAGCCTTAATTAATATAAATTGTTTCCTTAACAATTTCAAAATATCGTTGTAACCTTAATGAAATAACGAAATCCAAGGTTAACACCATTTTCTAACGAATAAGTAGCTATTGAAATGGGATTCTTCTCATCATTATAAACTTAAGATGTACATAGTTAAACTGTTTTGGCTCTTATGAATTCGACTCTTAAACTTTTGTGAACCTTATTATTATTTTTTAAAAAAAAATATTTGTGTGTGTTTTTGCCCTCTTAGTTTGGGCATGACAGTAACTAAGTGAACTCGATCAACATAGGATCTACCTTCGATGCCCAAGTGAGCTTGGTCAATATTATCTTTAAACTTGGTTACAATTAGAATGCTTGGCATATACAAGAGATTTTCTTCAATGCTTGAGTGAGCTCAAGAATCACTGACTGCTTGATAATTCTTGATATTTTGTGTAACATCAAAGACAACATATAATTAAATAATTGTTTTCAACAATATCCCTCTTTCACATTGATGGTAACACAACATGTCATAGTATAATGAAAATTTAGAGAAAATAGAAGAATAATATCCTTAGTTTGAGTTTGATTCTCATACATGAGAACTTCATGTATCTATGAGAACTCTCTCTAACATGAATCTCTCCCTCTCTAATGATTCTTTCTAACTCTTCCAATTTTTCTTTCTAAAATATCTTTGATATGACAACAATCTTTCCCTCTTTATTGATACAAAATTTCTCTTGATATGGTAAAAAACTCTCCATCTTTGACATCTTATGCCAAGGATAATAATAATAGATTTTCCATGTACTTGATGTATTGATTCATTTGTAATCTGCTCTGATAATACTACATCAACATGACTGATCTTCAAATTTCTCAATTGATGCATCACTAATGTTTGTTTAGTGAGCTTCAAATAAGGAAATGACCCATAGCTTACCTCTTAGATACAAAAATGAATCCTTAGATAATGTCTTGGTGCATATGTATGCAATTTGTTCTTTTTTATGCACATATTCCATTCTAACCTCTTCTTCTTACACCAATTCTCTAAAAAGGTAATATTGTATTGCAACATGTCTTGTCTTGGTATGCATCACTAGCTTCTTGGAAATGTTTATTGCATTGGTGTTATCATATAGGATAACTATTGGATCCTTGAATTCTTCCTTCATACCTAACAACAATTGTATGAGCCATATAATGTTGGAACAATTGACTGTTGCTATAACATATTCTACCTTTCTTGTCCAAGATACTAGCCTCTTTGCAAGAAAGAATGCTCCACCACTAGTGTTCTTCCTATCATCAATACTTCCTCCCTAATCAACATTAGTGAAGGCTTTCAATTCAAAGTTCCATCCTTTCTTATACTATAAAACATAATATTTAGTACCTTTGAGATACCTCATAATTCTTTTCATTTTCATCATACGATTTTCTTTTGGATTAGTAGAGTATCCTAGTGCCAAAGAAACCACTAATGCAATATCATATTTTGTGTGCATTACATAGTGAAGTTTTTCAATAATTGATCTATATGTAGTCTAATCTACCTCTTTGGAATCATCATTTTTGGAAAACTTATGTCTAGTAGACATAGGTGTTCCAACTAGTCTAGAATCCTCCATTCTAAATTTATTCACTATCTCCTTGGTATACTATGATTGAGTGATGTAGATTCCATCCTTCTTCTATTGAATTTGCATTGTAGGAAAGAATTTAATCTCTCCAAACATTGACATTTTAAATCCCTTTCTCATTTATTTAGAGGAATATTTGCAGGTGTCATCATACCCAATGAATAATAAGTCATCTACAAAGATTTCTGCCAAGAACATCTTCTTTTCTGATCCTTCCTTAATGCATAGGCTATTTTTGGCATTTGTTCTTTAAAAACCATTTTTTATCAAATAACTATGCAATCTTTCATACTAGGCTCTAGGGGCTTGTTGGAGACCATATAAAGCTTTGTGTAATCTCTAAACCATATTCCTCTTGTTAGGATCTATGAAATCTTTAGGTTTCTCAATGTAGACTTCTTCTTCAAAGATTCATTTCAAGAAAGATGTCTTTACATCCATCTAATATACATTGAATCCTTTATGTATAGCATAAACAAATAGTGTTATAACACCTTCTATTATTGCAACAGGAGAAAATATTTTTTCCATAATCAATACATTCTTCTTGAGCATAACCTTTCAACACTAGCCTCTCTTTTTTCCTTATCACTTCTCCATTTTCATTCAACTTATTTCTGAATACCCATTTAGTACCAATGACATTTTTTTCCCTTGGCTCTAGGAACAAGTGACCAAGTTTTGTTCCTTTTCAATTTGTTCAATCTCTTTGTTTGTTGCCTCAATCCAACTTTCATTGTCTAATGCATCTTTACCAGTTCTAGGTTCAAACTCAATAAGCAAACATGTACCTTTTAAAAAAAAAATCTATTCATTATGTCTTTTGACTAATCACAAATGATTTTCCTAAGTGCATGATGCGTTCTTACTTATGTAACAAGTATAGTTTCCTTCTTTCTAGGTTCACCCAATTCACCAAGCTCAAAATTATCTTTTGAATCATGCTTGAGTTCCATTATTTGTGACTTTGTTCCTTTAGACTACAACTCAATTTCCACTATTTGAAACTTGGGTCCTTCTAACTAAGACTTGGGTTCCTAAGACTATGACTCAAGTTGCACTAGTTGCAACTTAGGTTAAAGTAGAGATTTAGGGAACTTAGGTGGTGAATATTGTTGACTTCCAATTGCATTTTATTGAATTTTAGGTAAACTATCAGGTTCATAATAGAATTGTTTTTTATAATTTTTAGGTACTTTGCTTCTTTGTTCTTCACTCTTTTTCGCAAACTTAATAACTTTTACACGTACATTTTTTATAACCTTGTGAGTAGTAAGATTTAGACACTTGTATGCTTTGCTTTTGTTGGAGTATCCTAGGAATAAGCCTTCATCACTTTTCACATCAAATTTTCCTTTTCTTATCTCTTTTAAGATATAATATTTGCTTCCAGATACTTGAAATAATAGACATTTGGTTTATATCCATACAATAATTCATAAGGAGTTTGTTCCAAATCTTTGTTTTGTTAAACTCAATTCAAGGTATGAACTGTTATACTAATTTCTTCCTTCTAGTATTTGATTGCAATATTTTTCTCTATCATTAGTGTCCTTGCATAATCCATAATGGATATATTTCTTCTTTCAGGTATGCCATTCTATTGAGGTGTACCAAGTGTTGATACCTATCTTTTGTTTCTTATTTCACTTCATAATTCATTGAATTCATTTGAGATGAATTCTCCTCCTTAGTCCAACCTTAGATATTTTAGTTTCTTTCCTATTTCTTTTTCCACTCTAGCTAGATACCACTTGAACTTTTGAAATGCTTTAGCTTCATCTTTCAAGTAAATTATTATTTTTTGAAACAATTGATTAAATTGTGTAGTATCTTTGATTTTTACACAAAATGTCATATCATTGCAAGTCAGTGTATGTCGAGCTCCCTCGGGCATTGAAGACGATTTATTGTGTTTATCAATCATTCTAGAGTTTCCCTAGTTTAGAAGACAGTATCTATTGAGTTCACTTAGGTGTCAAAGGAAAGTTTTTGGAAGTTGAGTGTTAATTGAGCTCACTCATTTAGTGAAGGAAATGTTGGATAGAATTGATATTACTTGTGTTGTAAATATTCAAGACTAGGGGAGGGGTGAATAAGTAACTTCTAAAAACATCTACCATTTTTAGTTCTTGATCCAATAAACTATTTAGCATTTAATTTATCACATCTAATCTAATTGCATGCATGAGAAACTAAAAATATAAAAGCATTCACAATACTTGAACATAATGATTTGGTGACCCAAAAACCTTCCAAATAGAAAGTAAAACTAGGGTGAGGATGATACTCACAAAATTGAATACTATAGTATAAAGTTGGCCAATTAAGGCTTACATTGATCACTTCTGATGATTTGCATTCTTAGGAGCAAATGGGACTACTAGGTCCACCTTGTAAGAGGATTTGCTAACATACAATAATGTATGTACTCAGTGAAGATTTTTAGAAAAGACTATTAGGTCTACTTTGTTAAAAGATTTTGATTGGTTGACCTATTAGGATGAAGAACTAGACCTCTGACTTGTAACTGAGTTTACTGATAGAGATTCCTTGATGTACTACTCACCTTTTTATGACAGATTTGTTACTGCTGCTCCTTATGTTAATATGACCTTTATAAATCTTTATTTGCTACTTATCTTTGCAATCTTGCACTTGTATTACAAATACATTACATTGCATTCTTCATTGGATATGATATAATACATCACACACACACACACACACACATATACATATATGTATATATATACATACATATATGTATATATATGTACACATGTATACATATGTATATATATACATAGATATATGTATATATATGTATATACATACATATATGTATTTATATATGTATATATATGTATACATATATATATATGTATATATATACATATATATATGTATACATATACATATACATATATGTATATGTACATATGTATATATATATATATGTATGTATATGTATACATATATATATGTATATGTATATATATATCTATACATATATATAGATATATATATACATATACAGATATATATATACATATATATATATATCTATAGATATATCTATATATATACATATATATATATATATATATATATATATATATATATATATATATACATATAGGGTATGTGCAAGATCATGGTGTGCCAAAAAGTGGCAATGTGAAAAAAATAGAGTTTGAACATGTCTAAAAGCACTTCAAAATTCGTCCTGACTTTTTTTCACCTATCCAGGTACCAAACTTGGAAAGTAAAGCCCAAGCCTTATCTGATATCTGATTTGAGATTGAATATCCGATATGAGATCCGATATCCGATATCGACGACAAATAAATTGGAGGGAAAAGACAAAAAAATTAGAGGAAAAAACAAATTTGTAAGTGATCTAACTAATTTGAGTTATGAAATATGTAAAGATATAATATATAATCTATAAATATACAATATAATAACATAACTATTATATATATATATATATATAATAATATATAATCAATATATTATATAATAATATTATATATATATATATATATATATATATATATATATATATATATATATATATATATATATATATATATATATATATATATATATATATATATATATATATATATATATATATATATATATATATATATATATATATATATATAACGTAATGTAAAGATGTAATATATAATCTATTAATATATAATAATATATTATGATTATTTTTACTATATTTTTATTAAATATAATAGCGTAATATATTATATATATGTTATTAATACATATTATTATTACCATATGTAAATTATAATATATAATATATTATGTTATTATTATTATAATCTATGAATTTTATATATATATATATATACAATTGTTATACTATATTATTATTATTTTTACTATATTATTTCTAGTGGAGTCATTTATATGGGTCAAAAGGGCTCATAGGATGACTTATGACCCCTTTCGACACATTGCATGACAACATATGTCCCTCAGGGATCCTAGGACCCTTAGGGACATATTAGAATAGTTTATATGGGTCGAAGGGGGTCACAAGATGACCTATGAACCCTTTCGACATATTACAAGATGACATTTGTCCCTAGGGGTCCTAGGACCCTTAGGGACATATTAGAATCATTTATATGGGTTGAAGGGGGTCATAGGGTGACCAATGACCACCTTTGACACATTCCACGATGACATATGTCCTTAGGGATCCTAAGACCCCTAGGGACATATTAGAATCATTCATATGGGTCGAAGGGGATCATAGGGTGACATATGACCCCGTTTGACACATTCCACGATAACATATGTCCCTAAGGGTCCTAAGACCCCTAAGGACATATTAGAGTCTTTCATATGGTTTGGAGGGGGTCATAGGGTGAACTATAACCCCCTTCGACACATTACATGATGACATATGTCCCTAGGGGTCCTAGGACACCTAGGGACATATTAGAATGCTTCATATGGGTCAAAGGGGGTCATAGGTTGACCTATGACCCCCTTTGACCCATTAAATAATGACATATGTCTCTAGGGGTCATAGGACCCCTAGAGACATATTAGAATCATTCTTATGGGTCAAAGGGGCTCATAGGGTGGCCTATGACCCCCTTCGACCCATTAGATGATGACATATGTCCCTAATGGTCCTAGGACCCCTAGGGACATATTAGAATCATTCTTATGGGTCAAAGGGGGTCATAGGTTGACTTATGACCCTCTTTGACACATTACATAACGACATATGTCCTTAGGGGTCCTAAGACCCCTAAGGACATATTAGAATGCTTCATATGGGTCAAACAGTGTCATAAGTTGACCTATGACCCCCTTCGACCCATTAAATGATGACATATATAGCTAAAGGTCCTAGGACCCCTAGGGACATATTAAAATCATTCTTATGGGTCAAAAGGGGTCATAGGTTGACCTATAACCCCCTCCGACCCATTAGATGACGACATATGTCTCTAGGGGTCCTAGGACCCCTACGGACATATTAGAATGTTTCATATGAGTCAAAGGTGGTCATAGGTTGAGCTATAACCCCCTTTGACCTATTAAATGACAACATATATCCCTAAAGGTCCTAGGACCCCTAGACACATTAGAATCTTTGACCCATTACATGACGACATATGTCCCCAGTGGTCCTAGGATCTTTAGGGACATATTAGAATCATTCATATGGGTTAAAGGTCATTCGACCCATTACCTCATGACATATGTCCCCAAGAGTCCTAGGATCCCTCGGGACATATTAGTATCATTCATATGGGTCAAAGGGGGTCATAGGTTTACCAATGACCCCCTTTGACCCATTAAATGATGACATATGTCCCTATCAATCCTAGGACTCCTAGGGACATATTAGAATTATTCTTATGGATCAATGATTTTTTTTCAACCCAATAAATGATGACATTTGTCCCTAGGGGTGCTAGGACCCCTAAGGACATATTAGAATCGTTCTTATGGATTAAAGGGGGTCATAGGTTGACCTATAACCCCTTTCGACCCATTGCATGATGACATATGTCCCTAGGGGTCCTAAGACCCCTAAGGGCATATTAGAATCCTTCTAATCGGTCAAAGGGGGTCATAGGGTGACCTATGACCCCCTTCGACCTATTACTTGACAATATATGTCCACAAGGGTCCTAAGACCCTTAGGGACATATTAGAATGCTTCATATGGTCAAAGCTTTCAACCCATCAAATGACGACATATCTCCCTAGGGGTCCTAGGACCCCTAGGGACATATTAGAATCATTTTTATGGCTCAAAAGGGCTAACTTCTAACCCCCTTCGACATATTACATGACGACATATGTCCCTAGGGATCCTAGGACCCCTAGGAACATATTAAATTCGTTCATATGGGTCAAAGGGGGTCATAGGTCAACCTATGACCCCCTTCGACCCATTAAATGTTGACATATGTCCCTAGGGGTCCTAAGAGCCCTAGGGACATATTAGAATCATTTTTATGAGTCAAAGGGGGTCATAGGTTGACCTATGACACCGTTTGACTAATTACATGATGATATATTTCCCTAGGGATCCTAGGACCACTAAGAACATCTTAGAATTGTTCATGACCCATTACATGATGACATATGTCTCTAGGGGTCCTAGGACCCCTAGGGACATATTAGAATCTTTCATATGGGTCTAAGGGGGTCATAGGTTGACCTATGACCCCCTTCAACCCATTATATGATGACATATGTTCTTAGGGGTCCTATGACCCCTAGGGACATATTAGAATCATTCATATGGATCAAAGGGGGTCATAGGTTGACCTATGACACCCTTCAACCCATTAAATGATGACATATGTTCTCAGGGGTCTTAGGACCCTTAGTGACATATTAGAATCGTTCGTATTGGTCAAAAAGAGTCATAGGTTGACCTATGACCACCTTCGACACATTACATGATGACATATATTCCTAGGGGTCCTAAGACCCTTAGGAACATATCAGAATGCTTCATATGGGTCAAACGGGGTCATATGATGACCTATGACCCCCTTTTACCCCTTAAATGACAAGATATGTCCCTAGAGGTCCGAGGACCCCTAGGGACATATTAGAATTGTTCTTATGGGTCAAAGGGAGTCATAGGGTGACCTATGACCCCCTTCGAACTATTACATGATGACATATGTCGTTAGAGATCTTAGGACCCCTACGGATATATTAAAGTTCTTCATATGGGTCAAAGGGGGTCATAGGTTGATGTATGACCCCCTTCGACCTATTAAATGATGACATATGTCCCTAGGGGTCACAAGACCCCTAGGGACATATTAGAATCATTCTTATGAGTCAAACCTATGACCCCCTTCGACCAATTACATGATGACATATGTCCCTAGGGGTCCTAAGACCCCAAAAGAGATATTAGAATTGTTCTTATGGGTCAAAAGGGGTCATAGGGTGACCTATGACCCCCATCAATCCGTTAAATGAAAACATATGTCCATAGGGGTCGTAGGACACCTAGAGACATATTAGAATACTTCATACGGGTCAAAGGGTGTCATAGGTTGATCTATGACCCCCTTCGACCTATTAAATAATGACATATATCCCTAGGGGTCCTAGGACCCCTAGGGACATATTAGAATCATTCTTATTGGTCAAAGGGGGTCATAGGTTGACCTATGACCCCATTGGACCTATTATATGATGATATATGTCCCTAGGGGTCCTAGGACCTCTAGGGACATATGTTATGATGTAATGGGTCGGAGGGGATCATAGGTCAACCTATGAATCCCTTCAACTCATATGAATGATTCTAATATGTCCCTAGGGGTGCTAGGACCCCTAGGAACATATGTCTTCATGTAATGGGTCGAAGGGGGTCATAGGTCAACCTATGATGCCCTTTGACCCATATGAATGATTCTAATATGTCCCTAGGGGTCCTAGGACCCCTAGGGACATATGTCATCATTTAATGGGTTGAAGGGGGTCATAGGTCAACCTATGGCCCCCTTTGACCCATAAGAATGATTCTAATATGTCTCTATGGATCCTAGGACCCCTTTGAACATAAGTCATCATGCAATGCATCGAAGGGGATCATAGGTCATTCTATCACCCCCTTTGACCCATAAGAAGCATTCTAATATCTCACTAAGGGGTCGTATGACTCTTTGGGACATATGTCATCATGTAATGGGTCAAAGGGGGTCATCAGTCAACCTATGACCCCCTTAGACCTATAAGAATGATTCTAATATGTCCCTAGGGTTTCGATGACCCTTAGGGACATATGTCATCATGTAATGGGTCGAAGCGGGTCATAGGTCAACCTATGACCACCTTTGACCCATAATAATGATTTTAATATTTTTTTAGAGGTCCATGGACCCCTAGGCACGTATGTCATCATGCAATGCATCGAAGGGGGTCATAGGTCAACCTATGACCCCCTTTGTCCCATAAGAATGATTCTCATATGTCCGTAGGGGTCGTAGGACCCCTAGGGACAAATGTTGTCATTTAATAGGTCGAAGAGGATCATAGGTCAACCTATGACCCCCTTCAAACCATATGAATGATTCTAATATGTCCCTAGGGGTCCTAGGATCCATAGGGATATATGTTGTCATGTAATGTGTAAAAAGAGGTCGTAGATCAACCTATGACACTCTTTGACTCATAAGAATGATTCTCATATGTCCCTAGGGGTCCTAGGTACATATTTCATCATGTAATGGGTCAAAGGGACCTATGACCCCCTTTGACCCATATGAACAATTCTAATATGTCCCTAGGGGTCCTAAGATGCCTAGGGACATATGTCATCATTTAATTGGTCGAAGGGGGTTATAGGTCAACGTATGACCTCCTTTGACCCAAATGAACAATTCTAATATGTCTCTAGGGGTCTTAGGAGCCCTAGTAACATATGTAGTCATTTAATGTGTCAAATGGGGTCTTTTACCCATATGAACAATTTTGATATGTCCGTAGGTCTCCTATGACCCGTAGGAACATATGTCATCATATAATGGGTCAAAGGGGGTCATAGGTTAACCTATAACCCCATTTGACCCATAAGAATGATTCTAATATGTCCCTAGGGGTCCTAGGACCCCTAAGGACATATGTCATCATGTAATGGGTTGAAGGGTGTCACAGGGCATCGTATGAACCCCTCTGACTCATAAGAACGATTCTAATATTTCCCTAGGGGTTCTAAGACCCCCCAGGGACATATGTCATCATGTAAAGGGTCAAAGGGGGTCATAGGTGAACCTATGACACCCTTTGATCCATAAGAATGATTCTAATATGTCTCTAAGAATCTAGGACCCCTTTGGACATATGTCGTTATGTAATTCGTCGAAGGGGGTCATAGGTAAACCTATGACCCCCTTTGACCCATAAGAAGCATTCTAATATGTGCCTAGCGGTCCTAGGACCCCTAGGGACATTTGTCATCATGTAATGGGTCAAAGAGGGTCATAAGTCAATGTATGACCCCCTTTGACCCATATGAACAATTCTAATATGTCCCTAGAAGTTCTAGGACCCCTAGGGACATATGTTGCCATTTAATGAGTCGAAGGGGGTCATAGGTCAACCTATGACCCCCTTTGATCTATATGAATAATTTTAATATGTCCCTAGGGGTCCTAGGACCCCTAGGGGCATATGTCATCATTTAATGGGTTGAAGGGGTTCATAGGTCAACCTATGATCTTCTTTGATCCATATGAACAATTCTAATATGTCCTTAGGGGTCGTAGGACCCCTAGGGACATTTGTTATTGTTTAATGGATCGAAGGGTGTCCTAGGTCACCCTATGACCCCCTTTGACCCATATGAACAATTTTAATATGTCCCTATGAATTCTATGACCCCTAGGGACAAATGTCTTTATGTAATGGGTCGAAGGGTGTCATAGGTCAACCTATGACCCCCTTTAACCCATATGAATGATTCTAATATGTCCCTAGGGGTCCCAAGACCCTTAGGGACATATGTCATCATGTAATGTGTTGAAGGGGGTCATAGGTCCACCTATGACCTCCTTTGATCCATAAGAATGATTCTAATATGTCTTTAGGGGTCCTAGGACCGCTAAGGACATATGTCATTATGTAATGGGTCGAAGGGGATCATAAGTCAACCTATGAGCCCCTTCAACCCATATGAATGATTTTAATATGTCCCTAGGGGTGCTACAACCACTAGGGACATATGTCATCATGTAATGAGTCAAAGGAGGTCATAGATCAGCCTATGATGCCCTTTGACCCATATGGACAATTCTAATATGTCCTTAAGGGTCCTAGGACCCCTAGGGACATATGTCATCATTTAATGGGTCGAAGAGGGTCATAGCTTAACCTATGACCCCTTTTGACCCATAAGAACAATTCTAATATGTCCTTATGGTTCCTAGACCTTTAGGGACATATGTCATTATTGAATGGGTTAAATGGGGTTATAGGTCAACCTATGACCCCCTTTGACCCATAAGAATAATTATAATATGTCCTGAGGGGTCCTAGGACCCCTAGGGACATATGTCATCATGTAATGCGTCAAAGGGGGTCATAGGTCAACCTATGACCTCCTTCGACTCATAAGAACAATTCTAATATGTCACTGGGGGTCCTAGGACCCCTAGGGACATATGTTGTTAGTTAATGTGTCAAAGGGGGTCATAAGTCAACCTATGACTCCCTTTGACTCATATATATTAATAATATACATATATATTAATAAAATATATATATATATATGGTTATTATATTTAATAAAAATATTACGTTATTATATATATTAATAACATACTCATATATATATATTTCGTTATTATATTTAGTAAAAATAATAATAATATAAATTATATTTATAGATTATAATGAGAATAACAGAATATATTATTATATATTAATATATTATATGGTATATCTTTTCATTACGTTATTATATATATAGAATATATTATATATATATTAATAACATACTTATATATATATATATAATATATATATTACGTTATATATACTTATATATTATTATATATTAATATATTATATGTTATATCTTTACATTACGTTATTATATATATATATATAATATATTATAATACATATTTACATAGTAATATAACAAAAATAATTTATAAGCCATAAGCTATAAGTCTTAAATTCAGTTTTCCCTCCAAAATGGGTTAAAATTTCAAATTTCTCACCAAAATTCACCTAGCCATATGGGATATCCAATTTTGAATCAGATATCTGATTTGAAATCCGATATCTGATGTCAGATTTGAAATCCGATATTCGATTAGGCTTGGTATTTACCAATCCTACCCGGTCAACCCAAAAGACGTGTTTGAAGAGGGTTTTAGTGATGCTTAGACTTCGGATAGTCGTCTGACAATGTCATTTTGATTGAAATTGAATGAAACAAAAAGAGTTTTTTAATATCGCTCTCGAGATTCCATCAATATAATTTTTATCAAATTTTGAGATCGATAAGTATTTATTAGTTAATTATTAATGAAGATTATTGTAAAGTGTTGATTGACATACTGATTGAAAAATAGCTATAATTTTCAAACGGTATAACATTTTTTAAATTTAAAAGTTGTGTCACATTCTATGCTTCGCCTAGTATAGGAAAAAAAAGAAAAATTAAATTTGGTAAAATTTTCTATTAGTTAAGGTGGTTAGACACGGGACTTTTTTTTTTTTGAAAAATTTTTGGTAAAAAATTGATATTTAATTATTTATTTAGAATAAAAATACCAAAAAATATGTGTCAGATCCAGGCATGAGTCTACTTTTCATATCTATAATTATATTAAAAAAATATTATCATTTGATTTTGATTAAGGTGGTCAGACATACACCTACTTTTTATTTTTGCCCTTAAATTTTTGTAGTACTGCATTAAAATTTAAACTTTTGACCAATCAATTATATTTTTCTCCTGATTAGGCCTAGTAGTTTAGAAACTACATTCAATTTTTTACAGATTATTTTCTTACAACTTTTTGATATAAAGTACATAACCACTTTAAAATTATGCGTCAAGTTGACATAACCCTAATTTTTCACTGCCACTTAAGGCCATAGTTTGGTGCACCATGATCCTACACATACCCTATATATACACACACACACACACACATATATATATATACATATATATACATATATACATATGTACATATATACATATATATATATGTGTGTGTGTGTATATATATATATATATATACCAATCTAGTTACAAAATTATAAAGTCAGCCATGACACAAGTTAACACAAAAATTACAAATTTGATCCATATGAAGATACTTAGGTTTTAAAGACTAAATCAGTGAGGTTCTGATACTCGGCATCCACACTCACTACTTGGCATCATCATACTCTTGGTGAATGTAGAAGCTCGGTCCATACTGATCACTTTGAAGTAGTCTTGAACTCATTCTACACTGGTGACTCGATAGATATTGTGCAACTTGGAAAACACTGAATTACTTGGTTATGATTGAGTGGCTTGGTTAGCACTATCTTCACATCACATAAACTAAGAACTCAATAGAAACTACAATGCTTGGTAACCACTAAACTCTGTAACCATTGATAAACTTAGTTTACACTGAACTACTTAGTTCACACTTCTAAACTTTACACTACCTAAATCTTCTTGGTGGCTATATAGAATATGAATAAGTGTGTGTCACTAATAACAAGCTTGACTGATATGTCAACAATCTCCCTCTTTAGCATTAGTGACAAAAACACTTATTAGCCTAAAATTGAATGCCTTGTATTTATCGTCATGTGATACTAGCTCGATCCATTTTGAGATTTTTCAAAATTTATCTTTGTAAGATATATATATTGTATATTTATGCCATAACATATGTCTCCCCCATACTGTGTTATCTACTATTTACATAAAAAATTTTCTCTTGTATACATTTCTCCCCCTGTAATTTTTCTCTTCTCCCTCTTCCACTTTTCTCTCATATCTTATCTCTTCTTGACCTTTTTGACAATAATGCAAAAGATTTAGTCAACATATCTACACAAAGACATGAAAATGAGATAAGAATTCAGAGTGTACCATGAGATAAGATTTATCCAATTTTCTTGTAAGACCTTACATGTTTGAATGGCAATTTGCACTTTAGTTGATAGTTCAATCTTGTGGTCAACAATAGAGAAATTGTTATCATGAATCAGGGATTTTGAATAAACAATATGTTTCTGCATAGAGCCCATGACTGGAAGGAACATATTTTTTATATCAACTAGTGTGGAATGGATCCTTGCTTCTTCTCTTAACAAATCTACTTGCATGTTTGTTAAAAATCTAATTTTCTTAAAATGTTTAGAGCTTGAACTAGGTTCAAGTTGAAAATAATGAGCAACTACCTTAAGATTAGTATAATTTTGGACATTTTTTCTTTAACTTCTTTGGTATACTAGGTAACATCACATAGCTGTGCAAAAAGTGATGACACATTAGAGAAGGATTCTTCAAGATTGACCAAAATTGTTGATAATTCAACTTCATTAACAACAATTTGTTGGGCAATGCGCTCCAACACTTTATTGTTGAATTTCTTTTCTATCTTTTCAATCAACTTCTCTTGTCCTTCTCTATCCTCACTAAACTTTTTGACTGCCTCCTCAAGTTGAAATAAAATAGGTTGAGAAGAATCAACCTCAATTCCAATAGCCTCGGATAAAATATTTTTGACAACATCTAATACCTTGTATTATTTGTCTCTTTCTTCTCTTAATCTTTTTTGCTTGTCCTTTTTCTAAAGAAGTTCACCAACTATGTGCATTTGGTCTATAGATAAATTGTGGAAATCCCATTTGGGAATTTCTATTTCCTCATCTAGATCTATATCTTCTTCTATCTCTTTTCCTTTCAAATATTTTATACTTGGTTGATCCTTCATCATCTTCTTCATCCTTACTTTCTTCTATTTCATCATCATTTACTTCAATAGGATATTCACTTGGCCTATGAAGATGGTAAACATTCTTCCAATTGTTTGAAGCATTCTCACAACATGTTCTATATCCTTAATCAAAACTAAATAGGTGTTAAATCTCAAAGTCATTTTCTCTTCATTTTTTCTTAAAGACTCTTTTACCTCAACATCTGATATGCTCAGTAGTAACTGTCTTAGGGTTTGTGCATATATGTATTTTAATATTTTCATTGCAAAATCTCATCTTGGCTTCACCTTTTCTAATAATTCATTAAAGCTTTGAGAGGCGACCTAGTTTGGTGAATACTTCCATTTTCCCATTTTGGTCAGCACCAGTTCTTCAACTTGTTTTTTCTCTACCTCTATCCTTGTCTCATACTTCAATGATTTAAAATTTGTTATACTAGCACCTTTTTCCATTTTCTTTAAATTTTCTTGAAAGGTGGGAGG
Source organism: Cupressus sempervirens (assembly GCA_028749045.1). Classification (NCBI taxonomy): domain Eukaryota; kingdom Viridiplantae; phylum Streptophyta; class Pinopsida; order Cupressales; family Cupressaceae; genus Cupressus; species Cupressus sempervirens. The sequence continues at coordinate 427,131,683 of CM053791.1, read as the reverse complement.
AGGTCTACTAAGTACAATGTTACTTCCTTTCTTCCTGGACCTCCTTGTGAAGACCACAGTGGATGCCTTTGCAAACTTGGTGATGATCACCTTACCCTTTTTCTTCAAAGGTTCTTCTTCTTCTTATTCTTCTTCATCATATACTTGTTTTTCATCTTCACCTTTAGCTTCAGTTAACATGAGATGTGTACCAAATTTTAGTTTGGCTATCCTCCTCTTTCCTTTGTTAACTGCTTGGCGTAGCTTTATTTCTAGCTCTATTCATACTTTTGCCTCTTCATAAGTACCAAAATAAGGGGCTTTGAGATCCATAGGTTCATTGAAAAGGGCTTCAATGATATCCTTGGTCTCATCAATGTTTACTTCATAACCAAGAGGCTTGGCCCATACAGTTCTAGGCTTGACTACCTGCATGTATACCTTGTCACAATCAACCATAAAACACACATCATCCTTGTAATCCTCAACTAACTTCTTTGGTATCTTGAACCTATTGTTCATTTTGTCTTTAAACACATTAAAATATTTTTCCATGATTTTGTCATAGTTTTCTCCCATTTCTGCAATGTATTCATTATTTGATATAATACTAGTAGATCCTTTCTCCAGACTATAGTGTCGTTGGAAGGGAAAAAATTTTGAACATAAAAGAATAAACATGTTAACAAAGAACTGAATTTGCACAAGTTATTCTTGGAGTTTTTAATGCTTTCCATATTCTTATTGAACTATCTCAGTAACAACTTGGCAAGGTCATAAGATAAGTTATTCTTCACCACTTTGTAAGCCAAGTCCACAGCTTCACATGATACATTGTTGTGATGGCTTAAACTATATATCTTGTGAGCTATAACATGAATACCAAATTTGAGTTCTATTTCTATAACACTACTTATTTTCATGCCTCTACCATCCCATTCGACTAGGGTTTTCTTTTCCAATTTAGCTCGACCTAGGGTTTTGGTCATTTTGGCTTTGGTGAGCATGGGAAGGCTAGTGATTTGATGAATCATCTTTTTTGTTATCAATATTAGCTATTCCAATCATAATTGACCATTGCGCATCCAGCTAAGAATATAGGTAATCTATTTAACTTGAAACTCTCAGGGCATTTGGGGAATGTGAGTTAAACCTTTAGTTTCCAAATGTTGATGCTTGAGTTTTAAGGTTCTGTCAACACACAACTGAGCTAGGGCATAATCCATCTCAAGATTACCAATTTCTTGAATTACATATTTAAAGTGAGTTCTGATGTCATTGACAAGTAGTACCTTGGGAGGGATTTGCAACTAAGCTTTGCTAGGGTCTAGGGTTGTTGCAACTATGAGCATGAGCTTAAAGTTTGGTGCCTTCCATTCAATAGCACAAACCAACATATTAGAAACTTTCTTAGCCTTGTTGCTACTGCTAGATGCTATTTTACTTAGTACCTTGAGAGAACTTTCAAAAATGATTGTATGAAATTCACTCAAGTCACTTGATCGCACAAAAAATAACACTTCACAATAGTTCTCTAAGATTCACAGTGAAAAATGAATTTGCTTCCATGCCTTTTGTCAAAATTTATTTATTAATGCTCAGTATTGAGGTGGATGTGTTATCATAAAGCTTGACAAGTTTTCATCTGCTACTCTATATTGATCACTTGGCAAAGTCTTTGTGACTTAGTAACCATAAGAGCCTTTGTTGCTCCCAACCTTGCCTGGCAAAGTCTATGACATGACCTTACTTGGTAAATAAGGTAACTTGGTAATCAGTGATCTCCTTGTATCTTGCATACAAACTTGGATCTTTTTCATCTTTTAACTAGAGCTAATTTTGATGTCTTCTTTGATTGTCTGGTTCCAATTCTTCCTTGAGAATTTAATTAGAGGTGGTAGAGTCACCCAATTTTTTAGTGACTTGACCACCATTACTTAGACTAGTATCCTTGGTAGACTTAGGAATGTTGTTTCATCTACTTTTGAATGTTATCAACTTTTTCCTTCTTCTCATCTTCAATATTACTAATATTCATACAATTCTTGGCAATATGACCAAGTTTTGTACAAATGTAACATCTTATAGTGGTATCCCTTTTTTCTCATATGATGTTTGACACAATTCATACCAATGTGTCCATATTCTCCACAGTAATGACATCTACACCAAGTATTATAATCCCAACCAAATATTGCTTTCACAATTTTTTCTACAAGATTCAATGTCTTTGGTTTGCATCTTGATGACTTGTGTCCATGTTTCTTGGATTTATGACAGTTGCCTTCAAATTTTGGTTTCTCTTTGCATTCATTAGCCTTGTGACCATGCTGATTATAGTTGTAGCATTTTCTATTTAATTTTGCTTTCCCATTACTCATGCATTTGTTAGATGTATGACCTATCTTAGCAAATTGATTGCAAGTAGGTCTTTGATTCCTTTGAGCAATTTTTATAGAGGATTCACCTTCCTCCTTGTATCCAATTCCTTCTTTTCCTTTTTGTCTATAGAGGTTTCTCTTGTTTAGTTGAATCATGTTTGCTTGAGATTTCATTATTCTTTCATTGATTTGTTTCTAAGTATTTAGCTAATTTTTCAATTTTTCACTAATTTTCTTTTATAGATCTTAGCTCAATTCTTATTCTTTCATTGATTTGTCTCTCCAAATTTAGATCATTCCTTAATATTTCATTGATCTATCTTTGGCTCATGATTTCCTCATTAGCATTAGAGATTTGATCCATAAGGTCTGCATGCTAAAGGGATTAGTTCTAGATCTAATTGTTCCTTCCATCCATTTATTCTTTTATCTTGTTCCTCTCATCCAAGATTTCACATAACCTCACTCACTAAATTTCTTGTTCTCTTTTTAGCTTTCTTACTTCTTCCTGCAGGGAACCATTCTTCTCTAGAAATTCTTTGATTGCATCATTTGCTTCATCTAAACTACTCAAAGGGAGAAACTCTTGAATTCTTTCTTCAATGTAGAGATGATCATTCATTTTATTTACAATTTCCTTTCTTCTTTGCAGAGATTGGGAAAGTTTCTCCTTAGCTTTCTTGAGTTATGCAATGGCCATTTCTAGATCAAAGTTCTCATTGTCAATAGATTTTTCAAGTTTGAATATCTCCATATCCTTGATCTTTGCTTTAGTTGTTAAACTTTCTCCTAAGAACCACAAAGCTTTGATACCAATTGCTAGAAATATTCAAGACTATGCTAGGTTACTAAGAGGGGAGGGGTGAATTAGCAACTTCTAAAAACTTCTACCAATTTTAATTCTCGATACATTAAACCATTTATCATTTAATTTATCACATCTGATCTGTTTGCATGTACGAGAAACTAAAAATATTATAGAATTCACAATACTTGAACACAATGATTTTGGGACCCAGAAACCTTCCAAATAGAAAGTAAAATTGGGGTGGGGATGATACCCACAAACTTTAGTACTATAGGATAAAGTTTGCTAGTTAAGGCTTACATTGATCATTTCTGATGATCTATCCTATTAGGAGCAAATAGGACTGCTAGGTCCAGATTGTAAGAGGATTTACACACATACAATGAAGTATGTACTTGGTGAAGAGATTTAGAAAAGACTATTAGGTCTACCTTGTTAAAGGATTTTGATTGGTTCACCTATTAGGATGAAGCATTAGATCTCTAACTTGCAACTGAGTTTGCTGATAGAGATTCCTTGATGTACTGATCACATTTCTATGACAGATTTGTTACTGCTACTCCTTATGCTGATATGGCCTTTATAAATATTTATCTGCTACTTATATTCACATTCTTGCACTTATATTGCAAATACATTACATTCCATTCTTCATTGGATATGATATAATACATCACATATATATACCAATCTAGTTATAAAATTACAAAGTTGACCATGACACAAGTTAGCACAAAAATTACAAAGTCGGCCTATATGAATATACTCAAGTTCTAAAGATTGACTCAATGAGGTTATGATACTTGCCATCCATAGCTTGGCATCATCATGCTCTTGGTGAACATACAAGTTTGGTCCATGCTGATCACTTTCAAGTAGTATTGAAATTGGTTTGCATTGGTGAATTGGTAGATATTGTGTAACTTGGAAAACATTGAATCACTTGGTTACAACTCATTCAACACTATCTTCACATCACATGAATTGAGAAGTCAGTAGACACTATAATTCTTAGTAATCACTAAACTTGGTAACCACTGATAAACTTGGTTTACACTAAACTACTTGATTTGTACTTTTGAACTTTACATTAATTGAATCTGCTTGGTGGCTATACATAATCTAAATAAGTGTGTGTCATTAATAACAAACATGACTAATATGTAAACAAACTAAGCTCACTAGGTTACCAAAGGAACTTTGTGAGTGTGTAGTGCTGATCAAGTTGACTTGGTTAACACAAAAAAATAATTTATGAGTTAGTGTCTACTTAGCAGGGTCAGCTAACAAAGGATTTTCTTGTTTTGGCATATTGAGTTCAATTGAATTGTCTGTTGGTTCTAGCTGACTGGGAAGATGAATATTAATTATTCTAAGTTATATTCTAGCCAACTTGAAAATATGAAAGATATAAATATAAGATCAAGTTGAGATTTAGAAAGTGAAAAAATGAATGGAAGATAATTGAAGATTTAATGATGCTAAGAGGAAAAGAATCAGAAGGATAAGTAGAATATCCTTGTGGAGCTCAAAAGATATATTCAACCAAGAAGGATCAAGTATAAGCCAAAATTGAGATCTATAATCAGCAATTTCATTGCATTCAAATCAGGTTATCTCATAGTTACTCTCTATCCATTGTAGTAGTGATCTAATCTCTTAACAAAGTTGGCTTAACAACTATTTGTAAATCCCCTAACAAGGTGACATTTCTATTCAATTGTCCAAAGACCTCTAAAAATGCCACTCATAATAGGGTGATTAAATCCTCTAAAAAGGTCACACCTAATAGTGTGTTTTGTAATCTTTAATAGAGTTGGCTCCTGATAGAGCTCACTTTAGAAGAGTAAAAATCAGTAACTATTTGTAATTGGGGGTTTTTCTCAAATTGGGTTTCCACATTAAATCTTGTTGTCAAATGTGTTCATGTTATTTCTCTTATGTTTTTTCTACTATGTTATAGTAATGCTAATCATAGATAACTTTTTTTAAAAATTATGTTAAGTATTTTCCCAACACTTTTCATTGTTTACCAAGTTACATCTTTTGCTATGTGTTTGTTGAGCATTCATAGAGTTTAGTTTTTAGAGTTTATTTTGTACTAACATCTAAGGGATCTAGGATTTATTTTTCAAGTAACTAATTCACCCCTCCCCTCTTAGTTACTCCTATATTTCCAACAATTGGTATCAGAGCATTTGGTGCTTGCAAAGAAGGTTTCAATGACCTAAGCTAAAGATCGTAATGTCTTACACAAGAGAGATTCCTAGGTAGAACTAAGACATTGTAGCATTAAAAGGACTTATGAGGTTACATCTAGAAACTACCAATGATTTAGGTTGTAAGTACCTTGATAATGAATATAAGACTCCTATTGGAGTATTATCAGTTGAAGATATTGTTGAAAAGAGAATCATAACATCACGATGATTGACATTGCATCTACTCTTAATTATGCTAAATTTGATGAAGTAAAGGACTGTACTAAATCTCATTAAATTTGGATAAAACTAAAGGATGTCTATAGAGGAGATGAAAATGTAACAAGAGCTAAAGGTAAAAGTCTCAGATGACAACTTGATCAAATGAAGATGAGAGAAGATGAAAACATTGGAAAATATGTTGAGAGAATCAAAGCATTCAGAGGAGATATTGATGAAAAATAGTTCTAAGGTACTCAGAACCCTTCTTCCTATTTATGCAATTAGAGTGTCTGCTATTCAAGAGATGAGATGTGATCCAAATAGCAATATAACTTTGGATACACTAATTGGAAGATTGACAACTTTTGAGTTGGATAACTATGACAACTATATTCCTAGTTCCAAAAGTCAGTTATTTCTCAAGTAGAAGAAAATTTGTTATGGCACAAAAGATTATGTCATGTGAACTTTGATAACCTAGTTAAGATAAGAAAAAACATAAGATTAAGAGGTATTCCTAGCCTAGAGAAACCTGATATGGCTTTAAGCAAAAAATATGAAATTGGTAAAATGGGAAAGACTAGTTTCAAAAGAAAGAACTATCATTTTGAAGGAGTCTTAGAGCTTGTGCATACAAACTTATGTGGACCTATAGGAATAGAAAGTTACAATGGAGAATTTTTTTTCATTTTCTCTGTGGCTAACTATTCTAGAAAAATGACTATAATGTATCTAAAAGAAAAATTAGAAGTTTTTCAAAATTTCAAGTGGTATTTGGAAAGACTAGAAAAAGAAACTAGAAATAAGTTGAAATGTTTAAGATTAGATAGATGTGGTGAATTCATCTGCAATTAATTCTATATTGAAAAAAGAATTAGAAGACAAGTATCAGCCCCTAGTATACCTCAGTGGAATGGTATAGCTGAAAGAAGGAATAGATCCATCATGGATTGTGCAAGTACACTAATGATAGAAAAGAATGTTGCAATCAAATACTAGAAGGAAGCAATCAACACTACAATTAATACTTTGAAAAAAGTACAACTAAAGAAAGACTCAAATAAAAATCAATATGAACTATGGTATGCCAAAAAACCTAATGTATGTTACTTGAAAGTATTTGGCAACAAATGTTTGAATTTTTCTACTAATAAAATCATAGAAAGCACACATGTTAGAATTGATGAATTTGTAGAAAATAGTGAAGAAGAAAGCAACAAAGAGCATAAGAATTACATAAGATTTTTTTAATATGAACCCAATACCCTATCAAATCTATCTGAAAGAAAGGAGACTTCACCTCCCAATTCCCCAAAATATCCAATAACTACTGAGTTGTAGATAGTGCAACCTGAGTCATAGTTTGAAGGACTCAAGTCATACTTAGAGGCTACCGAGCTACTACAAGAGCAAACCAAGTCTAATGGACCCAAGTCATAAATAGTTGGACCCAAGCTTGACACTAAAGTTCATGATGAAATCAGTAAAACACACTCCAAATCCAAAGAACCTATATTGGTAAAATATGTCAGAAGGCATCATACACATGATCAAATCATTGGAGGCAAATCAGATGGAATAATGACAAGACACAAATTGAAAGGTAATTATTTACTTGCTAAATTTGAACATAGCAATGTTAAAGATACTTTAGATAATTAAAGTTGGATTGAAGCAATGAATGCATAAATAGAATAGGTAGACAAGAACAAAACTTGGACTCTTGTTGCTACACCTAAGGATAAAAATGTAATTGGCACAAAGTGAATATTTATAAATAAGCTAAATGAAGATGGAGAAGTTTATAGAAACAAAGAAAGCTTAGTATGTAAAGGCTATTCTCAAGAAGAAGGTATTGATTCTGGTGAAAAATTTTTTTCTATTGTAAGATTAGAAGGTGTTAAAACTTTAATAGTAGATGCAGCTCACAAAGGATTTAAATTTTGTCAAATGGATGTACAATCTACATTCTTTGATGGAATTCTTGATCTAAGGAAGTCTACATTAAACAACCTAAAGGTTTTGTAGATCCTAGCAAAAAGGACATGGTCTATAAATTACACAAGGAATTATATGGTCTCAAACAAGCTTGGAGAGCTTGGTGTGAAAAAATTAATAACTGCTCGATATAGACTAGTTCTCAAAGAGAAAATGACAACACTAGTCCATACATCAAAGAAGGACCAAACAAGATGATTATGTTGGCAAAAATACTCATTATATGATACTTTATCCATAGGAAACAATGACTTATCCAAGGGATTTTTAGAAGAAATGAGTAAAGAATTTGGGATTTCTATGTTTGGAGAGATAAAAAAAATTGTTGGATTGTAGATTCAATAGAAGTAAGATGGTATCTACATTACTCAATCTAAATATATCAAGGAGATAATGAAGAAATTTGGAATAGAAGATTCAAGACCAATTGGAACCCCTATGTCTACTAGACATAAACATTCAAAAATGATGATTCCAAAGAGGTAGATCAAACCACATATAGATCAATGATTGGAAAATTGTAGTATGTAGTGCATACAAGGCCCAAAATTGCATTAGAAGTTGGTATGGTGGAAATATTATCAACAAATCCTAAAGAAAATCACATATGGAAATTAAAAGAATCATGAGATATATAGAAGGTACTAAAGAATATGGTTTACGGTACAAAATAGGAGGTAATTTGGACTTAAAATTATTCATAGATGTTGATTGTGTTGAAATTTGATTGAAAAGATCATTATTGAAGAAGCAAGATTTTTTGCAAAGAGGGAGATTGTTGATAAAGAATATTTTCAATCATTGTTTTGTCACTAATGTCAAACTTGCTATTTGTTGGAAGGACAATGACTTATAAGATCCAAGTACTATCACTTTGTTGATTGATGAAGAGGATTTAATTAGTAAGATGTAACAAAAGCACCTAAGGGAAAGGTTGAGTTATAGTTTTGCAATGCAGTACAAGGATTAATTAAAAAAATGGTAAAATGATGTATTGATAATACACTTGAAGATACAAAGGTTGGCTACACTTAGAAACTCTAGAGGAATAAGTTGTAACAAAGTTGTCTACAAAGTTTTAAGCTAGTTCATGCCAAGCAGTTTATCAATAAGTATCAAGCAAATGCAAAATCTAGTGTGTGTCAAATGAAATAGAAGGAGCTAAGCAACTTCAAGTGTCACACAAGTGATAGGTTCTGAGCATAAAAAAAAACTTAGTTGATGTTGAGTGAGTCCACAATAGGTGCCAAGCATTAGTAAAACACAATAGGTGCTAAGTAACATAGTATGTGCCGAGCATCAAAATTTCAAATGAGTCGAGCTATTGCATTATTTGAAAAGTCAAAGATTTGCTAGATCTGAGTTGACAAGTTTGTTATCTTGAATTTCGTGAACCAATGGAGGATAAGGGTGATGAGTTGGTGGCACAAAAGTTTAGATAAACTATTTTTGGGTGAAGATTCATTGAATCATACCTAGTCCATTCAAACTAAAATTAAAAGTAGAAAGATTAAGAGTGGGAAAAGTTTTCTAGACTTCTATTTAAGGAGTTATAGGTCAAGAAGGAAGAGTTTCGAAGTTGAGTAGTTGGTTGGATGTCAAGGTGAAGGTATCAAGTGGGAGGAACAGAGTATAGAGACTCTACTTCAATAGGTGACCATAGAGGTGATTGCACTAGTACATCAAGCATGGAGACTCAAGGAGATGAAGCTTGAAAAGAGGACAAGCTATTAGAGTTGTAGAGACTAAAAGCCAGGAAAATGTTGGAGTTGAATTGAGATCTAAAATTTGCAAGTTATTTTGTGAGTTATATCAAATCAAAAGCCCTTATTGTTACTCTCAAACCATATTATCAGTTAGGGTAAAATTCTATGGACTTAGGTTGGTTTAATAGGCATTTATAAATCCTTTAATAGGATGACATTCCAAGTGAATGTTCTAAAGTATTTTAACCAAGCCCACTTCTAACAGGGTGGTTAAATAATTTAACCAAGTGACATTTAATAGTGTGTTGTAGCCTTTAACATGGCATAACTTTAGAAGAGTGAGAATTGAGTAGCATGTTACTGGTGGTTTTCCCAAGTTGGGTTTCCACATATATCAATGTGTTATGTGTTGATCTCTCATGTTTTATTTCTACATATTTATTTTCAATAACATGCATGATTAGTTAAATGGGCTCACTATAATTAGTGAAAAAGTTTTATTAGGACATTTGGACCTTGAATAACTGATTCACCCCCCCCCCCCCCCCCCCCCCCCCCCTCTCAATTATTCTGAAAAAAATCTAATAATTGGTATCAGAGCCATCTATTGATTTGGTTTAATGGTACTAGAAGTAGGAAGATCAAGATGTCCAAGAGTGAAGTTCCATCTTGGATCAATAAATAACCATGCACAAACCTCAATTGAAGTGTAACATGTTGATCCAACTGTACCCACTGCAGAAGATATGAAGAAAAAGAAGGAGCACAATCAAGAAATGTTGGAGATTGCCTCTGCCCTCAACTATGTTGAATTTGATGACATAAAGGGATGTGACTCTACATTCAAGATGTGGAAAGCATTGATTGATATTTATGGAGGAGATTAGAATATTCAAAGAGAAACAAGAGAAAGCCTCAGAGGAAAGTTTGATTACATGGGAATGGAGGAAGGTGAGAAAGCTGCTTAATATGCCTCTAGAATAAAGGAAGTAGTAAGTGCAATAACAAGTTTGGGTGGTCATTTAGGTGATGAAATTGTTAGTAGAAAATTCTTAGAACCTTGCTCTCGCTCTATGCTATTAGAGTTTCAGCCATCCAAGAGTTAAGATGTGTACTAGGAAACAAGCTAACTCTTGAATGTATAGTGGGAAGACTCACTATATTTGAGTTATCCAACTTTTATAACTATAGACCTGAGAATATTGAATCTACTTACAAGGCCAAGCTATTTTTGAAAGACACTAAAGAGGTGAAACCAAAGAAGAATAAGAAAAAGGTAAAATATGCATCTAGTGATAGCAACACAAATGAAGAAGATGTGGAACAATTGGAAGCATTACTGGCTAGAAGATTTCATAGAGGAAAATGTAAATTTGAATGTAATTTTCCTATCATTTCTTTTAATTACAATGAAGTAGGACATACTGCTACAAGATGCACATAGAAAAGGAACTATAGAGAAGACAACAAGAACAAGAAAAAAGGAGAAGATGATAGTAGAGATTACAAAGATAAAGGCAAAAAGTGTTACATTGTTGAAGAAGAGGATTCTAATGAAAATGATGATGAAATAATCTATGTAGCCATGAAGGATGAATTAGATGAAGATGAGGCAACAACACTAGTAACTTGTTTGAACAAAAATAATAGGTGGATCATACACAATGGATGCTCACATCACATGATAGTAGACAAAAGTAAGTTTTTTACCTTTAATTAGTATGATGGAAATAGTGTTAGATTTAGAAATGATTCTCCATGTCTAATCAAAGGAAAAGGTTATATTAAGCTTATAGAGAAAATTTCATGTGATAATGCATAGTATGTTGAAGAATTGAACTACAACTTGCTGAGTGTGTCACAATTAGGAAATATAGGATTCAAAGTAGAATTTGGAAACAAATCTACCAAAATATATGACATTGATGGAAATCTAAAAGGAAAAAGAGAACAAACTAGGAGTAATCTATTTTACCTAGATATGAAAGATGCAACTTATCTTATTGTAAAACTTGATGATGTGTGTCTATGGAATAAAAAGCTATGTCATGTCAACTTTGATAATTTGATCAGCATTAGCAAAATGAAGAAAATAAGAGGATTTCCTAAGATAAAGAAGCTTGGCAATACAATGTGCAAACAATGTCAGCTAGGAAAGATGACCAAGTCAAGTTTCAAAAGTAAGACCTACACTAACAAAGAAGTATTAGAGTTAGTCCATACAAATTTATGTGACCCAATAGATGTACAAAGCCACAAAGGAGACATATATATAATGCTTTTTTTTATGACTACTCTAGGATGATGATTATCATATTCTTAAAGGAAAAATTTGATGTATTTCAAATGTTTAAGTGGTATTTGGCTAGGTTGAGAAAGAAATAGGAAAAAGTCTGAAATGCCTGAGAGTAGACCAAGGAAAGTTCACATCAAAAGAATTTGAAATAGTTTGTAATGATAAAGGTATTAAAAGAAAAACATCAACACCAAGAACTACCCCATAGAATGAAATTATAGAGAGTAGGAATAGATCAGTGATAGACCATGCCAGAACATTAATGATGGAGAAGAATATTGCAATAAAATAGTGAGTAGAAGCTATAAGTATAGATGTCTACACTCTAAATTGAGTACAAGTCAAGAAAGGTACAAATGCATCACCTTTTGAATTATGGTATGGTCACTCACCCAATGTAAAACATTTCAAAGTATTTGGTTATAGATGCTATATTCTTAAAGATTCTAGAAATGGCAAGTTTGATGCACAGAGTGATGAAGGCATATTCCTTGGATACTCCACTACAAGTAAACCACATATAAGTGTTTGAATAGTAACACTAAAAAAATTGTGGAGAGTGTAAATGTAAATTTTGATGAGCATGTAGAAGTTCAAGCTGATGAAACCAAGAAACTAGAAGAGTATAGATCCTTTGCATACTTCTATGAAGGAATCTCTACTAAAGAAGAAGCTACCAATCAAGGTGGGAATTAGCAAAAAGTTCCAGTATCAGCTGAGTCAAAACCAGTGAATGTTGAGTTGCATTTAGAAGTTGAGTTGCTAAATGATGATAATGCACATTTTGATTCTAAAATCAGTACACATGAAAGAGATGTACACAATGACTCTGAAACTAAAAAACCAAAAATGGAAATAAGGAAAGAACCAAGGCTATCCAAGTATGTGAGAAGACATCACCCTATTGAACAAATTATTGGTGACAAGGAAGCCAGACCAATGACAAGGAAAAAATTAAGAAATGAATCATATTTGCTAAGCAAGATTGAACCAAAAATAGTGAAAGATGCACTGCAATATGATAATTGGTGTAAAGCTATGGAAGAAGAGATTGATCAGATAGAGAAGAATAATACCTAGACCTTAGTTCCAAGGCTAGCTAATAAGAATGTGCTTGGTATCAAGCGGGTGTAAGAATTTGGCTTGGGCCAAAATTCCCCCAAGAACTAAAGAACTCAACACAAGCACATAGTAGACCAAAATAGATAGAGTATGATCAGAATGACGATATTCATTCAATAATTGGATTAAGAGTACACTAGGAGTGCCTGAATATAAAGGCCTTAGGAGAGCTTCTAAAATGCATAGAAGTCAACATCATGATATGTCATAAAACTAGGCACATGTCCACCAGATATGGGTTATCCTCCATTAAGCTTGAGATTAAGTGCGATAATGTGAGGATAAGCCTACAATGGTGTAGCATGCAAATTAATGGTGTAGACAACATGTGCTGAATGAGGAGTGCAGATAACTGTGTTGTCATCATGACAACTCAGTGAATGATGCATACTCCTATGTTGTAGACACCATGTGTATAATTAGAGTTTCGTAACTCAATGAGAGTTCACAAACTCCTAAGTGTCTCACTTAAAATAATAATAAAATAATGCAAAATAATTAAATAATGCATTAACCTAAGTAAACTTAAGTAAGTGTAATAAGTAAATACTTATTTACACCAATAACGGGTATTCAGAAACAAGCTAGATGAGAATGGTGAGATCACAAGAAATAAGGCTAGAGTAGTCTACAAGGGATATGCACAAGAAGAAGGATTGGACTATGGGGAAACATTCACCCCTATTGTAAGGATGGAAGGAGTAAGAAAACTACTTTCATATGCTACTTACAAAGGTTTTAATGTCTACCCAATGGATGTAAAATCTGCTTTTCTAAATGGTATACTAGAAGAGGAAGTCTTCATAGAAAAATCAGAGAGATTTATTGATGACAACAACAAATATATGATTTTCAAACTGCATAAAACACTCTATGGTTTGAAATAAGAACTTAGAGCATGGTATGAGAGGCTGGACAAATATCGTACGAAGATAGGATTTGGAAGAATAGATGACAACAACAACCTATATATCAAGGCATAAAAAAAGTAAAGACATTTTGATAACTAAAATTTTTGTTAATGATATAATTTTTGGAGGAAAAGATGCCCTATGCAAAGGTTTTGTTGATCAAATGAAACATGAGTTTGAGATGTCAATGTTTGGAGAAATTAAATTCTTTCTTGGATTACAAGTACATCAACTAAAACATGGCATATTTGTGACCCAATCAAAATATATCAAGGAGATACTCAAGACATTAGGCTTAGAGGATTCAAAATTTGTTAGTACACCAATGGTAACAGGACATAAGTTATCCAAGAATGATGACTCAGTTGAAGTAAATTGGACAATGTATAGAACAATGATTAGAAAATTGCAGTATGTTGTTCATAGTAGACTAGACATTGCATTAGCTATTGGAATAGTGGCAAGATTTTCTACAAATCCAAGAGAAAATTATCTTATGGTAGTTAGGAGAATAATGAGGTACCTAAAAGGAACTAATGACTTTGGCCTATATTATGTAAGAGGACTAAAATTTTTGAGTTGAAAGCCTATATTAATGTAGATTGAGTTGATAATATTGATGATAGAAACTGCACCAGTGGAGGAGCACTTTTCTTAGGTAAAAGATTGGTCACCTGGACTAGAAAAAAGCAAATTTGTACCTCATAGTCCATAGTAGAAGCTGAGTATGTTGCTGCTACTATCAATTGCACCAATATTGTATGGATCAAGCACCTGTTGCAAGGTATGAAGGAAGAGATGACTAAATGTGTGATACTTTATTGTGATAATACAAGTTCCATCAACATATCAAGACATCCTATGATGCATGCCAAAATAAAGCACATTGTAGTTAAGTATCACTATGTAAGAGAATTGGTGGAATACAAGCAACTGAAGATGGAATATGCCAACTCAAAGGAACAAATTGTTTACATCTTCACAAAAAAATTACCTAAAGATGCATTTGAGTATCTTAGAGGTAAGTTAGGGGTGATACCCCTATCCAAGGATATTTGAGTAACAATAAGATTGCCCTACATCAAATGAGTTGATTGTTGAAATGTTATAAATTCATGTAGATGATACTTACTTTAGGTTTTTTCCATAAGTAATCAAAGTACTAAAAATCCAAAAAAGTCATAAGCAAGGTGACAGAGGGAGAAATTGGAGTTCCTCCAAATGCTACACTTGCATGAGAAGATGCTAAAATAATATGTCTATGGTATTGTTGTCAAAGAGGGAGAAATAACAGCTAAAAAATCAAATGTGTAAAGAGAGAAATAACAACTAAGAGGAAGAGAAAAATTGATCAAAGTGGTAAGTTGTAGAAAAGAGAGAGTCATACAGAAATTAATTAGACATGTAGAGGGAGAAGTAGCATAGAAATAGTAGGGAAATAGTAGAGACTGGAGGAAACAACTCAGAGGGAGAAACTAGTGCAGACAAGAATCAATCAGAGAGAGAGCAAAACAAAGAGGAGAAGATAATGTATCAGCAAAATAGAATATCCCTAATACATTGAAAGAGGGAGTTACTTACAGAATTCAAAGGGAATTACAAGCTAGTTCAAATTTGTTGATAGAATGAACATTTTTGGATAAATTTTTCTTCTTCTTTTTAGCATTTGACTTATTGTTTTAACCTAGTTAGCATATTGATAACTTGGTTGATTAGTTTGGCTTTCCATCAATACCAAAGAGGGAGATTGTTGAAATTTGATTGAAAAGATCATTATTGAGGAAGCAAGATTGTTTGCAAACAAGGAGATTATTGATAAAGAATGTTCTCAATTATTGTTTTGTCATTGATGTTAAACCTACTATTTGTTGGAATGACAATTTCTTATAAAATCTAAGTACTATCACTTAGTTGATTGATGAAGAGGATTTAATCAATAAGATGTAACAAAAGCAACTAAGGGAAATGTTGAGTTATGGTTTTGTAATCAAGTACAAGGATCACTTAAGATAATGGTAAAATGATGTATTGATAATACACTTGAAGATACAAAAGTTGGCTACACTTTGAAACTCTAGAAGAATAGCTGTAACAAAGTTGTCTACAAAGTTTTACTAAGTTCATTAGTGGGTGTTGAAGAAGCTAGTTCATACCAAGTAGATTATTAGTAAGTGTTGAGCAATTGCAAAACATAGTGTGTGTCAAGCGAAACAGAAGAAGCTGAGCAACTTTAAGTGCTGAGCAAATAATAGGTGTTGAGCATTAGTAAAAACTTAATTGATGCCGAGTGAATCCATAGTAGGTGTTGAGCATTAGTAAAAGATAGTAGGTCCTGAGTAACATAGTATGTCTCGAGCATCAGAATTTCAATAGAGCCAAGTGGCTGCATTAGTTGAAAAGTCAAATATTCACCAAATTTGAGCCGACAAGTTTGTTATCTTTAATTTTGTGAACTAGATCTAGGATAAGGATGATGAGTTGGTGGCACAGAATTTTAGATAAACCATTTTTAAGTGAATACAAGAGGATTCTTCATGATGTTTCTAGAAAAAACAAGATTAATGGTAGATTCTATTGGTGCTCAAAATTGTGGCCCTGATTTTGAGCAACATTGAGAAAATTAAGCCCTGTACTTTTTGATCCCTATATACCCAACTATACTTGAGAAGCTTATGAGGTGTTTGATGCTTCTAGCACCTTCCATTTAGAGTTTCTATGCATTCCATGAATTTAAACTATTGTTCAAAGCCATTTTGTGAAGTCTTGTTTTGAGCAGTTGTCAAATCTACTTTTTTACGTAAGTGTCAAACAATGACAGGAGCCCATGTTTGTAGTTGAATATATTGCACCCAATAATGTTTCATGACTCATCACTTTGGGAGTATTTTTTGTCCATACCAAAGAGGCTATGTTTCAAATTTCAAGTCATTTTGAGTCTATATGACTAGGTTTTGAATCCCTCAAAATTGGTCATTTACTGATGTCATGCTAATGCAATTTGTTTAGAATTCTAAGAAGTTCTATTTGACAAGTTATAACTCTAACCCAGTTGACCAAAATGATAAAATTCCTTTTATGTTGTATTTTTGTGGTTAGAGATTTGTTATGTTTCAAGTTTGAGCTTATGACAAATCGGTTTGATCAGTTTTCAAACATGATTCCAAATGCAATTTTTGACTTTTTGCTAGTGTTAGGAAAGGTAGATTGGTCAGTACCGTTGTTCATGACATCATATCTCTAAATCCATGATAGGTGAGATCAAACAAATTGTACCACTATGTTGTACTCTAAAAATAATATAAGTGTATTAGTTTTCAAACATTTATGAATCCATTTGCACACATTCCCAAGTCAATTCCATTTGCAAAAAATGCTTTTTTGCCATTGTTTCAATCTACAAAATCTAACTAGCCCACTTTCACTGCTTTCTATTTGTGCCATATTATTTGTCATGAGCCCAAATCATAGATCCATACTCTCCTCATGATAGAGAACCAACACCCCACTTCTCATTTTCCCAAGTGTCAGTTTACCTAGTTTTCAAAGCCAAATCTGAACGCAATTTATTATTTTCTAACATGTTTTCTTGCAGGCAGTTTTGAGAGGACAACTTTGACGGTCAATATCTTTTGACCAAGAATTCTTCATGAGACAAGATTTGAAAGGGTGTAAGAGTACATAATATAGAATCAATGTGCCAATTTTAAGAGCCCGATCAGGTGTTTTGATCAATTTTCAAGGCTAGTCCAAGGACCTCCTAGCATGAAGTTGATTAGTTGCAAAAAGAGATAAATTAAGTTTCAAATTCTGATTCAGTGGTCAAATCTTATTTGGATTTGTATCAGATGGTGAATAGATCAATTTAGCATTTCAGTTGTCTGGAATTTTTTTTCTTAGCCAGACCCACTTTGGGGCCTTGCTAAATTCATCAAATTTATGACATTTGTGAGGACAATATGTTTTAAACCCAAGTCAAGTGCCTATTCTTCAAGAAATGATTGAATCTCATGAGAAGGATATTGAAGATAGAGATGATGAATAAAGATAGTTGGAATTGCTCAAAGGCTGCCAATATCATCCATTTTGATGGCACTACTGAGAGAGTATGGATTAATGTCAAGGTAAGATTGAAAGTTGTACGAGTAAGGCATGTTGACTTGAATAAAGTTTCCTTCACCACCTTCCCCATTCTAGCTCCTTGCCTCTTTATCACAAGTGTGCAATTGAAAGGCAACTAGATATGTGATAAAGAGGTGGGAGATATAAAGAAGATGAGAAGACTTTACTAGAAAAGAAAACTACTTCTGAGAATGTGAATAAACAAATTCAAGGGTTTGGTATTTCTAATTTTGAAGTGCCATTGGGTGATAGAAAGTCATTTTTTAGTGAAGTCATTGAATTGGTGAACAATCAAATAATAATTATTTTGATGCAAAAGGAAACCCAACTAGAAGCTATAGAGGGCCTAGCCTAAGAAAGTCACTTACATTAGAAAGAGATACTTATTCAAAGCATCAAAGAGAGGGAACATGGACATAATATACCTATTCTATGGGGTATTCTGAGATCAAAGATGTGCCACCAAATTAGGATTCAAAGGTTTTCTTCATCAAATTTAAGCAACGAAAAACTTGGTCTCAATCAAGCTGAAGGGCATGAAAGGTTTCAACCACCATGTAAAGGGAAACTACAAGGAGCATAGTTAACATATCAAGGGTGGCCCCACAACATTGCTAATCAATCTAATCTTTCATGTTCACAGCAACGTGATATGTTCTGGTCAAACTGTCTAATATCTGCAAGGAATTGCAATGTCATATTTTCTTGGGGACAATGAGTGTTGTGCATGTTGTACACATTGTGTCAGCCACAGATCTTTAAGAGATGATCCAAAATATGATGCTCTGATTACAACAATTTATCTTGACTTGAATACGTATGAAGAAGAGAGTTTACTTTGCATAAAGAAATAAACCTCTGCAAATAAAGGAAAAACCCATGTAGTTAAACATAGGACATTTCATGCATGGAACAAAGGTAGTAGACATAGAAAATACCCCAAGCAACATGCCATAAAAGGAAACAACCAAACCGCTAGCTAAAGCTAAAAAGACCACACAAGCACATAAAAAAAGCCTATCAGATAAGAAAATGAAACTCACACAAGGAAGACAAGAAGAACCCGCAGTCTTTAAAGAAGATGCCACACATAAAAATGAAAATGAGTATTTAGAATCCACACCAAAACAAGGGAGCTCACAGGTAAAGGGTAGGTCCACGTTGGTGTTAGAACCCATTATGCTTTGCAATTTTATCAAGGAAACTCGCAAGAAATCAAGGCTACAGTAGTTTTTTCCTTCAAGGGTTGCCTCAGAATTTGTAGGAAGCATGAAGAAAAAACCCACACATAGTATGTAAAAAGTTGCCCGCAAAGAGAGTAGCCATAAATTCTAGTGCATCAACAATGAGCCATAGTCCAAGAAGGCATTTTTGTTGAGATTCAAAAATAAAATCAAGATAGGGCAAGGGGAAGAAGCTACTCGATGAAGAATGGGAGCCACCTTACAAAGGGGATGTTGGAGTAGGAGAGCAAGCTCCATGCAAAGAAACAAAGCCATAGGGTAGAGAAGGTTAAAACAAGTATCCCACATTCATTGTGGGTTGAAATTTTTAAGTCTTTAAATACTACTTCACACAATATGTAAAATGTATTAAGAGAGGGCCTTTTGAGAGGTAAGGCTTTAGCATGAATAGGTGGGCCTATGGTCAGCTAGATGGATGCTGACAAAGATAAAATTTTGAACAGACTCGCAGTTTGAGGTTACCAAAAAAAAAGAGTTTGAGGTCACCGGAGAAACAAGAAATAATGTTAAGAAAATGGAGATTTCCAGTGGTTACCTTGTTACCACCAAAAAATGGTGAGAAATTTTGCCAAGAAACATGGCGACTTGCCGAAAAATCAAATAATCTGGCTTGGGAAACAAAAAATCTGACAAAGATTGAAGTGCAACGATCAAGATGAAATGGCAATGACATGGTGATGATGTAGAGTTCCTAACCACCCACAAGGTTCCATGTGGTATGGATTTCAAGGTAGGATATGATGTGGTAAGCAAATCCTAGGGATGCATGAGACCATGACACAAGGCGGATCATGTGGTTATCGCTATGTCGCCAAGGGAAAGATGCATGATGGTTACTATAGTGACATAGCGAGTATGACGTGGTTTCTAGGTGGTGTGCTAATGTGATGGTGAGAAGGAAAAATGAAATGCTGACAAGTGACACCTAGTTGGGGGGTCTAATGACTAGGCAGGTTTGAACTAATCTAAATTCACCATGTATCGCTAATGGTCAAACCAAGATGGACTCGAATGGAAGATTGAAGGAAATTTCAAAGTTATAAAATTAATTTTTTATTTTTGTCTTCTGAGGTGCACGTACTTGCCCATTTTAAATAAAGTTTGATTCAATAACATAGTTCAAACTTTATAATATTTTAAATTTTTGAAATTGTTAAGTGCTTTGAAAGCCATGGAGTGGAGGCCTAAAACTTCAGAAGGGCATAACAGGGGCTATTTTTATCCAAAATGGGCACTCCAATATACCATCAGAACCACGAAGAGATAAATTTTATGAATATGAGGTTGGTTTTTGCATAGGTGCTCACTAGTTTAGTTTGTAAGCCAATTTGTAAATTCCTGGGCCTTGTCAGCAAAATAGGTAATTTTCACCAAGGAACATAAAATTTGGTCATGAGATAGATTTGAAGACCTTTTGAAGATTGAATGTGGTAAAAATAGTTTGGAAAAGATTATTTTGCATTATCGAGGTTATATTCAACTAATTTTTGCTTTTAACTTTGAGTTCACTTTGATATCAAAATTAGTTACAATTCTTATCAAGTTTTTGAGATATTTGATGCCTTTGAGAGGTGAAATGATTGAGGATTTGATTCACCCATTCAAGAAAGCAAGTAGAGAGATGTTTTTCAGCTTTTTGAGGAGGTTTTCCAAGTGGACACATGTCAGTTATAGAGTAGATTTGGGAATTCACCTCCTCCTATATGATTCTCATTCTTTCTCATTGTATAGGTTCCAGTTTATTGGAGAAAAATTGCTCATGGCTCTAATACCAGGTTTTGGTTCCAGTCTTGATGTATTCACAATATCGAGACACTATTCTTTAGCATAATTCTCTTATATGAACAATAGTAGTGTAGATTATAGTATAAGTTCAAATCTATTAGGTTTTTGGTGTTTCATTTCATGCATATGAATGTATTGTTTCAAGGAAATTAATACAAAGAACAGAAGGTTGAGTTTCATCTTGAATATTGTCTCCTTTATCAATAATCTTTAGTGTTCTATTATCTTTGAACAAAGAGCCTAGGTTGTAGTTGTAGTCCCTTAAGGCTATATGTTATTTCATTGTTTCTTATAACTCAAGGGGTTATGTAAATGCTTTAGGGAAATCAACAGGGTTGCAATGGGGATATCATGTAAGAATGGGATTTAAATTGAACATGGATGTTTGTTCATAAGGCGAATAGATAGATCAGATATTTGAATATATAAATAAGTATCAAATATCCATATGTATGTATTTGATTCATGGAATTGCCCAGTGGTTAAGGAATTGATCAGTTATAGGATCACTTGTTTCTGTTGCTACATATCTGAGGTTTTTTTGAATCACTATCATTAATCATTTGTATTTCCCTTTCATGTTGAAGAACCTAAATGTGATGCCCTCACTCAGCTTATAAACTCCATGGTTTTTGATTTAGCTACTACAAATTTATGTCATTTCATAAGTCATTAAGAGATATAAGGGCTTTTATCTGCTTTGTTAGATTCAGAATATATTTTTTGCACTCATACCATATCGATTGAATCTAAGATCCACCCACCTAGGTCTTGCAGAGCTTAAAGTAGAAGAAGGGTTAAGCCTTATAGTTGGCCTAGTGTCTAAAGTGATACGTTGAAGATGGGAGTTAGTTGCCCCTAGGTGTGTCATATTGTCATTGGGGTAATTGGAAACCTACAACATTTTCAAACACCAACAAAATGGTGACTCTGCTGCAGATTGTGTTGAAATTTGTGATAGAAAAACCTTGAGAATTGAAAGGGATTCAACACAATAGAAGGAAAGACACAAAAAAAGTTTTCATACAATAGTAAGTTGATGTGTTCAGTCCATTTCCTTGCTACATTTTGGTGTTCCCCAGTAAGATTTTTTCTCTTACAGTAGTAGTTCTTTAAATGGACGTAAATTGTGCTAAGAAATGAGTATACCTTCAATCAGTTCAATGTTGTGAGCTATTGTTGTAAAAATCAAAGTCCAGAATCTAAAAATGAAGAGTATCTTGTTCTCTTTTCAAAATGTTTGAGGATTTCCAAGTTTATTTCATGTTGAAAGTCAAGTTCAAAATTAGATCAATAATAATTTGTGTATCAAAAATTTTCTCACAATTGTGACTAGTGACTTTATCTCTACAACTAGTGGCATTTAATAGTATGTGTATTTTGTTGAGGGCTTTCAACACATTATTGGGCAAATCTGGATTTGTTGTTGAAATTTTTGGTTGAGAAAAAAAGTATAATTTGGATCTAATGGTATTGAAGAGTTATGTTTCAGCATTGTATAGAGGTTTCAATTTCAATATAAATCTAAAGAAGGTTTCTTCTATCTGTTGTTTTTTCAAATTAGTTTGTAGTTCTATTCAAATCTAATTCAATTCATGTCTTAGTTAATGTGAGTGGTGACTCAAAGTTAATCTCTATACCAGTCTGGTATTATACATGAATTGTGATTAGTTATTGCAGGAGAAGAATAGATCTGAAGAGGTTGAAACATTTAAATGGCTGCAAGATTTGTGTGTGTTGATTCAAAAGGTTTAGTAAGGATTTGATAAGATTTTGGGTCTACTATTGTAAATTTTAGGCAAAGAACTTTCGGCCATCCAGATCTTGAGGTATTCTCATTTTCATGTATTCTCTTTTCATGAAAATTAATTGTGAAAAGTGGTCTTTGTCAAATGAATTTTAGCACTAAAAGGAGGATAATAATTGAAAAGGTCTTATAAAGTTCATTGGATTGAGTTTTAGCTAGTTGTATTTAAGTTTGTGAAGTTTATTTGACGTAAGTTTATTTGGTAGAAGGGTATAGATCTGCTGAAAATTACAAATCAGAATTATGGGTAAATGAGTTTCATATCTTTGAAGAATGTTGAGTTTCCTTTCATCTAGTATGCAACTTGTCAGTGAAATTCCTAGATCTATTTCTACCAATCAGTATATGCCATTATATTTTAATGGTATTCATGGTTTCCTGAATGTCATTCCTAATGATGTTAGAAATAAATTGCCTAATTTTAGTGGGAATCATCTTGTTTCATCTAGTCATCATGTTGATTTGTTTACTGCTTTGATGGGTGACTACTAGATTTCTCATGAGGACGTGCACATGAAGTTATTTGTTCAAACTTTGGAAGGTGATGCTAGAGACTAGTTTTCTTTTCTACCAGCATGCTCTATTTCATCTTAGGGTGAGTTGTATTCTACCTTCATGGAGCAATTTGGAGAAAGAGTAAGCATATTTGATTCTTATGATAAGTTCTTGAAGATTCATGTTGAGAATGGTGAACTTTTTCCTCAATTTAACATCAGATTTTCAAGAATTTTGAATAAAAACCCTGAGACTTATAGACCCAATAATCAAATGTGTTTATCTATTTACTTTGATGCATTTGACAAGAAAATTAACTATCTACTAAGGGATAAAGAACCATAGACATTATATCAGGCTTTTATGACTGCTTGGGATATTGAAGATAATTTGAAATATGGATTGGCTAGAAGTCATTTTGCTAAAAATGTGTGCCGGTATAATGTATCCGAAAGAAATGATGAAGGTGGTATTGATGCTTCAATTTTAAATCAAAATATCAACACCCCTTCTATAATGTATAACCAAATTGAAAATTTAGATTAGAATGTGTGTATAAGGAAGGTTAGTTCGGTTACAAATGAAGATACATATATTTTTGTTGCTAGAGTAGTAAGATGTATTTTAGACTTTGATAAAGATGAGCAATGTGTTGATATTGTAGATCAAGGATTAGTTACATTAGCGAGTTCTTGTAATGCTAATTATGTACTTAATGATGTTGCTAATGAAATTGCTGCACCTAGATCTTAGTCTTGTGTAAGTGAGAAGGCTGAAAGTTATCTCTCTAATCATGAGTTTGATGTTGTTGGTCCAACATGCCATGGAGAGATAATGGAAGATGAAGAATGTAAGTCATATTTATCTCAATTTTAGTTAGAAGAACAAAGTGCATATATTTCTAATGTTTCAGCAGTGGATGGTAATATGGATTCACTTGATCAGTTAGATATGCAAGAAATGATTCATCTTATTCATAGATTACATCATGTTGAAAGTGTTATTAAATCTGATTTTGAAAGACAGTCATCTCAATGTGAGTATGAAGAAGATAAAAGTCATGTTTCAAGTGATGATAATAAAGTTGTTGATTCGATGTATTATCAAGAGGCAACATATGAAGGAGATGATGTGAGTGGTTACTCGAACCAAAGTGAGGAATATGACACTACATGTTCACCTTCATATGAATTTGATGTTGATTGGGAAGAAGAAAGCAATGATGGAAGTGAACATTCATCTGAAGGTGAAGGTATGGTTTCATTTTCTGAATCTAAAAAGGAAAGTGCATCTCAATTTTTGCATCATACAAATCAGTTAACCAATGAAGAATTTGAGAATAATTTGTCCTCAAGTTATGAAGATAAAGAAATGTTGAATCCAGTTAATGTTAATAAATTTGAATATGAAGATTTCAGTGAAGAATTGTCAAGTGTTCCTACATTGGACAATAAATTTCCAGCATGTAGTGAGGGGTTTAGGAATGATTCATGGTGTGTTTGTAATGGTTATCCTAAACAAGATAATGAAGAGAATGTACTTATGGACAGTATATGTTTGGTAAAAGAAATAGCAAGTGAGTCTTCATATAATTTTTCCTTTTCTTCATATGCTGAAAGTCTCCATGAGGATGAAGTGGGAAATGATTTTAAGGTATATACTAATACTTTATATAATGAAGGCTATGATGATGAACAACCCATGTTTTGTCCAAATTTTCAAAGAGGATCCCCGGATGGAGTTATCAACCCTTTGTTTGAAGAAGATGTGGAGGTCTCAGATTTAGTAGGGTTAGATGCAAATGGTGATACACTGTCATACTGTTGTAACAACTCAAAATATTCCTCTTCCATTTATGATGCTAAATTCTCTAATGACATTGCATTTTGCGAGCTTGAAGATGAGGTGTTTGATGGAGTTGTCTTTGAAGAGAAACTGACACTTCATAGTAAGTTTTATGATGATTCAAATGAGGTAAAAACTAATCAGCATTTCAATTGTGAAGATACATTAGGAGGTTATGAGGTGATTTCATATTTTGATGATGATGTTATGTGTGAATATAAATCTGATTGCTCATTTGAAATTCAGCTCGCAACATTTGAGGAGACGCAAAATTAAGGTGAGTTGAAAATTCATGATCTATATAACTCTTTCTATAAAGTTGAATATGGGCACTTTGTGTTTTTGGTAGATAGCATGCATGAGGTAGTCTCTAAAGATGAGTATCAATTGGATGTTGGCATTCATGACCATGTTGGTTTTGTCTTTCATAGTGAGCAAGAGGTTGAATTTTTGCCGAGTTTTCATAAGCACTATGAAAGTGATGATGATAATTTTGTTTTGCCTAATGAGATGATTGCAAATTTTGATGTGTTTGGTGAAGCAAATATAGATGAAATTTTTAGTTTACTTCATAATGAAAGGAATGAGAATCATATTTTTGATAGAGGTAAAGGTTGTGAAGAAGTTCGGTGGCCGAGGGTCATCGTGTTTACATAGTAGTTGTAATTGTTCTTGCTTTTAATAAAGCTATTCAAGAGAAGTTTTTGTGAATGTTCTACTTCCTCTAGAGATCTGAATCCTTTCCATGCCCACAAGGGACATGCATCCCCAGATAGAGCCACTATTGGCACTCAAAATTGTGGCCACGATTTTGAGCACCATTGAGAAAATTAAGCCCTATAAGCACTTTTTGATGCCTATATACCCAACTATACTTGAGAAGCTTATGAGGTGTTTAATGCTTCTAGCACCTTCCATTTAGTGTGTCTATGCATTCCATGAAGTTAAACTTTCATTCTGAGCCATTTTGTGAAGTCTTGTTTTGAGGAGTTGCCAAATCTGCTTTTTTACCTGTGTCAAATAACAACAAGAGCCCATGTTTGCAGTTGAATATCTCATACCCAGTAACATTTCATGACTCACCACTTTGGGAGAATTTAGTGTTCATGCCAAGAACCTATGTTTCATATTTTGAGTCATTTCAAGTCTATTTGACTAGGATTTGAATCTCTCAAAGTTGGTTATTTACTGATGTCATGCTAATGCAATTTGTTCAAATTTTTGGGAAGCCATGTTTGATAAGCTATAACTCTAACCCAATTGACTAAAATGCTAAAATTACTTTTATGTTGCTTTTTTCTGGTTAGAGACTTGCTATGTTTCAATTTTGAGCTTATCACAAATTTGTTTGATCAATTTTTAAATGTGATTCCAAATGCAATTTTTGACTTTTTACTGGTGTCAAGAAAGGTAGATTGGTTAGTACCCCTATTCGTGACGTCATATATTTAAATCCATGATAGGTGAGATTGAATGAATTGTATCGCTATGTTGTACTCTAAAATTTCTTTACGTGTGCTAGTTTTCAAAACCTTGATGAAACCATTTGTACACTTTCCCAAGTCAATTCCATTTGAAAAAAGAAACTTTTTTTTCATTGTTTCAATCTACAAAATCCAAGTAGCCCACTTTGACCACTTGCCATTTGCACCTTGTTATTTGTCATGAGCCCAAATCATAGATCCATACTCTCTTCATGAAAGAGAACCAACACCACAGTTTTCTTTTTCCCAAGTGTCAATTTACCCAATTTTCAAAGCCAAATCCGAACGTAATTTATTGTTTTCTAACATATTTTCTTGCAAGCAGTTCTAAGAGGTCAACTTTGATGATCAATATCTTTTGACTAGGAATTCATTATGAGACAAGATTTGAAAGGGTACAAGAGTGTAGAATAGAGGATTAGTGTGCCTATTTTCAGAGTCCAATCAGGTGTTTTGATCAGTTTCCAAGGCCTGTCAAAGGATCTCCTAGCATGAATTTGACTAGTTACTGAAAGAGATAAATTAAATTTCAAATGATGATTTAGTGGTCAAATCTAATTTGGACTTGTATCAGATGGTGAATAGATCAATTCAACATTTCTGTTTTTGAAAATGAATTTTTTTTAGCCAGACCCACTTTGGCGCCTGGCTAAATTCATCAGATTTATGAAAGTTATGAGGACAATATGTTTTAAAGCCAAGTCAAGTGTCTATTTTCAAGGAACCATTCAATCTCATGAGGAGTATATTGAAGATAGAGATGATGAATAAAGATAGTTGGTGTAGGGCCTGCCCCTGGTTCACAATTTTTTATTGTTGCTGAACTCTTTTAGAGCTAGTTTCATGTTGTTGGTTAGCAAAATTCTTTTGAGATTATCAGATATTGTGCTATGGATTTAGTTTATTATGTGATGAGATTACGTAGATTTTGCATTTCATGTATGCATGATGATTATTTTTAGTGTTTGCAGTTATTAATGATGATTAGTAAGATGATTTATTATCATATGTGTTTTCTTATGGATACTTACCACATACTTACATGTGTATGGTGTGCGTGTTTGCTTTGCGTGTTTGCTTTTGTATGGCGTGTCTGATGTGGGTAAGGAATGGAGTCGTAGTCACCTACTAGTCACGATCTACACGATGCACCACTTCCTGCCATTGCCTATTTAGTTTAGTATATATTGTGTTTGTACATGCATAGTTTTTATGCAGGTTGCAGGTACTGGGTATCGACTTTCCTAAATTGCTAGGATGAGCATACCCTATCACATTATCTCAATGATAAGAGAGGGGAGATAAATTCTCAAGTCCAAATCCCAACCCTTTAAGCCATTTGTCCTAATTGGAAAATTAGGACAAGTATTTGAGTTGAATACCCTCCGAATACGTTGGATAACGTAATTCATGATATAAACCCCTCGTTTGATTTTGTATGTATTTTGGCTATGATGGGTTTTCATATTTTTACCTTATGAGTCTTTGATGTATTTTCTATTAATTAAGCCTAATTAAAAGATTTAATTAATGGTTTAATTAAATGAAAAATTAATATGATATTTTAATATTTATTTTATTTAATTAATTGGGAAATTAATTAAATAAAATAATTAAATTTGAAAATAAAAAAAGTTAAAAGTTTAAATTTAGAATGTGACAATATTTATTTTAATAATAATCTATTTGGAGTTCATTTTCAAATAAATGACTAAATAATATTATTATTAAAGCTAACAAATATTTTAGCAATTAAGTTTTGAAAAATGAAAATTTAAAAGTGGAAAATATATTTTAAATTATTAAAAGATTCTAAATCTCATGTGATTAAAATATAAATATATTGAGATTGAAAAGTGGAGATATTAAAGTTAGTGCATAAGATTGAATAAATTAATTAATTAAATTGAGAAGAGTAAATTAATTATTATATTAATGATTGAGCATTATTTTAATATTTGCTCACATAGGAGTTGGAAAATTCTCGGGAGTTGTCATGTAGACAACACTGGGGTTTGTACTCTAAGAATGAACAAGTTTTCTACACTTAGAAGTTAGCATTTTATTTAAGCACATGGTGTCTACAACCTTAAGACTTATCTAGAAGGTTGGAGAAGACCCATGCTTGGTTGTCATGCTTATCTTCTAGTTGTTTCTAGAGACACTCTAGATGCATCTTAGAGGCCTTTAAATAGAGGCTCTCCAAATGTTTTTGGACAAGCTTAATGGAAGCTACAAGCTTAATGGAAAATAAAAGCTTCAAGCTAAAATGGAAGCTTCAAAGCTTACATGCATTGGAGAAGATTCATATGCTCATATATTTTCTACATGCTTCTATGCGCCTTCTAGCACTTCTAGTCACTTGAAAGTTTTTGGTTGGCTTGGATCTTGGAGGAATTGCAAATGATGGAGAAAGAAGAGATTTTCTATGAGCTTTAGAGACATGGCGGATTAGCATCAGTGTCCAGGTGCACTCGTGATATTCACATATTCTCTTTGCACTATTTCTCTTTCTGTCTTAATCGTGTCTGCTATATGTGTCTCAATACTCTTTGTGATTGAATCTGAAATTGAAATCTAGATATTTTATTTGGTTGAGAAGAAAATATTAGAAAACCCTAGATCCAATTAAAGATAAATTAGATCTAAATGGGTTTGGGTTCGAATTAGAATCAAATTGAGAATGATGATTTCAAATTTATAGTTAGATCTATTAGATGGATTATGATCATATTCAGAGAACAATTATTTTAAAAGAGAGATTCTTATTTCAAAGAATTAGAAAACCCTCTTTATTTAAAAGTTATAAATATGTTCTCCGTAGAAATACATATATGTTCAAATCTGCATAAATATATATATCTTAAAATAATAGTGTTGAATTACAATCTATATATGTATACACACACACACACACATATATATATATACATATATATATATATATATATATATATATATATATATATATATTTATTTATTTATTTATTTATTTATATTTATGTATAAAATTGTGTAAACGTTAAATCCGAATATATATTGAATTCAAATCGCATGGAAACATTTTAATGAAAGAAGTTATATGTGACTTGCTTTTGAACGATATTTAAAAATGTTTATAAAAAAATCATATGGGAGGGCATGGTTTTACCCCACCTTACCCCTTGTTCCTTTTATTTATGCCAGCTACGGACTGCTAACACAACCGTACCTGTGACTGCGGTCGCATGGCCGACTGCGATAGCAGTTGTCAGCGCACAGCCACAGTCACATCACAATGACAGTCACCTAGCATTGTGATTCATCCGCGGTCAGATGTGTAATTGAAACATTCGGCTTTATAATCAAGATTTATAAATAATATATATAATTTTAAATTGATTCATTTACTTAATTGGAATTTAATCCAATTAAGGTTAAAG
The DNA here is from genome assembly GCA_028749045.1 of Cupressus sempervirens. Taxonomy (NCBI): domain Eukaryota; kingdom Viridiplantae; phylum Streptophyta; class Pinopsida; order Cupressales; family Cupressaceae; genus Cupressus; species Cupressus sempervirens. The sequence goes on along the minus strand of CM053791.1, from coordinate 427,101,858 downwards.
GGGAATGTTATAAATGAAAAATTTAAGTTATTAATCAGGTTATTGAAATCTCAATAAAGCAATATAATTAGAATTTTATTATTATCTGATTAGTCTAAAGACTAATTAGAATGTTCTAAATGAATTAATGGAAGATTTTAATAGAAACGATTGTAGATAAAATTGATGGAAAGAGATATATTTTAGAGGTGATAATTTTATATTATGATATGATTTTAAATTAAGTGACTCAAATTTTATTGATCTTGGACAATGGGTCATCGTTACATGTTGAACTTGTTATAACTATGATCTGAATTATTATATTGATTATGAATTATTGATATGCCTTAAAGGTTAGTTAAATATTAACTAATGGGGTTTATGAAAATATAGTTTGATGAGTTTATTATTTATTAATGTTTGTAAGGACTAGCAAACTCTAATAGTTTAAATAGTTATCAACAAATTTGATTAGGGATAATCTAGTGGAGATTATTTATTGATTGAAGTTTTGTAAAAGATAATAATTTTTGGATTTGAAGTATGATTGATTTTTTAATCAAATAGATATTCATTGAGTTGAAATTATAACTATGATATTAATAATTAAATTATGCGATAGACTTTTATTTGAAATGATTAATGATAATATGAATTAATCAAGAGAATGTTGGTATTCTTTGAAAGATGACGAATGTGGTCATAAGAAATTATTATTAAGATTTTCAATATAGCTTGTTATTAATATTCACAAGTTATTATTATTGAATTATTAATATGATCATTTGAGTATTGAATTATAGTTGACTTTTAACTTACAAGATTCTAGCTAGTTATTAGTCAACTGATATTAATTGGAACATTGCTATGGTTATGCAATTATTACTTAAATCAATTAATTAGAGTTAATTAGATTTAATTAATAATTAAGTTATGTAATAGAGATTTAATTAATATAATTCTTTTAACGAGATTGTAGGTTATCTATATTGAAGTTGATAAGTCTTATCCTAATAACTTGAATAAAGACTTTAGTTATTCTAATGGTTATTAGTGATGACTTTATTAAGAGGCTTAAATTCGAAACCCCTACACTTGATTCAACTATGAGAGTTTAGCAAAATCAAAACATGTGTTTGCATCATGTATTCTATATGCTTCTTGTTTTGGGTTTTGGGTTGACTAGTGTTGACCAGTCTTAGGTTGTTACCAGAGGCTTGGAGGTTATGAGATGTGATGGCATGTTGATCTTATTTGGTCTCGATCTTTATAACCCCAACCATGGTAATGTGATTGTATGCTCTATAAAACGTTTGTATTTGTTCATCAGTCTTCATGTGTGAAGCTGAGAGGTATGTGTATGAGACACTTGAGCTAATCATTTTTGAGTCATCGATCAGTTATCCTTGGATTATTTTCTAGTCACTATGATCGGACTGAAATGTGGATTTATTTCTTGATGATGTCATGTTGTGGCATGTTTGACTCAACCATTTTGAAGTCTTCGATCAGTATGATTTTGAGATATTCTTGGTTGCTTGTTGAGAACCAATGGATACTTATGGTTATCAGTGATGCCTTCAGTTGCCAATAGAGAACTGTTGTGGTCATGATTTTCTATGGATGCTTTTTAGATGCTCATGGAGATTTGATGATTCTTATTATGGATATTTGATGCTTTTATCATGGATATTTGATGATTCCTTTTATCGATTATCTTTTTGATTTTCTTTACAGTTTCTTGTACAGGACTGTGGTGATTTTATGATTCCATGAGCTTAGGGTAGGTTATCTACTTGTAGTGTCAGGAAGTGGCTTGCAATGGGGGCCGGGGCCCTAAGTGGCTGTCAGGGTAACTCATTGAAAGTTTGGTTAATAAGTGATAACATTTACACACTAAATGGGGATTAAATGAACCTAAAAAGATAATTATTTTGGTTCTCGCCCATGCCTTGAGTGCTTGTACATGCTAGGATGGGAGTAGTGAGAATGCATGGTTTCGACCTTGCATTTCATAGTATGCCTCATCAGTATGAGAGGATACTAGTGGCCACCTGAGATCAGTAGATGCTCATGGAGATTTGATGATTCTTATCTTGGAGATTTGATGATTCTTATTATGGATATTTGATGCTTTTATCATGGATATTTGATGATTCTTTTTATGGATTATCTTTTGGATTTTCTTTATAGTTGCTTGTACAAGACTATGGTGATTTTATGATTCCATGAGCTTAGGGTAGGCTATCTACTTGTAATGTTGAGAAGTGGCTTGCAATGGGGGTTGGGGCCCTAAGTGGCTGCCAGGGTAACTCATTGAAAGTTTGGTTAATAAGTGATAACATTTACACACTAAATGGGGATCAAATGAACCTAAAAAGATAATTGTTTTGGTTCTCACCCATGCCTTGAGTGCTTGTACAGGCTAGGATGGGAGTAGTGAGAACACATGGTTGCGACCTTGCATTCCGTAGCATGCCTCGTCAGTATGAGAGGATAATAGTGGTCGCATGAGATTATTATGGACCCATAGAGTTTAGCTAACTGCCAGGGTAACTTGTACGTGATAAATGCGATGACACTTTCCCGCTTGCAAAGTAGGTTTCCTACATGTCATTGTTATGCCTCTAGGAATTAGATATTAGTTTTGTGTGATGGAACCTTTGAGTTAGTATACTTTTAGGATTCGTGGACTTATAGATATTTATGCTATGTGATTTTGGATAGCCTGTTTGGGACTTGAGATTATCTCCTCAGCATGGTGGGAGTGGACCACTTAGGTTCCACGTGGTCTGGTGGTAGTGTTTTTCCACTCTTATCATTTGAGATCCGTCCGAGACACTGTGGTTGGAGCAATCTTGGTTGGTATTTATCTTCATTCTATTCTTGGATCATTATGATAGATGATATACTTTATGATGGATGTATTTACTAGTATGTTTCTTACATTGATGATTTGCATATGTTAGATGATGATATCCTATGCGTTTATTTGCATGTTAGATTACTTTCTGCATATGATATAGTATATGTTAGGAGCGACATTCCTACTATGTTTATAGCCAATGATATCTTCAGTGCTTTGGAATGTTATGCATGGAGGGATGGCTAGGATCCACAATGGTCTAATGATGCTATTTACGGTTGGGAGGAACTATGCACTTATTTATTTATGTTTGTGATATATGGTTATATTTTGTGATGGATGTTTATATCTTTTGCGATGATGTATCATGTATGGTTTATGGTTTCGTTATGTTATTGCATCATGAATTAGTATTGGATGATGATGTTCTTTATTTACGTGGATGCTTTATTCCTTTATGTTTTTTGATACCCTGTGATATGTATGGTGGATGATTGAGCAATCTAAAAATGTAATTTATGAACATTGGATGTATCATTGTTATTTCCTAAGGATGTGATGTTAGATGAATAGTTAATTTAGATGTGATACAACATTAAGGGATCTTTGAAGAATGTAACTTGTTATGTAAGTTTACGTTTATTTTCATTTGATTTGTTACTATTGCTTCCGTGAATGTTATGAATGGTTTATCTTTCATATTTAAAAAAAAATTGTTTGAAAAACTTAGTGATATTCTTTGGATCCTTTCGTGGGGCATTACATTTGGTATCAGAGCCTGAGTCTCAATATTGGGAGCTCTGGGTATATTTGAATGCCACTAGTTGTTAACTAGTTGAACAAAATGAAAACTTTGAACTATCATATGTATCTTCAAACTGAAAACTTGAAACTAAGTGAACTAAAATAGAACTTAAAACTGTTACTTGCATATTTTTCATACTTCAACACTTAGCTTTCAAAATTGAAAATTCT